>NW_024121099.1:8481538-8876814 GCF_016745375.1 Pimephales promelas | reverse complement strand
AACATTAATAATGCCAACAATTTAAATAAATAAATAAATAAACAAGAATAGTAATACTAGTGAACATAATCATAATGCAGGAATATAAAGTACAAATAATAATATAATTAATAGTACAAAAAAACATAAAAATTAATTACAATAAAACGTTTAACCAATTTAAAAAAGAGGGAGAGTGAATTTTTTCAAGGACAAAAAATGTTTAAATGTGTAATTTAGGTGATAAAAGATGAGTTTTAAGCATGACTACAGGGGGACTTTAAAACTATCCAGGAAACAGGAAATGGCCGCAAAGTATGCCTGACGCTCATCTGTTTTGAAACTAGCGAGTGCAGAAGTCCAGCATTTATTTCTTTGCTTGTTTATTGTTAATAACGCGACAAAAAAACTACTTAAGCAGCAGGAGCAACGTCAATACATTCCGTGAGTTTCTACACAAAGTTTGTGTTTTCTGTGTTATGTTTAACGTTATCCATTCATAAACAAGTGCTATTGTGTCTTGTTTCCACAGAAAAGACGCAATTATGACACTAAACCAAAATTATTATATTTAAGTCATAATTATTAAACTAAAAAGTCGAAATAATGATATACTAGATCAAAGTTGACTTCGTTATATATATATATATATATATATATATATATATTACCATTAGTCATTATGTTAAAATGAGGTCACGATTTGGATTGTCGAGTTGATAATTTTGACTCAATATGTCAGAATTTAGCCTAATAATGTTATAAATTTGACTTGACCCCATTATTTCGTCTTTTATCTCACAATGATTTAATATTTTGAATCTTTCGACTTATGACTAAATTAGAAGGTTAACAGGTTTAAAAGTTCACGTCAGGTTCAATTACAGGCAAATGGCAGTTTATGTTATTGTTATTGAATGTGAAGCGCTCTCTGTGTGTTAGATGTCCACCGTGGCCCCTCAGAAGGGCCCGGGGCCCGGTGTGGGTCTGCTTGGCCCTCAGCAGCAGCAGCAGCAGCAGCAGCTGAGAGAGATCTCACCTGTGTACCTGTGCCGCATCGGGCAGGAGACTGTGCAGGACATCGTCACACGCACTATGGAGATCTTCCAGATCACACGTGCCACTCAGGTGAGAAGAACCTGAGACACTCACCCGAAACTTACCCGAGACAAACCCTCACTCGAGACTCACGCTCACCTGAGACTCGCGCTCACCTGAGACTCACCCGAGACTCACTCGAGACTCACGCTCCTCACCTGAGACTCACCCGAGACTCATGCTCACCTGAGACGCACCCTAGACTCACGCTCACCCTAGACTCACCCGAGATTCATGCTCACCTGACCCTCACCCGAGACTCACACGCTCACCTGACCCTCACCTGAGACTCACTCTCACCTGAGATATTTGGGTACGATTTTTGATTCTCAACTGAAGTTCGAAAGGAACTCTGAATCAGTGGTTAAACGCGCCCAGCAGGGAGTACGTTTATTGCGTAGGCTAAATTCTTTCGGGGTTTCTATACCTATATTGTGCACTGTGTATTTGTGAAAGTCTGCTCCAAAATTATTGGAATTCAATTGTGCGACCTAAATTCTCTTTGGGAGATATTTGTTCTTCAAAAAGTAAAAAGCCTTGTGAATCAACATCATATTCTGGGGGGTGAATTTTTTCTTATGCCTTCAGGTTGGCGTTACTTGCAGCCCCCTGCAAAGACTAACCGTTATGGAAGATCATTTATTCCCTCAGGAATCAGGCTGTTAAATATTGAGCTGAGGTAATAATTATGGACTGAGCTGTTTTTGGCACTGTGCTCTTTAGGAGCTACGGATTTGAAATTTTTGATGTTTCCCTTTTTATTTATATTTTATATACTGTACTTGGACTCGGTAACTATCGTGTTTGCCCTTGTTTTACTCTACAGGCTATGTCTGTGTGAATGGTTGTAAGTATAGACGGTGTACTGTAGAAACTGAATTGCCCTTTGGGGATTAATAAAGCTATCTGTATCTCACCCGAAGCTCACCTGAGACTCACCCGAGACTCACGCTCACCTGACCCTCACCCGAGACTCATGCTCACCTGACCTGACCCTCACCCTCACCTGACCCTCATCTTAGACTCACGCTCACCTGACCTTCACCCGAGACTCACACACACACCTGACCCTCACCCGAGACTCACGCTCACCTGACCCTCACCCGAGACTCACGCTCACCTGACCCTCACCCGAGACTCACGCTCACCTGAGATGTTTGGGTACGATTTTTGATTCTCAACTGAAGTTCGAAAGGAACTCTGAATCAGTGGTTAAACGTGCCCAGCAGGGAGTACATTTATTGCGTAGGCTAAATTCTTTCGGGGTTTCTATACCTATATTGTGCACTGTGTATTTGTCGTATATTGAGAGCCTTCTTACTTTTTCTTTTATTTGTTGTTTTGGTAATATATCAGTGAAGGATCGAAACTGTTTAAATAATATTGTGAAAGTCTGCTGCTCCAAAATGATTGGAATTCAATTGTGCGACCTAAATTCTCTTTGGGAGAAACGTGTTCTTCAAAAAGTAAAAAGCCTTGTTCTTATGTCATCAGGTTAGCGTTACTTGCAGCCCCCTGCAAAGACTAACCGTTAACTTATGGAAGATCATTTATTCCCTCAGGAAAGCGATGAGCTTCAGAACCTAAATTACAGGGCATTGATTGAAGGTCAGAATTACACAAGCTCCGAATGGATTGGCCAGATACTGCATACCATCGCAGATGAGCTCATCACATTAAAAGGTGTCGTGAGGTTTTCACAGGCAGTGAACTCGTACCATAATGTGACGGTAACAATACAGAGAATTTTTAGAACACCCAACCACACAACACGCTCTTCCCGGCATCACTGGACATACGCACAAAATAACTAAATAAAAACATCTAACATCTGCTATAGCCGCCTACGAGAACAACGCTACTTCCGCAGCAGCAAGGCCCGCAGTAATAGTAGAGAGGTTAAGCGACTTTTGACTTCAAGTCATGATGCAAAGGTCCTCTTTGGTATGGAAGTACCTTATGGCCATAGAAATAAATTTATCCTAAGACACAAGTGAGATCACATTTTGTTTCTTATATACGCACATTTTTTTAAAATGGCCACCAATCACACTTGAGAGGCCCATATCTTTGCTTCTGTTATAGCTATATATATATATATATATATACAGTGCCCTCCACAATTATTGGCACCCCTGTTTAAGATGTGGTCGAGGACTTTTAAAAATTCTCCCTTTTTTTTAAACAACATAGAATCCAAATGCAAAAAAAGAGAAAAATCCAACCTTTTATTTAAGTACATTACTTTGGTGGTAAAAAAAAAATTTAAAATTTAAAAAAATAAAAACTTCAAATCATGTGTCCCACAATTATTGGCACCCCTGATGTTAATACTTTGTACAACCCCCTTTTGCCAACAAGACAGCACTTAATCTCCTCCTATAACATTTCACAAGATTGAAGAACACAGAGAGAGGGATCTTTGACCATTCTTCTTTGCAAAATCTTTCTAGATCATCCAGTATCCTGGGCCCTCTTTTGTGCACTCTCCTCTTTAGCTCACCCCACAGGTTTTCGATTGGATTGAGGTCTGGGGACTGAGATGGCCATGGGAGGACCTTGAGTTTGTGACTGAACCATTTTTGTGTAGATTTTGCCACACGTTTTGGATCATTATCCTGCTGAAAGACCCAATGACGACCCATCTTCAGCTTTCTGGCAGAGGCCATCAGGTTTTTATTTAAAATGTCCTGGTAGTTCAAAGCGTTCATAATGCCATGCACCCTAACAAGGTTCCCAGGGCCTTTGGAAGAGAAACAGGCCCACAGCATCACAGATCCTCCACCATACTTCACGGTGGGCATGAGGTACTTTTCGGCATACACATCTTTTGTTTTACACCAGATCCACTTAGAGTGTTTGTTGCCAAAAAGCTCAATCTTAGTCTCATCCGACCAAAGCACACGATCCCAGATGAAGTCCCAGTGCCGCTTGGCAAACTCCAGACGTTTACGTTTGTCAGTGTTAGTGAGAAAAGGCTTTTTCCTAGCATGCCTCCCAAACATCTTGTTTGATGGTGTCTGATGAGTTGTTTTGGAGATTTTGTGACCCCAAGATGCCACTATTTGATGCAATTCTGTGACAGTGAGCTTAGGACTTTTTTTTACTTTTCTTAGCATCCTCCTCACAGTGCGTTGTGGCAAGATAAACTTGGGACCTCTTTCAGCCTTGTTTGTCACTGTTCCTGTTGTTTTAAACTTCTTAATGATTCCTCTAACTTTAGATATGGGCAATATAAGGTGAGTGGCTATTTTCTTGTAGCCATTGCCTGACTTATAAAGGTCATCACACATCTGCCTTACTTGAATGGTGTGTTCTCTTGTCTTTGCCATGTTGACAAATGGGTAAGAGAATTAGGCCTCTGTGTCATGTCATATTTATACCCCAGGGAAATAGGAAGTCATGAATTACTAATTAAAAGTTCCTAGATATCCTGACCAACATTAGCAACTACAGAAAATATATATTTTTAAAAAAATCAATTACATTTTTCAGCGGAATTGTTAGGGGTGCCAATAATTGTGGGACACAGGATTTGAAGTTTTTATTTTTCTAAATTTTTACATTTTTTTTTACCACCAAAGTAATGTACTTGAATAAAAGGTTGGATTTTTCTCTTTTTTTGCATTTGGGTTCTATGTTGTTTAAAAAAAAGGGAGAATTTTTAAAAGTCCTCAACCACATCTTAAACAGGGGTGCCAATAATTGTGGAGGGCACTGTATATAATGGCGGCGCTGCTTTACTTCCGTGTTTCGCCGGATTTGTGTATAGACGGTGTACTGTAAAAACTGAATTGCCCTTTGGGGATTAATAAAGCTATCTGTATCTCACCCGAGACTCGCGCTCACCTGAGACTCACTCGAGACTTACGCTTACCTGACCCTCACCCAAGACTCACGCTCACCCGAGACTCACGCTCACCTGAGACTCACGCTCACCCGAGACTCATGCTTACCTGACCCTCACCCGAGACTCACGCTCACCCGAGACTCACGCTCACCTGAGACTCACGCTCACCCGAGACTCACGCTCACCTGAGACTCCCGCTCACCCGAGACTCACGCTCACCTGAGACTCACGCTCACCCGAGACTCATGCTTACCTGACCCTCACCCGAGACTCACGCTCACCTGAGACTCACGCTCACCCGAGACTCGCGCTCACCTGAGACTCATGCTTACCTGACCCTCACCCGAGACTCACGCTCACCTGAGACTCACGCTCACCCGAGACTCACGCTCACCTGAGACTCATGCTCATCTGATCCTCACCCGAGACTCACGCTCACCTGAGACTCATGCTCACCTGACCCCCTCACCCGAGACTCACGCTCACCTGAGACTCACCCGAGACTCAAATAATAGGTAATAATTATGGACTGAGCTGTTTTTGGCACTATGCACTTTAGGAGCTACGGATTTGGAAATTTTGATGTTTCCTTTTTTTATTTATATATACTGTACTTTGACTCGGTCACTATCATGTTACCTGAGGCTCACCTGACCCTCACCCGAGACTAACGCTCACCTGAGACTAGGGTTGTAAGAAAAAATCGATATACTTGAGTATCGCGATATTTTATTTTTCAATACTGTATCGATTTTCAGAAGCGCAATATTGATTTTTTTTTTTTTTTTTTTTATGCATAGACGCACCACTAGCCTAACGTTTTGCTAGAAACAACATAGCTATGGCTGAACCCCGTGTAAAGACCGGCTCCTGGGAAGTGTGGAATCATTAAGGTTTTCAGAGTAACGAAGGCACTAACGATATCAACAGAAACCATGCAGTTGTGAACTGTCTTTACAAGTTCGGCGCGTGAGCAGCAGGGTATTTTTTCGGCATTCATGTTAATCAATGAAGGCGTTCATTCACACCGTGAGCAGTAGCCGCGCATAAGGGTCAAGCAGGACCGTCGCGTGAGCAACAGTGAAACGGGGGTTTCGGCGGAAAGTCTAAAAGGGTGTCGTACACCAGACGAGAAGCTCAGCGCCACATCTTTAAAATTCGAACACATTATTGTGTACACACTTTGGCGGCGCCATTCGGCACCTGTCCGCGGCGCCCAGCAACGGCTCAGGACCATGTTCAAAATCCTGCTCCGCCACAGAGTGCCATTTATATAGTTTTATATAAAATTTAAATTAGTTTTGTCTCAAATCGTTGCTAATGTATGCTGCTTGAATGACAATTGCTGATGTTATTGGATTTTTCAGGTGAGATTCTCAATTCATTCAGTTAACGGATGCTCTGAGGTAAAGTTTTCAGAATGCAGACTCAGCAACGATTGTATTTAATTGTACAGTACAATCATATCATAGAACAGACATTATCTTGATTTTATGTCATTATATATAACAATATTGCTGGCCAAACACTGATGAGAAACCGTTGTTGTCTGGTGTGCGATACCTGGAGTTTTCCTATATATGGCGCGGCGCTGCGCTTGTCCGGTGTGTGACCCCCTAAGTCTATAAAGTTTATGACCAACTTCTAAAAACACATTTAACCAAAGTTTTTGTAATGAACCTGTCCCAAACTGGTAGTTTGATTTTCTGAGTACTGAATTGTTTACCTAAAGTAAACTTGTTTGACTTTAATTCACATCATGTTTTTTTTTTTAAATATGACTTTTTCTAAAATTATAGTCCTACTTAAAAAAAATAATCCCAATATATCGCCTTATGGACAGTATCGAAATATATTGCAATATATTGAATCGTGACCCATGTATCGTGATATGTATCGTATCGCCAGATTCTTGCCAATACACAGCCCTAACTGAGACTCACCCTCACCAGAGACCGAAAAATCTGAACTACTTGTTGAAATTATGACACATAATGCTCATAATTCTGACATATAAAAGCACAATTGATACTTAAAGGGATAGTTCACTTTGAAAATAATTTTTGATATGTTTTAGCTTACCTCAAGAGCATCCAAGATGTAGGTGTCTTTGTTTCCACAGTATTTTCAATTTTGATATTTTTCAGTAAAACTGTTGTTGTCTATCAGTCATACACTGGAGGTTAAGGGGGTCCACCATGGGTTCACCTCAGAGCATACACAGAGAAGTCAAAATTAAACATGATTGAATGACTCGTGAATGTAAGTACACATTGATGGCCTAAGACACGAAACGAGCAGTTTGTGTGAGAAAACGAACAGTATTTATATCGTTTTTACCTTGTGTAATTACAGCGATGTCAAACTGATCTGACGGCATGGCGCTTCGGTCTGCGCATGCGCCGGAAGTGATCGCTTGCGCGCCTACGTCACTCTTTGTTTATACAGAGATTTCGGAAGTTTTAGCTCTCACTAAACATATTTAGATATACGGGAAATCGCAATGGAAAACGATTTCGGTATATCTTATCTAAATATGTTTAGTAAAAGGTAAAACTTCCGAAATCTCCGTGTAAGTATTGAGTGACGTACACACGCAAGCGATCACTTCTGGCGGAACATGATTCAGTTCAGTTCAATTGAACCTTTACAGTCTATGAGTTGGACATTGCACAACTGATTCAGATCACTTGGATGAGACTGTGATTACACGAGGTAATAACTATATAAATACTGTTCGTTTTCTCACACAAACCACTCGTTTCATGTCTTAGGCCATCAATGTGTACTTACATTTACGAGTCATTAAATTATGTTTAATTTTGACTTCTCTGTGCATTCTCTTTGATGTGGACCCCATACCTGCATATATGACTGGCAGACAACAACGGTTTGACTGAAAAATGTCAAAATTGAAAATACTGTGGAAACAAAGACACCTACATCTTGGATGCCCTTGAGGTAAGCTAAAACGTATCAAAAGTTATTTTCAAAGTGAACTATCCCTTTAATCAAAATTGTTATGAAAACGTCATTATAACATTAAAAAAATCATAATTATGACATTAAAAAAGTCAAAAATGTAATCTTTGTAAAGCTGCTGTGAATCATCTGCACTGTTAAAGCTCTGTATAAATGAAGGAGACTGGACGTGTTTCCCTCAGCTTCCCAACGGAGTGACGCAGAGTCAGGCTGCGTATCAGGATCGCTTCGGGAAGCTCCAGGAACACCTGCGTCAGCTGACTCTCCTCTTCCGGAAGCTGCGTCTGCTGTACGAGCGCTGTGTGGAGATGACCCCTGACCTCCAGGAGTCTCCGGCCGAGGTCAGTTTGACCCTCAAACATGATGATTGATGCACACAATCGAGCTCAAACACTGTCATCGTGCGAACGAGCGGCCGGAACACGTTACATGTGTAGAGCAGTGTCGTGTTAGCGGCTCTGAGTTAATATCAATCAAAACTAACTTTATCTGGACAATAACTTTATTCTAGATCTGCAGTAAGCTTAAACACTCTCTGTTACTGTAATCTCCTGTTATTACCAGTGGTGGAAAGAGTACTGAAAAAACATACTCAAGTAAAAGTACCATTACATTCCAAAAAATGTAGTGTGAGTAGAGTAAAAAGTACTTGTCCAAAAAACTACTTGAGTAAGAGTAAAAAAGTAGCTTATTTAAAAGTACTCAAGAGTAGTGAGTAGTGAGTACTGAGGTGCGGATTCTAACCCTTATAATAAACACTGTGCACTACAATTTATAAATTTAAAAAAATGCACATACTGGAATTCACATTTGTTCTTTGTAAGAAAGATTGAAGAATATCTATCATCCATCTTTTTAAAATGCATCAAATCAGTACACTCATCACCATTTAAATCATATTATTTGGGGGAAAAAGCATTTAAAATTAGGCAAAAAGCCACTGGGCCTGAGCATGTTATTGTTGCACATAAAATATCAATATTCATAACTGTGCAAAGAATTGAAAAACCTTTAGAAACTCATATGATAGTTCAGCATTACACACCAAGAGATGGGTTAAATAAAATAAAAAAAATACCCAATTTCTCTCCAAATTGGTACCAATGTTAGTGTTTTGATAAATGAGAATCACTAATATTATCATATTACCTCAACTAATGCACTGAAAAAGGCTAAGATAGTGAGCTAACACTAATTACACACTTTTATTCCATGCTATTAAATATGTTACAATTTAAACGTAAATGCATTGTTCTAGAAGGGTGGCATCATCCCTTACATTTTACACGGCTACATTTACACACATTGATGCTGATAATATAATTTGTAAGGAAAATCGTGCATTAAATAGGGAAGTTATATCCAGGAAACTTCTACAAAAGAAACAAACACACTTTGTCTGTTTTATCAGCAGCATGCATCCAAAAAAAAAAAAAAAAAGTTCAGCATGAAAAATGTTTTTGCGCAAGTGCACTTTCCAAATGAAGACGGGTCATATAATGGATCAATCAAAAAACGCTGTTTATTAACGAGCTGTGCTAATTTCTTATTAAGTAATGCAGTTCAAGTTAACGGCATGTGCACTGATTCTGAATCTGGCGGCATGGCGAGCGCGAGACGCGGCAGTGGTGCACAGATCGTGACGCGCGTCTCTATGATTGTGAAGTAAATGGGAGCGGGAATTCACCGCATCATGAACTCGTCTCGCAATTCCCCCAACCTCAGACCAAATGTTAGGCCATGTAGACAGGCCAGCCTATATAAATATCATATTAAGCAGAAATGTGAAATGTACCTTAGCATATTAGAGGAAGACGCTGATATCTGGATTGAATTGATGCGTGATGAATGCACATCCACATCAGTCACGAGTAACAGCAGGAATAGGCGGTAAGTTTTCTATGCTTAATTTGAATTGATGACAGTCACGAGACCGATTACTCGATCCAATCACGTTGATGGATAAAAATCAAATTAAAACAAGCATGTAACGAGTAACGGCCACAAACAGAAGGAAAATAGCGGAGAAAAAGTACCGATACATCACTTAAAATGTACTCAAGTAAAAGTAAAATTACACAATTTTAAACTTACTCAAAAAAGTACAATTTCTGAAAAAAACTACTTAATTACAGTAACGTGAGTATTTGTAATTCGTTACTTTACACCCCTGGTTATTACTGTAAAGCTGCTGTGAGGTGTGTGTGTGTGTGTGTTTGCTTTCATGACTGTAATATCCTGTTATCTCTGTAAAGCTGCTGTGAAACTCTAAATGAAGGGACTTGACAGATCATTCTGATAAACACTTGATCTGATTAGCCTCAGAATCAAATACATATTATTTTAATTATTATTATTGATATTATATATTAGTTGACTATTTGTATTATTATATAGTGTTTTAGATGCAATCTGCATTCAAATTATCAGCATTTAGCATTTATCAAAATCAAAGAATGGATTTAAAGGGTTAGTTCACCCAAAAATGAAAATTAAGTCATTAATTACTCACCCCCATGCTGTACCAACCCCGTAAGACCTTCGTTCGTCTTCGGAACACAAATGAAGATATTTTTGATTAAATTTGAGAGCTGTATAACTACCACATTGGCTCCTAAGGGACTGCCTCTTGACGGCCCAAAAAGTCAATGAAGAAAATGTTTAAATATCCCAAGTGACTACCGTGGCTCAACTATATGTTTATCAAGCGACGCGAATACTTTTTGTGCGAAAAAACAAACAAAAATAACGAGTTTATTCGACTTTTTCCTTTCTTCCTTGTAGGCCAGAACGAGACTTCCTTATAGATTTCCACGACGCATGCGCGAGATTTGCGATCTGCTTACACCAGCTTACACTACTTCAGATCGCAATTCTCGCGCATGCGTCGTGGAAATCTATAAGGAAGTCTCGTTCTGGCCTACAAGGAAGAAAGGAAAAAGTCGAATAAACTCGTTATTTTTGTTTGTTTTTTCGCACAAAAAGTATTCGCGTCGCTTGATAAACATATAGTTGAGCCACGGTAGTCACTTGGGATATTTAAACATTTTCTTCATTGACTTTCTGGGCCGTCAAGAGGCAGTCCCTTAGGAGCCAATGTGGTAGTTATACAGCTCTCAAATTTAATCAAAAATATCTTCATTTGTGTTCCGAAGACGAACGAAGGTCTTACGGGGTTGGTACAGCATGGGGGTGAGTAATTAATGACTTAATTTTCATTTTTGGGTGAACTAACCCTTTAATTTGTATGCAGTTTGCTGCAGATGCTGATCAAATATTATCTGTCTTAGTAAAATGATATTGAAAATGTTCAGTTTTTTGATCAAAGCTCTGTAGTTTAAAACATATAATGCAATACGATGACTGAGACTAATGTTCATATTTGATACTCGTGATTTTTATGTTTATTCTACTTATTCTGCTAATATCTGTAACTTATTAAAATGGAGTAAAACTTTGCTCTCAGACTTCTGTTTCCAGCTGTATTAATCAGTATAATGCAGTTAGATTAAACGTATTAATGAAGATGAATCTCATGGCTGAAGACGATGTGATCAATCGTGCGTCTGCTCTCCTCCAGCTGGTGCCGTATGTGTCGGAGGAGGCCGAAGCCGTGCGGATGGAGACCTGCAGTCCGGCCGTGATTCAGGAGAGGAGAGAAGTTCTGGAGGTTTGATAATCTTTACAATGGTCTCTCAGACCCAACAAGGCACCACAGCTTCACACCCGAGGAACCCTTTCATAGTTTCTCGAGCTTCTGGCGGAAGCAGCCGGGGTTTGGCGTGTTCGCACCGCAGGAACAATTTTAGTTCTAGGATCTCTTTCGGAGGAACTAATTTACTCCTCCTTCAGAGTTGGTCTTAACCAGCACTATAGGAACTATCCGTGACGTTAGTGTTCTCTGATTGGCCGAACGCATGCCATTATTAATAAGGTCTACAGATTATAGCCTATATATTTACTAGAGATGCACAGACCGATTTTAACGTGATCGGGACCGGCCAGTCAGTCTGACATGCTGATTTTATGCCGGTCAAATGCATTCGGGCTCCACATGATTAACACCGCAGTATCACACGTGCACACGGAACGCACATGTAGGAAACCTCGTGAATTACGGCCGTTTCACCCCTTATTTACACCACAAGCATGAGCGACGCATTTTTTTTTTCGGCTTGCATGTTAATCAATGAGTGCATTCACACCAGGAGTAGGGCTGGGCGATATATCGCACGATATTGTTATGCGCATCTAATCAGTAAAGCCGGTTCCTTGATTAGCAGTAAATCACCTTCACCTGCTTTCAGATGGACGATATGAGTGTTACATTAAACTGTTATTTAGATAATTAAGTGATTAATTTAGTGATGATTGAGCATTATTGATGACACCTGATGATCACAAGCAGAATCACTGAAGGACAAAATCACAAATTGTAAGCCACCGTTATGGAGATCAGTGTCTGCTTTAGTTGGGCTTTTGACACTTATACTTTCACTTTAAATTTTGTTTGCCTGTTGATATTGATCTATAACAGTCAAATAAACACAGGTAACTGTGAACTGGTAGTGTTGGTTATGCTTTGACATAATCATGCAATGGTCTGAAAAATGAAACATATTCAGTTGATTCGGTTAACTTGTTAGCTACAGTTTTGTGGTTCTGCTGCATATCTGTATTTTACTTATAACCTAAAATATTTAATCTGATCAAATCACTTGCATCTTTATTCAGAAACACAGAGATCAATAATCAGCCTATCTCAACCGTGGTGACATTTTGCCACCAATCACAACTCATTAATGTCTCCCATCATGCATTGCGGTATGAATAAATTATGATCTGAATTGTCTATGTAATTAACTTTTCCTACTTGAATATTCTACTCGTCACCGTTGTTGAGAAGCATTGACCGAATCTTGAGGTCTGTGTGTGCCTAAAAGAGAGGGTTTTTTTTTTGTTTAAAACAACTTTTGAGAAATCCATTATATTATATTTAATGTTCTGGATGTTAATGCAGAATCTCAGTTATACATTAACCAACAGAATAAATCACAGACATAAGTTTTAAATGATGAAAGTCATTATATAACCAACATCATTTTGTAATTGTTTATCTTTGTTCATCTGACAGACATAACTCGGATGCAACAGCAAATTAAAATATAAGATGTATAATATAAGGGTCAAGAGCCCAACTAAAGCAAACACTCATCTCCATAACGGTGGCTTAAAATTTTAGATTTTTTTTCCTTGTGATTCTGCTTTAGGTGTTTTCAATAATGCTCAATCATCACTCATTTAATCACTTAATTTTCTCATTAACTTTAACACTCTTGAGTGTGGACTCATATACACTCCAGGTGTGTTAATTTAACACGGGAGATTTTGTCGTGACGAAGAGCCGTAGTTAACTGACCAGCTGAGCCATATCGCATTAAATATCGATATCGATATGTCCTCGATATTAACGCGATATGGCTCAGCTTGTCAGTGATCTACGGCTCTTTGTAGTGAATGCCGCTCCATCTGAAAGCAGGTGAAGGTGATTTACTACTAATCAAGGAACCGGCTTTACTGATTAGATGCGCATTCAATATCGTTCGATATATCGCCCAGCCCTGACCAGGAGCAGGAGCCACGCATGAGCTTAGAGAAAAAAAGGATTTAAAAGTGCCCAAAATTAACAGAATTTGCATATTGTGTATTTTAACAAGAACTGGAGTAGGCTATGTCAGAAAAGAAAATGTACCCATTTAAATTTGTTTTCATTATTGAGTTTGAGTAAAAGTATATGGTGTCGGACTCGGAATCGGCTAAAATCGGTATCGGCAGTTCAAACTCAATGAAAATCAGTGCATTTCTAATATTTACTCCAGAAACTAACTGAATGAACATGGAAAACAGTGATAGATGAGCATCTAAACCTTTACGATGAGAAAATCCAAAGCTACGAGGAGATCGAGAGAAACATGATTATGTATCTACCCAGGAACTCTGATCATCAACCGCACGAGAAACACTCATAACTTTTCATTACTGTCTACTTTCTATGTATAACGGTTCTGTCTAATAACGGATGAGACTGTTAGATCGTAAACTAATGAACACGTCAAATTAAAATTCACAACAATAAACATGTCTCACGTCACTTCAGAGTTCCTATTAGCAGTGCGAACGCAACCAGGAAAACGTTCCTTGGGGAACCATCCTGGTGTTCAGATCCTAGAACCATCCTAAACATACTAGTGCACTGCAAGATATCAAGCTTTTCCTTTATGGTTTCAAACAGTTTTTGTTTGTTTGGTTTTATTGTATTTATATATTTGTATGGAAATGAAAATAGCCGTGGATGCTGACATGGCACTAAATAAATCTGGTTTTAAACACGCATATGACCGTGGGTGAATTAAATCCAAGAGCTCCAGGAATTATACTTTTGTGATTATGTGTTTACTGTCACTTTTGATTGATTTCATGCATTCTTGCTGAACAAAAGTATTCATTTATTGTGTAACAGAAAGTGAGGCAGAAGAACCAGGAGATGAAGGTGCTGATGGACCAGATGAGGAACCTCCTGTGGGACGTCAATGCCATGCTCACCATGAGGAAATGACCCCTGTCCAATTCTGTTAAACACCTGACCGGCTTCAAGACTGTGTTTCCTTCACAGCTCGTTCATCTGGACAGACGAGATCAGACCCAGCTTTTTCTTAATTTACAGTGTTAAATCCCAATGTTCTGATTAATAACAGCTTTATCAAAGCATTGAATTAGTATCAGTTTGAGTAAGTCATGTCAAAGCCATGATGATGTTTGCACGACTGTGTGTGTGTGTGTGTCTGTTTTCCTGAGCTCAGCATTACACTCCTGAGATCTGCCTTCTGGGTGAAGAATCATCTTTTTTTTTCTTTTTCTTTTTTTTACTTTTTTTTTATATGAAATAAAAAATAAAAACAACTTTTGTCTCTTTTCTTTAAGGAAATACCGAACATAAATCACATTATTAGTATTTCTTAACAATTGCATAATTATTGTATTAGTATTAGTTGACAATACCGTGAAAGAGTTTGCAGTCTCGATGGTTTATATTTAAATCTTTTTAATAATTTAAACGATAATAACCCTTCTCACCAGTTGCAGAATGACTGCTAAAATCCCAGTACTGGGGGTTCACCAGCAGATGGAGTCATTGTGACGTTTCTCAAACTGCTCCATGTTTTTCTCTTTGTTCGACTGGGACAAATGACACATACCCATTTTACTGTCTTTGACAATACCTGGCAACCCGTCAGTGCAGCTACTCTCCAGATCCAGTCCAGCTCATTATCGGAAACCAGCTCTTCAAACGCAAACTTTTTCTTATTAATAAACAATAAAGAAAGAACATATGACATTATCACGCTTCCAGGTTTCATGGGTGGGATTTGTCAACTTCCGCATGTCCACTTCCGACGCAGTCTTGAAACGTCTTAAATATTTTTTGGGATTTTTAAGGTCTGAAAATGTCTTGAATTTTCCATAAGGAGGTCTTACATTTCATGTGGGATCTTTAATTTCATGTCCAACTCGTCATTTTTATTTATTTTTTTCAACCGCAATTTGATCAGCGCAACATTTGGGGGCAGCACTTCATGGAGTGCAACCTGCATCATTCCATACATCTTTTAAAATGGTCTATACATCTCAACTCAGAAAACAATATTCCATATTCCACAATTATATAAAAGAAACAAGATTACATTTAAATTCAACAAAAGAAAAGGAGGATTCTAAAAGAAAATAACAACTAAAATAACCTTGCTACACTCATCAATCAGAAGAATTCGGTCACGGCGTACTATCTGTCGAAGACAACATGGGGCGTTGGGCACACAAATGATGGCGAACTTAAGAAACAGAGTTGTACCAACCACCCTTCACCAGAACTGGAGTAGATCTATTTGGGCCATTCAACATTAAACGTGGAAGATCATCTGTAAAGAGATATGGGGTCATACCTGCCTTGCATGTCGTGCGGTCCACATAAAAATGGCAACATCATTGGAAAACAGACTCTTTTATTCAAGCTCTGCTTCGCTTCATTGCAAGAAGACGTCAGCTGAAGGAGATCAGATCTGATAATGGGACCAACTTTGTTGGAGCTGATCATGATCTCAGAAAGGCAATAAAGGAGTGGAATACTTCACAAATTGAGAACAACTTGGTCCAACGTGACATCAGATGGTTATTCAATCCACCATCCGGATCCCACCATGGAGTGGTGTGGGAGAGAATCATCCACTCCATCCAGAAAATCATGGGTGCCAGAGAACAAAACTTGGATGAGGAAGCTCTTCAGACGTTCTTCTGTGAATGTGAAGCCATTCTGAATAGTATGCCTATTACCATGCCTTCCAATGATATTAATGATCTGGAAGCTGTTACCCCACAGCATTTACTCCTGCTCAAGACTAACCCCAACTTACCACCAGGACTCTTCCATAAGGATGATACTTATGCGTAGGGCCTGAAGTTAACTATTTCAGCCACCGGCCACAAAAAATTCAAAAATTCACCTCCCACAGAGACTTTTTACCAGCCAGTTTTTTTTTTTTTTTTTTTTTTGCCTCATAAAGGTTTTTATTCATTCATTTTGACACACACACACACACACACACACCATATATATAGTATAGGCTATATACTATACTCAACAGATAGACCTACCGCAGCTCGTATGTAAACAAATCACACACAGCTGTGTTGATGGCTGATTTAGTCACGTAGACAGATCCTGACAGCTTTTAGTTACAGCGTTCAGGAACCGTTAACTATGAACAACAATTAATATTGTTATTACTGGTAAAGTTACCGGGTACCGGGCATTTTCTCACCGGTTCCCAACTCCCAACATGCACATTTGCACACGCACACACATCTGTGCAACTGTCATTGTAGCTACTGTAGCCTACGTCAGCGTTACATTATCTCATCCCATCTCACCAACACACATCGCACATCCAAACGTAGTCAGAAAAGGGCCTCATCTTCTTTCTGATCCCATGAACGTTACGAAACAGCAGTCGCTGTCATAAATCAGCCGCTCACGAACCTTGCCATTGCCCCCAATTGTCCACTTTGTATTAAAATGTCTTCTTTTACTTTTCTTTTTCTCATCCTCATCTTTTTGTTGGTTGTTTGTTTCAGCTGGCCTCTTTACCCCAGTAATGTGCCAACACATTTTAGCTAAAGTCCAACGCAATGGCGGACTTCGTTTTATTTGTATCCTTTTATTTTCACTAGCAACTAGAATAAGTGTACTAACCAGCTCACATTTTCTTTTTTTTTTTTTTGTAAATCAGAAACCGAAGAATAAAACCAAAGATTTTCATCTTTTATTTCAACAACGTTGCTGAAGTGGATTTATTGAACTGTGTTGCTGGGCTCTCAATGGACACTGCAAATGGAACTAGCTGTTGGAATAATGTTAAATAGTTATTAGTGTAAGCCATCGCTCTTCTCAAGATTTAAGAACTCTACAACTAATATAGTTTTTTTTTTCATTTTTCTTTTCATTTTACCTATATGCACCTTTCATCCTAAAATAAAGTATAAGTTTCAGTGCACATTCTGTAAAGGTTTGAAATGTTTTTTTTTTTTTAAATGCACCTGATTCTTAACCCCAGTTTGATTCAGGGGTTTGTCTATTTAACCATCTTTGTATATCTTTCTTCTTTCTATTTTAATAAATCAACAGCATTGCATGTTGTATTGCACGAATCTGGATCAAAAATGCTCAATTGGATTTGGATATTTACAATGAGGAGGAGGTATAGTTGTAAGGGGATCCACTGGAGGCAAGTGTAGATGAGAACCCAAGTGCACATAACAAAATCAATGATGTGAAAATATGAGGGCTTAAATACACACAAGACTAATGACAAAACAAGGGACACCTGTGAACAATGAACCAATGACAAGACACATGGCAGGAGCATATGACAAATAGGGAATCACATGACAAGACACAGAAACATGACAATGACAGGACATGGGACATGGCATGGTGTGGACGGGCCTGGGCCGTGGATCGTGGGTGGCGCCGGCAGTGCAGGAAGCCAGGGTGCCGCAGGAAGTGCAGGGGACCATGGTGGCACGGCCTCCATGGTCCTATCAAGGGACCTACTGCCTCCCCCCCAAAAAATTCTTGGGGGCAGCTATGGGGTTATGGGCATCGAAAAGACACCGGCTCAGGAACAGACACCGGCTCAGATGTGTGCGCGGCCCACACACACGACATGGCTGTGGCCATAATGGCCAGTGTTGTGGTCACTGAGGGCTCAGACATAACAAAAAATCCAAGATGGCGGCGCCAGTGTTTTTACGGTTTTCTATGCAGTTTACCTGTGTCTGTGTTTTACAAGCTTAATGGGTTATCTGATTGGGAATAAATTTCATCCTGGATCTCAGAACTATGCTAACAACTTGGTGAGGATAAACAGTAAACCATAACATAGCCCACTAACAACGAAACGAGTTGGCCTGGCTACATCAACAACATGAAGCTACTGGTTTACCAGCTGCTCGCTTATGTGCTGTGTGCTGAGCTCACCAATTATGGACACTCTGGGATCTGGATCTGGTGATGGATCATTTATATTTTCCCAGACTCGAACCCTATTGAGCATCTCTGGAGAGATCTGAAAAAGGCTGTGCACTGATGCTCCCCATCCAACCTGGTGGAGCTTGAGAGGTTCTGCAAAGAAGAATGGGAGAAACTGCCCAAAAATAGGTGTGCCAAGCTTGTTGCAAGACTTTGTGCCAAATGTGCTTCAACAAAGTATTGAACAAATACTGTGAATTTTGTCATCATTTACTCACCCTCAAGTTAATTCAAATCTGTATGATTTTTCTTCTTTTGCCGAACACAAAGAAAGATATTTGGAAGAATGACACTAATCACACAGGTGATGTACCCCATTGACTTCCATAGTATTTTTTTCCTATTATGAAAGTCAATGGTGTACATAAACTGTTTGATTACCGACATTATTCAAAATATCTTCCTTTGATGAATGAATCTCTAAAAGCCTCATTTTGGAGATGGACACCATTGAAAGTAATTCCAGTTTCCAAATCAGTAAGTAATGTTTATTCAGTCAGATGTCAGAGTGATTCAAACCACTAACTCCAGAGTTAGATAATCTTTATGAACAATTGAAGAGTTCAGATGCAAAAGCCTCTAAGTGCCATTTGAAATTTTCTTCTAAAATGATCATTTTTATCAAGCTTGTATATTTAAGTTCAGTAATTTCACTTAAATGGCAATGAAGATTACCTATTAATTGTCATTTAAGTGAAATTACTGAACTTAAATATACAAGCTTGATAAAAATGGTCATTTTAGAAGAAAATTTCAAATGGCATTTAGAGGCTTTTGCATCTGAACTCTTCAATTCATAAGAATCGTCACTTGCTTGTGCATCTGATACACTTTCCTATATATGCACTTTAATAAATGATTTATTCTAATAACCTAATTCAACTTTAAACTGTCTGAAAAATGAATGCGTTTGTCACAAAAAAATATTATTTCTTGCCTAATTTCCTGCTGTTGAAAAGAGAAATGCCCATGTTATTTGTAAACGACCCATGTTGGATCTTTTTTTTTTTTTTTTTTTTTTTACAAAACATCAAAATAAAAGATACTTTTTACAAATTCATCCACACACAGTTTGCATTTCGGAATTATTTTATTGGTCATGTAATTACCACTTCAGTTGTTTGGCGACTTGCTGCCGTGTGTTAGTCCACAGCACCATAACGCTACACACTCCTCCAAATGAAACAGCAGCTGGAATGATTGACAGATCTGTGATATTTTCTCATCCATGAAGCTGTCAGTCAAATGTGGAGAACTGGTCATAAAAGGAAAACCCCTCTCGTGTCCACCGACTGGCTATCACAGGCTCGCAGCCAGTAGCTTAGGGGTAGAGATGAGTCCGTATCTTTCCGGGACCCGTCTCCACTGCGCTCGGCTCGGCTCATACGCGCTCCAGGTCTTTGTACCTCTTGCGCAGGACAGACACATGGTCCTTAAAGAGCACAGGGTCCAGGCGAAACTGAGAGTGCATTAGAGGCATGTAACCAAACCAGCTTGCGAAGGTGTTGACACACTCCTGCCTCTGGGTGAAGTGCTCTGGGTTCGCCCACGGCGCCATCTTAGTGCCCTTTGAAGGAGACAGAAAATAAGATGTTAAACACATGACCAAGTCTATACTAATCCCGATACATGTTTTTCTCTATGTTTTGGCCTATCGTCAGTAAGGTGTTTTTGATGTTTTCAGTGTGGACGAAAACGCTAGTGTGGGCAGAGCGTTGAAGTGAAATTAATACGCCATTTTTCAAAAGTGTCCGAATTAATGTAGACGTAGCCGAAGAGCCAAGGGGTGTAAACTTTTGAAAAGAACGATGATGTGTACACACCATCTTAGTGCCCTTTGAAGGAGACAGAAAATAAGATGTCAAAAATACATCACATTTAGGATCTAAAGGTATAGGATAGGAGAGTATAGCAATATGTAGATCAAGGCATATGGGACTGCAGGTTCTGTTTTTTATTTTATTTAAATAGACACTTTAATTATCTTTATTTCAATAGACACGTTTTGCCTGTAAATCATCTATCTATGACATTTTGTATAGTTCCTTTTTTTATTATTCTTATTCTTTATGTATGTGTATCTGTTTCTCTTGAGTATATCCATTTTATATTTGGTATCAGTTATGTCCTCCACACTGAATTAATTCAGTGAAAATTTGTCAGTGTTAATGCTGGTAACTTTGTTCGTAAGAAAAACGCAAAGTATTGGTAAAAAAAAAATAAATCTGTACAAATCCTGATACATATGAAAACACATCTTTTTCTCAGTGGTTTGGCCTACCGTCAGTAAAGTGTTTTCGCTAGTGTGTAAGTTAATACGCCATTTTTAAAAATTATCCGGATTATTGTAGACGTAGCCGAAGAGCAAGGGGGTGTAAACTTTTGAGAAGGTGATGATGTGTGTTTTCCTTCAGAAAATATGTATGTTTCTCAGAAGACAAAACCAAAGAATGTGTTTGACCTGGATGATTTTTACTTGATGAACATTGGGCAGTTTAATAACAAATATCACAACATACACATAAAAACAGTCGTGAATCATACGGCTAATGACACACAGTCCCTCCAGCAGGAGTTCTTCTCTATATCAGTGTTTCTGAACTCCTGAAACGCCTTCATTGAAGTCTTGAGTTTCTTCCTGAACGAACACGTCACAATATTCCTCATTATAATAATTCATACGCAGAATTAAGGGGCGGGGCCTGGTTGAATTAGTTAGTATTGTGTTGAACTGGAGGTTATGGTAAGGGGCATTTCCCAAACACACAAGAAGCACTCGACCAATCACAACACACTGATCCAGCTGACCAATCAGAGCACAGTGTGCTTTTCAGAAGGAGCTAAACAGGGGTGCGTTTCCCAAAAGCATCGTTAGCCAACTATGGTCACGAGTTCTGTCGTTATCAGCAGTTCAACGAGTCTGTTTCCCGAAACGAACATTCGCAAACAGCATCACAGAGTTGTGTGTGTGAGCGACAGATCTCGAGCTGTTTGCATGACACATGGACTTAATAAATCATGGTTTTGAGAAAAACAAGCAAGCTGACATTCATTACAATCTGTATCTTTTATTTAGAATGCATACAAATGTCATTTACATCTTTAAGTTTGTCAAGAGATTAAAGCGTCACTGTTGAAGAGTGCGCGTGTGTGAACGAGCTCTAGTGTGTAAGAACAAGTCTATGATTGAATCTTAAAATACAGCAAAATAACTGAGAAAAATTTGAAATATTCCTCATATGCCATGTTCGTAAATTATAGCAAAACATCTAACATTAATTAGATCTCAAACAGATTCATTAAAAGAAGTTATTACTCCAACACATGCGTGACATCATTAGCCAACGTGGTTGAATGAACCAATTTGCAACAATACAGTTTCGGGAAACAGTCGTGACTCGCCAGTTGATTTCTTCAACGATGCATCACACTATAGTAGTGAACTAAACAGAGCGTTACTGACAGACTGGGAAGAGAGGAGCCGCAACAATGGAGAATATGAGGAAAAAAAATCAACCTGTTCGAGTAGAGCCTGAAAACAAGAAGTATAATATGGTTTCTTTAAGATTCAAGTGTGTGTAAACCTTTAAACTGGTTAATTGTGTTAATTCCGTTATACAACTTAAAAAATAACATGCTATTTTTTGGATTCCTCTTTGTTAAAATGATGAACATCTTGCATGCTCTGCGAAGGCTGTGTAAGCTTGAGTAGAACACACTTGGCTCTGGCCTTACCTGCAGGGTCGGCATCTCTTTGTACTGCTTTCTCTGTGCCACTTTAATCGGTGGCATGTGTGTCACAGAGGAGACCAGGAAGTTCATCAGGATATCCTCACAGTTAGCGGTGCGATCCACCAGCGCACGCAGGGAGGAGGGCAGATAGTGGGAGAACAGGTGATGGTAGTACCTGTAAGACAGAAGCATCAGCACATGAGCGAGAGTCTCCGCTTAGAAGCCGATGTAGAGGGAGAGACTTCAGGGCCCTATTTTAAGGATGTAAGCGCAGGTCTAACACCGTGTCCAAACTACATGCGACGCAATAAAATTCCAGTGACTGCAAGTGTGTCGGTCCACACTAGACGCGACGCGACTGTGAGACGCCACACGTCAGTCAAAAATCACAGCTATTCAGAACAGCGTGTGGGCGGAGTCTCTGAAAGTGCACTGCTGGCCCGCACTCGCATTGGACATAATCAAATCAAGAAAAAACATTATTAAAAATCAAAACATTAACATATGAAGTACAGTTGTATGTTTGCATAGAATTCATTTTGAATGCTATGCTTTCAAATTCTCAGGTAAATTATCCGTTATCTCTTGTGGCACAGTGACCTATTTTTAACTATTTTTAACATGTTCTGACTAAATATTCATGACACGCAGAACTTCCATCCAATGAGATCCCTCTGTGGGCGGATCTGTCAGCTGCAACGTCACAGAAATAGGAACTGTTTCTAAATTAGAAACTTCGCATGTCGCCGTCGCGTCTGGTTAGGACAAAAACTCTGATTAACATGGAAAAGATACCTTTTATCACGTCGCCGCGTCGCGTGTAGTTAGGACACAGTGTAAAGCGCACGGCTCACTAATGGAGTGTCCGAATCCTCTTCTGCTGGTTTAACGACGGTAAAATGGTCGACGCTCCCGGTGCATGATCTAAAAGGCTCTTCCCTGTTCTCTTAGTGAGTAATAGGTGTGTTTTAGGTGTAACAACAAGCAACAAACCAATCAGAGTCTCAGCTCACATTCCCTTTAAAAGCCAGTTGCGGATTCGCTATTTACATGAGGGAATGTGATAGTGGAAAAACTGAACGCTTCTCTAGCGAGGAAACAAATCTACTCATGCATGATGTTAAAGCTGTGTGTGTGTGTGTGTGTGTGTTTGTGTGTGTGAAGTTAAAGCGCAACCAGAACATCTACGGGACAAGCTGGATTTCACCATATCTTTATAATATTCTTTTAGATTGTAATCCTTTTATTTTTAATATTTGACTGGTTTGTGTGCTGCTGCTCCTGTGTGTGTGTAATAAGCTAAATGTGTATAGGGGCATATTAGTATCGCGCTCTTTGAAAAACAAACAAAAACACTGTGCCATTGGCTTTAGACAAGGGTTTAATTGGTCAACGGCTCAGTCTATTTCAGTTCCTCAAAAAAGCAAGAATGCTCCTGAACACACACTCGTTCTCACACCTTTTAAAGGTTTACAACCTAATTTGCTGAACAGAACAATCACCTGACAAAGCCAAAATAAAAGTGATTGAGTTGGAAATTTGAGTTGTCCTTGTGTCCTTTGGAAGTTGAACAGGAGAAGAACTTGACATATATACAGTATTTTTAAATGACACACTGTCTCTTTCTCTCTCACACATATGTAGGCTAGTTATAAACTCTTTAGATTTTTAATGATTAGTGCTTTATTTTTACGGTTTGTGGTTAAGAATCACGTAAAATAAATCCCTTATTTTGGGGATGGATTCCGGGAAATGTCCCTTATTTTCAATGTTCAATGTTGACAGCGTACGCTTGCTTTGTACATGATATGAGGCCCCAGGTCTCTACGGTAGCATTTTTCGACAAGTTAGCACGTTACGATAGAGCAGGGTGCAGCGGGTGCACGGACAGAGGACAAATTATGGGTGTGGACATGGGATGGAGTTCAATTGTCTGATTGACAAAATACCATAAAAGTGCATCATTTTATGTAAATTAATATGAAAAAAGTCTCAGCTGTGTTGAGGGCCATATTAAGATTTTTTTTCATGGTCATTTTTTTCAAGATTTTTTTTCCAAAATCCTTAGCAGCGCCCCTGAGCATGTGTCAGCGGTGTCGTTACCTGTGATAAAACGCGGCTCCGGTGAGGACGATGGAGTACTCGTTGGTCCATTTAGAGGTGTAGCCCCAGGCTTTCTTTACAGGGTCCCAGAAATGGCTCCTGGGAGGGTAGCCGACAATCCTCTCGGGAAAACTCCGCCACACATGGAAAGCAAAATTGATCTGGTAGAGTCGGATTAGAGAGGAAAAACAATTCTTTAAACCAGTGTAATCCGAATTCACATTATAAAGTTGTTTTTAACTGTGCATCTGTAAGAAATGAAACTGTTTAACACTGTTAACATTCTATAATTGTAATAGATTTAAAAGATTCAATCATCTTGCAACACAAAAATGTTTTTATTTTTTCCCCCTTATAACACACTTTTAACATGAATACGGAAATAACAGACTTTAAAAGCATATTCCCAAGTGCAAAATAAATGTAATGTTTGCAGATACTTAATTGCATGTTAGTTTCTAAATGCACTTAATGAACACAATAACGGTGATCTGAAACAAAAAAGATAAATGAATCTATCTATCTACCTATATGCTGTGTGCACATGCACTTTAATAATACGGTGTGATCTTGTTTCTTTAGTCATTTTTGTTTTTAACAGGACTTTAAACTCACAGTAAAAACAGTTTTTTTAACTTATAAAAACTACTGAAATTAAGAAAATTCTGAGAGTGATGTTACATACAAGAGAAGTCCTACTCTGAAGGTTTTAACCTGAAATACATTGTAATTTCACAGTAAATCTCACCTCGCTGGTCAACAGCACCGTGTCTTCATCCAGACTCAAGACCGCCTCTGTCTCAATAGCAGCATGTGGAAGGAATCGGCTGCTCGTCTGCAAACACAGAGAAAAAGGTGTGTGTGTGTGTGTGTGTGTGTGTGTGAGAGAGAGAGAGAGAGAGAGAGAGAGAGAGAGAGAGAGAGAGAGAGAAAGAGAGCATTCCTTTTTCTTTTTAAAAAAAATAATCTTTATTTTATTTTTTTTACTGATTGATTAATTGATTTTTGTGATTATTTGTTCATTGCATATGTAATGGCCAATGCTTTGGCAATACTGTACAAGTCATGCCAATAAAGCTCATTTGAATTGAATTTGAATTACAGACGCGACTCGACTGTGCTCTCGCTTCAATATACTCACTTTCCTCCTGCCATCTGTGACGATAAGCGGCACGGGCATCGGCGGCCATTTACTGCGCTGAGGGAGCGACTTCTCACTGTTCCACAGGATGATGATCTGACAAGAACACACAGTCTCACTATCACAGCATATAGAACTGTTCTGTATAATCTTGAATGCTGTAGAGCAATAGACTTAAGTTTGATCTCTTTTTAAAGACTTTTAAAAAGTGAACTTAAAAAAAGTTACAGAATCTTACGTTTTTTGTTATGAAAAAATCTGAACAAATTGAAACAAAGTTGAGCCTGATATCTCAGTCGGATTGGCCCTGTCCCAATATCCACACTTGCGCCCTTATGCATGTTCTCGCTAAGGGTGCAAGGGTGTTCCAATCATAGACTGTAAAAAAGATGGACGACGCCCCTTCTCTCTTTTCCATCGGAGAGAAGTGAAGCCGCCAGTGTCCCGATATGGTGCTGACATCTTGGTACTTGAGTCTGCGCACTTGAGTTTTCGGGACCAGACATGCACAGTCGTGAGCCGGAAGTAAAGCCACAAAATCAAGGCCCCGCCCTCACTCTCGCAGAATCAATCGCAAGCACACGCCCCACACTTTTCTTAAGCGGCCTCTGTCTGCTCCGTTCCTCTCCAATGATGTCCGCTGATTGCAGAACCTCGTTAAAATAAATACAACTACTAACTACATAATCAATATTATGAAAAAAATTCCGCTGGTGCTTCAGTGACTACTTCGCTCAGAGAACCTGTCAACTACAGCTGTCAATCATGACGTCAAAACACCGTTTTTATAGCATCAAATAACTAACTAAAAACAAACTTATTTTAAAAACAAACACTTGAAATTAAATCAACGTGATAGAAACTACAGTAAATGACAAAAGGATATGTGAAGTGTAATTTAATTGTTTAGATGGTCTCACATCTCGTTGAATAACATGGGGAGGCGGGGTTTATGACATATACTAGGACCGGTCACAGGGGGGTGCGATCGAGACGCTTTCGCTTCACTTTTGAGGGCTTGTGCGGCACGCTTGGTCCCTATCCTTGGTCCCCCCAATCATCAGCGCACTTAAAGGGTTAGTTCACCCAAAAATGAAAATTCTGTCAGTATTTACTCACCCTCATGTTGTTCCTCTACTGTATGTGTTTATTTGTTCTGCTGAACACAAAGGAAGATATTTTGAAGAATGTTTTAGTCAAACAGATCTCATTCCCCATTGACTACCATAGTATGTATTTTTTCCTACTATGGAAGTCAATGGGGTGTATGGAAGTCAGTGTAGTGTAGGACATTGGGACAGGGCCATTGTGTTCGGCTGCAGTACCAAACGCTTCCACTGGATGAAATCGTCTCCCATTAATTTCCAATTCACTAATTTTTGACCATGAGAAGCACAAGTGTGGCTATTTTTTTCAGGACCTTTTAACCTGTTCGAATCATGTCCATTATTTTTTTTGTGTGTGTGTTTACACAGCAAGTACCAAAACTTTATTTTGTACCATTCCGATGAAGGAAATTTAAAAAAAAAAAGTTTTTTTTAAATTGTTTTAAAAAAATGACCGAAGAGGGTTAAGTTTGTGAATTTCAATAATACTGACCTGTGAGCAATATTTGGATTTGGAGACGACCTGAAGGAGCTTCATGATTGGCTGAGACTGTGACACCAGAGGTGAGGTGGCATGAATGACCGCAGTGAACTCCTGACCCGGGCTGATCCCTACATCCACAGAGGACAGAGAGTCAGCGCACCGAACTTTAGGACACTTTGGCTGCGTCCCAAATGGCATACTTTCTTACTATATAGTTACTCTAAAAAGAGTAGGTGAAAATTCCTGGGTGATCTACTATTTCCAGTGAGATTCTGAAGTGTGTATATGATGGACACGTTAATATCCCATAAGGCCACGGGAGAGGATTTGTGAATGGCAGTGAAGTTACGGTAGGTCATGTAATGACGACAATGCGCCCGTATTACATTCATACTGTATAAAACATATTTATTTAGTGGTCTCTTACTATATGCAAAATAGATACATGCTAGTTGCAAAGTAAGATATAGTTAATGTCTAAAGTGGACTGTATAAATAAAGTGTTACTGAAATTGCTAGTGAATTTCGCAAATAATCAACGCATTCTCATCAGGGCGTCATATAGGTGACGCTTTTGACATTGTGTCTAAATCCCACGCACATGGCACCCTTTAGTGATAATATAACACGCTTCGGTTATGGGTAGGTTTAGGTCTGGGATAGAGTTAGGGTTACACCACTAGGAGGCGCCTTCTGGCCCGTATATATCTGCGTCATTGACGCTAAAGGGTAACATGTGCGTTGGATGTATACGCGCATTGGCAAAGGCATCAGTATGTGACGCCTTGGGGATGAGACCAGGCTGAAATAATTGCAAAGAAGCAATTTCATTAAACATGAACTTTTTAGTTTTCAATATTATATTTAGAAAACCGTGCACTTACCCAGGTTGTAGTAATAGAAGGGGTAGTGCGCCAGGTGTGTGGAGTATTCGGGCAGAACCAGCAGCCCTCCAGGTAAGGCGTTCCACATGAACTTATTTCTGGAGATGTGCGAGTAAACTCGATCCTTTATGATCTGAAAGACGTTAAAACAGCAGCATTAAATATAACTGCAACACAACAGTAGTTAATGTATTAACTAACATGAACTGACAATGAGTAAAACATCTGTTACAGTATTAACGTTACTTAATGAAAATACAAATGAAGGTTTTTGATGAACACATTCCAGGACTTTTCTCCATATAATGGACTTCAATGGAGTCCAAACTGTTCAAGATCCAAATGAGAGTTTCAGTGCAGCTTCAAAGGACTTTAAACGACACCAGACGATGAATAAAGGTCTTATCTAGCGAAACGAGCGGCGATTTCAAAAATAAATATCAAAGTTTAAGTTTTATAAGCACAAATGCTCGCCTTGCTCTGATCTGTGATGAGCGTTCGTGACCCTCCTGGGTAACACTTTATTTGAAGGGGTGTGCATAAGACTGACATGACACTGTCATAAACATGACATAACACCTGTCATGAACATGAAGGAGTCTTTATGAATGTTTATGACTGTTGTCATTAAGTGTCATTCGGTAAATTATGACACTTTAAATGCAAAGTTGACATTGTTTAAAATGTCTTTGCTATGACAACTTGACATTAACCAAGACAAAAATGTCTTGGTTATGACAACTTGACATAACCAAGAAACCATAACCTGTTAACCTGTAATGTGTTAACATTACATTACCCTATCATATGTTATGGTTGGTTTTAACTTTGGTTGTTATGACACCATTATAACTGTGACATGAATATTTTACTTGTCCTCAAGTAAAGTGGAACACATTGTACTAGTTATAAAGATGTCATTAAAGGGTTAGTTCATTCATTCATTCATTCAAGCACTTTATTTGTCCCCAGGGGGAAATTTGAAGGCACATTACAGTAGCTTACATAAGCACATTGCACAACCAACACTACACAGCACATATCATTAAAAAACTAAAACCTGAAGAAATCATTAACTCCTATTAAAGTTCAAGTTCATAAGCTGGACGGCCCTCGGGATAAAGGTTACTTTCCTCCTCTGTGTCCGACAAAGCGGAGGGTAGCCATTCAAACTCCGAAAACAGAATGTGTGAGGGGTCATTAATAATCCTACGTGCCACCTTTACAGTCTGTTGGTCACATAAGGCAGTAAGAGTACGAACAGGCTGGTCATTGATCTTTGAACAGACCTTAACCACGCTCGACAGACGGTTCCTGTTTAGGAGAGTGATGGAATGAAACCAGCTGATAAATGAAAAAGTTATTACATTTTCAATGAAAGAATAATAAAATGTCTTAAGAATAACTTTGTTAACCCCGAATGACTTCAACTTCCTAAGTAGATATTGTCTCTGATGACACTTTTTAAGGATTTCCTCTGTATTGGTGGAAAACCTTAGCAGGTTATCGAAGGTCGATCCCAGGTATTTGTATGTCTCCACTATCTCCACTGGCTCCTGCTGAATAATAGTGGTGACAGCCTCTGCTAATTGTCTTTGTTTGGGTGAGAAGGTAACAATCATGTCTTTGGTTTTATCTATGTTCAGCTCAAGACAAGACTTTCCGCACCAAATTAAAAAGTCCTGCAGGGCTGGTCCGTGATGTTGTACATTACTGGAAAGCAGAGACAAGAGGACTGTATCATCAGCAAATTTCACACAATGGCAGTTTGGCTGGACGGATCTACAATCATCAGTGTAGAGGATGAAAAACAGTCATGTTTAGTTCACCCAAAAATGAAAATTAAGTCATTAATTACTCACCCCCATGCTGTACCAACCCCGTAAGACCTTCGTTCATCTTCGGAACACAAATAAAGATATTTTTGATTGAATCTGAGAGCTGGATCAGTCCTATATAGACTGCCTAAGGGACTGGCTCTTGTCTTGACGGCCCATAAAGTCATTAAAGAAAAGGTTTAAATATTCCATGTGCCTACAGCGGCTCAATTATAAGTTTATCAAGCGACGAGACTACTTTTTGTGCGAAAAAAACATAAATAACGACTTTATTCCACTATTCCATTACTTCCTTATGGGCGCATGCGCGAGAACTGAGACGAGGACGTTCTCATTCGTCTACTGTACTTCTTGTTACCGGCTGGATATGGATCATCATTTTATACGGTAGGGGGCGGTAAAACTCCTAAGCGGTGAGCAGCCGGTAACAAGAAGTACAGTAGACGAATGAGAACGTCCTCGTCTCAGTTCTCGCGCATGCGCCCATAAGGAAGTAATGGAATAGTGGAATAAAGTCGTTATTTATGTTTTTTTCGCACAAAAAGTAGTCTCGTCGCTTGATAAACTTATAATTGAGCCGCTGTAGGCACATGGAATATTTAAACCTTTTCTTTAATGACTTTATGGGCCGTCAAGACAAGAGCCAGTCCCTTAGGCAGTCTATATAGGACTGATCCAGCTCTCAGATTCAATCAAAAATATCTTTATTTGTGTTCCGAAGATGAACGAAGGTCTTACGGGGTTGGAACAGCATGGGGGTGAGTAATTAATGACTTAATTTTCATTTTTGGGTGAACTAACCCTTTAAGGGTCATTAGACTGTCAAATGTTTTAACAACAGTGTCATTAATATGTCCCTCAAGTAAAGTGGAACACGTTGGACTAGTTATGATTTCTTGGTTAATGTCAAGTTGTCATAATCATAGTTTATAAACGATGACGCAGAGGCTCCCGCTTAGCTCTATGATTGGGTGTTATCAGTTATGACGTATCCTTCCCTGATTCGTCATTCACTGTTTACACCGGCACGTGCATGCCCAGTGTTGGTGAATGGTGACGTGATCCGCGTTTTCAGTCGTTTTAATGTGGACGGAGATCATTTCTAATACGCAGATAAAACGCTGGTGTGGACGGAGATCTTCTTCGTTTTAATTCTCAGTTTTTAAACGAAAACGCAGTAGTGTGGACGGGGCTTTATTCATCGTCTGGTGTCGTTTAAAGCCCTTTGAAGCTGCACTGAAACTCTCATTTGGACCTTGAACCGTTTGGACCCCATTAAAGTCCATTATATGTAGAAAATCCTGGAATATTTTCATCAAAAACCTTAATTCTTTTCGACTGAAGAAAGAAAGACATGGACATCTTGGATGACATGGGGGTGAGTAAATTATCAGCAAAAGTTTTTTTTAAAAGTGAACTACTCCTTTAACTAAGATTAAAGGAGCAATGTGTGACTTTTAGCGACATCTAGTGGTCCGGTTGCGAGTTTGCACCAGGTTGCACTAAGGGCTCAGCCCACTGCTCACCCCTCCCTTTCGAAGAAGCTACGGTTGCTAAAACGGGACAAACATCTCGTCGGCTGAGACAGCAGAGAATAGCCAGAGTAAGCCAAGAGTGTGTAACATTGTCACTGTTTCTGTACCACAGTCCATTATAAACCACATCATGAATACTGTTTACAAAGGCATAGTCAGGTGAGGATCAAGGGTTTTAATATATAATTTAATAAAATAATATTAATCAGCTGATTGTCTCACAAACGTAACCAGCAGCACATTTATCCCCACATACTGTAGCAAACCCATAATACAGCGAGGGAGCAGCTATATATTTTTTCTAACAGGGTAGTAATAGTTTAGCTGGCTAATATGAGCTGTTACTGTGGCTGAGCTGGGACGCGTCTGCATGAGTCCAAAGGTCGGAAGTGCGCGCGCTGTTACAATCATGTCATCTCCGCATCCCATAGATACTATTTACTACACACAATAGGCTTTTTTTCTCTGATTTTTAAAATTCTTCGCGATCGACTTTAGTGATAAAAGACTTTAGTAAAAGTCTCTATCGACGGGTTAGTGATTCCTGTAACGTACTGTTTTACGGTCAATGACATGAATACTAATCATCAGCTGTCTCACGAACGTAACAGCACATCTATCCCCAACATAACAAACCCATAACACAGCGAGGGAGAACTAAGTTACATGAAACAATCCCAACTACATATTTTACACCACTCACAAGGGAAAAGTCACTACTCACGGAGTGTAAGGCTAGCTTTCAGCTTTCCGCTACTTCTCTTTCAAGGTAGTGATGAAACGCGTTCTGTGGCGCTGTTTGTTCGCGTTCAGCTACGATAGGAATATGACGTCACAACATGGCGACCTTCATAGAAGGGGATTCCCTTGGTTATGGAGCTATTAATGTCTCATTCTAAGGTAATAAAAACATTACGGCTAATTAAGTAAGTTCTTTATACACCACTGAAAACATAGTTATGGATGTCATATTGGATTTCTGTTAATAGATACTCAACTTTGTTACACATTGCACCTTTAATGTAGCCTACAGTTCATTATAAGTTTGTTAACTATAACAAACCTTGTAAAGTGTTACCAATATAACAATCACATAAAATCAAAACCTATGATGGAGAAGATTTGTAAAGGTGAAAATCACCTTTCAAGTGTAAGAAAACAAATATTTGCAGCAATTTACAGTTATTCGTATGTTTAATGCATGTATTGTGAAACTGCAGCTGCTTACACAAAATAAATATGATCCGTATTATCCTGACTTCCATTTGTCCACGCTTACACTTTTGGCATGTTTTTTCCCCCCACACAAATAGGACAAAAGCACCGCAGGACTGTGAATAACAGCAGAGAATGTCTAATTGAAGAGAATTGGCACTGGCTGGTTACTTCCGGGTTCTGGACTGGCTGCAGTAACACGTCTCTGTCCATGCGGGGGCGCTCGCGGTCGAGTGCAGAATGAATGGGAGTCAATGGGGTTTCACCCCCAGAAATCCACTTTTCTCAGGATGTAATTTTTTGTCAAGTAATTTGAAAGTTGCATTCAAAAGGGAGGACTAAGATAATACACTCAGCTGAAAATTGCATTTTTAAGTTCACTTATCTGTTCTAAAAATCCGTTCAAAACTGTGATGACGTCACACAATAGCAGAATGCTAGCGTGTTCCAGCCAACTACAGCCTAAGGACATAAGTACTCGTTCATTCGACTTTTGGCCTATAATCTATATTGAACTTGCGGAATCAACAATAAAATCTATGTTAATTTAACGACAAGCAGGTGAAAGAGACACTTTTAGCCATTTAGCCCCATAGACTCCCATTCATTCTGCTCTCGCCCGCGATCACCTCCAGTGGAATTCTAATGGAACTGCAACCAGGATGATACACACAATGGTGCTAATAGGAAGTGCCAAGGCTCTCCGTTAGACGGGCTCTGATAACAGCTATTTGCAACTGAAAACAACAGAGTCAGGAACTGCACAACAGATTGATCGCGTAAAATCAACCTTTGTGTAAAAAAATCGGCAAATGTCTCTGACTTGTAGTGAGTGAGTGTGAATAAAGTTCCCGAAATAACCCGATTTGTAGTTGTCTTTATTTGAGCAACGCTTACAGTTTTGGCACGATTCTCTCATTAAGTTTTGCACGTGTGAAGAGGAGGGCGTGTCCACCTTCTACTGTAGCCAATCATATGCGCTTCTCGCTGACTCTCGATTTACTCTGCCAGAACCATAGTTAGACTGTAAAAGGCCAGAACACATCAATATCTTAATTTGGCTCGTCGTTCTCGTTGCAAAAATTGTACTTTTAATTCACACATACATGGTACATAAATAAATCAATAAATCAAGATTGCCTAATAAGCTGTGCACCATAGGCTGAATATGAGTTATGGATAAACACTTTTTTACACCATCACAAATCTTCTTTTGCACATGCAGATTTTATTTACGCTTGCAATCTTATGTATATTTTCACAAATCTTACCCATTATGGCATCATGAAATTACCTTTATAAACACCCCAGTCATTTCGGTTTTTTTTAGAATGATCACTTGCACCTGTTGGCCAGCAGGGGGCGCAGTTACGCCATACTTCTGTGCATACTTGACATCTCATTTGCCAATTAACCTAAGGGCAGGGAACTAAGTATGTGCTAATGATGTATGGCATCCTGTGCTGGTTTAATTTCCCCGGGCAGACATCCTCTCTGTCAGACACACACACCTCAGTTGACCCAGCTCACCTCCAGTGTGGTGAGGACAATCTTATCCACGGAGGAGAAGTATGCGTCCCAGAGCATCTGTGTGCGCTGTCTGAGGGCCAGAACCCGGTCAGGGGACACCGCCCGCACCGTGGACGGAACCTGACGGACAGAACCAGAAGATCATTGTGTAAGTCCAAAACCTCAGCCGAGTTTACCTGTCGACCTCCTCCACAAACACACTCTCTCAGACACACACGTTTAAAGTCGGTTGCACACCGTTTCTACTAAAACCGGAAGACTTTATTTGCGTTTTGGCCGTTCATTTACACGACGACTGTGTTTTGGTATGGGATGAATTTAGTCTGAAAATGATTGCACATGCATGCACAATTATCCTTGAACTTGATAAAGAATTTACTATCTAATCCTCATCCAAATGCCTTAACTTGCGTGTCATAATTGAGAATTAAATGAATGTGCAGCAATTTGTACAAATCTTGTGAATACAAATGTTTTATATCACAATTGTGCAGCAATTTGTACAAATCTTGTGAATACAAATGTTATAAAGTATAAACTAGGTAAAGTATAAACGCCTCGTCCGTTTGGAGAGGTGCGCGCGGAGCCTCGCGCTCGTGCGGACGCGTCGAGTTATACACAAGGCTTTATAAATGCTTGAAATGCACTCGCGGTGGTTGAGCGCGGTAAAGTTAGTTTTAGGTCCGAAATATTTCGCCTGACATTTGTTTTCCCTATAGCCACTGTTCTAGGTCTTACAAAGAGATCAATAGCAGGATTAGTTTTAACAAACCATTGATATTCGTTCATTAATATTCAAAATTCACCTGCGTGCATTTAATGCTGCATATTTATACCTGAGAATGCTTTGACGCGTTTGCATAGCGCATGATGAGGGAACGTCTGCCAATCCCACCAACTGCGTTAAACGTAGCAAATAATTTGCATTATTTAAAATTACTTTTTAAATTCCAAAGCTTGTAGAAGGTGGCAATAATGACCTGGTGGCCTTGAGTAAATTAACTTGTTTAAGATAATGATTCATAAAACATACTATAATTATCAGTTAAGCCTATTCACTTCACTGACACAGACGAAAATGAAAGACTATCAGTCAAAGTTCAGGGGGTTTAGGAGGCGGAAGAAATGGGGCAGGATAAGGAGACTGAGAAAAAGAAAGTGTAGATGAGGAGAGAGCTGGTGGGCTATTGACAAAATAATTGAAAGCCCACTGACATGGTTTTAAAGCTATTTATTATCCATTTTTTTTGGCTTTCAAAAGTCTTAAATTGCACATAATTTGCTCAGACACAGAAATCAAAATTTTCTCGGGGGAGGCCCCGAACCCCACTTTTTGTCCCAGTGTTAAGCAATTTTAACATAGTATTGTCAATCAGTGTAGATGGGCCAAAATATTACCATTAAAATATCAAGTAAATAAGTGACAGGCTACTTGGTGCCACAGCGACACCCAAAAAGTATTGCTATACCACGATACTCAATATGTTGTCCCACGGTGAGTCATTTTTCTTTGTTGCGCCTAGTCGCCTACACAAAATTTGAGGGTTCCCCCACCTGACAAATCCCACTTTAACCACTGTATATAACAATAGTTAGTTAACATTAATGCAATATCTAACACAAAGCCAAACAATTAAAAATAGCATTATTAATCTTTAAAACGTTTTTTTAATAGTTTTTCAAAATAGTCTCCCATGCCCAACAAAACTGCATTTTTAAAATATAAAACAGTGTAATATTACTCCAGTGTAAATCATCTGTTTTCTATGTGAATATACTGTATAGTAAAGTGTAATTTATTCCTGTGATCAAAGCTGAATTTATTGTCATTACTCCAGTCTTCAGTATGATCCTTCACAAATCACTCTAATATGAGGATGATGATCAACAAACATTTATTATATATTATTATCATTATTATGAGTTGTGCTGCTTAAAATTGTCATGGAAACCATGATTTTTTTTTTCAAGATCTTGTTTCAAAATCAAATCTTTTGTAACGTAAGGAATGTAATTGTTAGTTCGTGAGACATAACTGAGGAAGAGTTTCCAAAATGAATAAGCAGCAGCAAGACTTATTAAACTATGATAAAATAGTGAAAGTCACAGAATCAGAACATCATCATCATATGTTTTAATTGGCACATTTTTCCATCCTTATGTTCCCTCTTCAGGAGAGAGAGCGGGAAGGGCTGTTACCTGTAGCAACAGTCTCTCGTCGCCCTCGACGACGGCCTGGTTCCACTGGATGACATCAGAGAACGGTAATTCCCATCCGTTACTGAGTAACACTGGGATACAAGCGGCCTATGAGGACAGAGCAGGGCGTAGACTATAATTAGCCTCAGTACAAACAAGTCATCTGCTGAAACACACACGCACACACAGTCCAAGTTCACCCCAAATGCACTGAGATATAGCGCATCAGAGTTTCCCCTTTAGGCAAGGTTATGAGATCGAATATGTAGCATGTGATGCGGCGGTCTGTGTGTGTACGGAGTCTCGGAGGGGCCAGTTCGTGACTGTTATCACACAGCACTCTAATCACACATGTGTTAATTACCCCGCCAGAACAGCAGAGACACACGCAGGAGTCCATGATTTATTGAAGTGCAGTTGCTCTCCATCCCTCCTGTTTACTATTCCATCTTGATGTTGCTCTACTTTTCCTCCCAGACTCCTTGTTTGCCTTTTCCATCGTTCTGCTGGTATTCTGGTCTTTTTAATTAAATCACAAGAGAGTGCAATCCTAAGAACGGGCCGAGATCAAACAGGAGTGTGAAGCCACGCTTTCATCCTAAACACAGCGAAGCGCTCCAGGTGTTCCTCTAAACACTCCGAGATCAGGAGCCGGTATTTCATGACCAGCACTGAGACTTGTGTGTGCCAATGTCTCTCTCTCTCTCTCTCTCTCTCTCTCTCTCTGCGAGGAGTGTGTCGAGGAACTCACTCACTCACTCACTCGCATACATACTCACACTCTCTCACTTTCACACACTCTCTCTCTTACACACACACACACACACACTCACGCACACACACTTTCACACTCACACACACACTTTCTCACACACACACACACACACAGACGGTGTGAGACTCGAGACATGTGGCTGTGGGAGTTTACAGAGATATCTTATTTAAACTTGTGTGTATTTGTGACCCATATACATTTATTAAACTGGTTGGATGAGCCACGTTCAAATTAGAAACCGCGCATGACAGCATAATATTTTTTTTATTCTGTTTGTCTTAATTTTAAAGTTCAATTCTATTTTTTTTGTAGTTTTTATTTATGCAAAAGACAAAAAATGTATCATTTTAAATAGTCACAACAATTACATTGTTAAATACATTATAATATTTAGACACTTTACAATTTAAATTTAAAATAATTACAATTTAATTAAATTTAATTAGTTTTTTTATTTTTATCATTATTATTATTTATTTTATTTTAATTGCCACATTGTTTGGAAACCCCAAAAAGGCCACTGTAGGAAAATTAACTATGGTATATTATGCAGTGTTTATTCTGAGAACTATAAAAACATACATTTATGGATCTAATTTATACCCTTAACAGGGAAAAATCCCTGTTAAAAAAGTTTAATTTTATTTTAATTGCCACGTATCAGAACCATAAATAGCCTATAGTTAGAATAATGAGCTATATTTATTGGTGTCCAATTTGATAATGTTTTATATTAAATGTAACTTATTTGCATTTATTTCATTTTATGTTATTTTATTATCAATAGCTCACCAAGCTCTTCCAGACAGACTAGACAGAATTCCAAAGTAATTTATTTTAAATAAATGTTTTGAAAATTCATTGTTTTGAATTTGGAGTTTGTATTGAAATCCGTTCTAATTGTGTTTTTAGATACTCAATCCTTTAGATTTTAAAATTGTGAAATTAATGAGAATTAATCTTAATTACAGGAATATGAATATTGGTTAAAATATGGCATCATGTCACTCACACATTCTCTGTGCTTTAGAATAGAAATGCCCATTTCCTGCTGAAGAAACTAAAGAGAACATTGTGATTAGATTTAGCATTTTGATCCGAAATCCCATTTTTATCCCCCACTCTCGGATAAAAAGACACATGAGCTGTCACTGGTGGGGTATCTTATCAAAAGGAACACTTTTGTTTAATTTAGGTACTAATATGTACCTTTAAATGTACAATGTCATTGTTTTTGGCCACTAGGGGTCGCTGACCTCTTATAATTACAGAGGCGTAGGTTGATGACGCAGTGATAAGCGGAAGGATGAGACTTGCTGTCATGCCGATTGATCTAATGATGTTTATGGATGAGTGAATACATTGATGTTTTTTAACGTGACTAGTGTGAAGCGGGTCGCGATTGCTAATGAGAGACGGATATCAGTGCCACACACGAGTCCCGCGGAAATAAAGGAATAAGGACATTTAATTTTACAGAACTACATGCAAGTGCTGGATTACTCGCACTGGTCAGATTATTAGACGAATTAAACATGAGTAAACGTTCACTTGCTCTACACTATCACACTAAACTGCAATTGAGTGTGTTTAAAATTGTGAATTTCTCTGAATTGCCAAATTCTTGGAAACATTTAGGATAATGGAAGTACACAATTGAAAGAAATGTTTAACACTGTGCAAGTGTTTTTTTGGTATATTTTGATACAAAATTCTTACATATTGTACCTTTAAGTAACGTAAAGAACCATTATAACATTTATTTAAACATGAGATGATCATTCTCATATTCTCATCACTTGTAATAAAAAGCAGATTATTTAAACTGAAAAACAGATATTTAACTATACAAATATAAACATTATAAATATTTCAATATAAAAATATAGATATTAAATTACATTAAGTTATGTATATTTAAGTTTTTATTAGGGGTGTAACGATTCGTTTTAACAACGATTCGATTCGTATCACGATTTGTGGTTGTCGATACGATTCAAGGACGATATTGGTTAATTTAGAACGATACGATCCGAAACGATTCAGTGACTTGAAATCGATTCAGTAACTTTTTAGCCAAAAATTCAACCAATGTCACTGAAATAAATACCTGAAATTATTTATTTATTATTAGGTTATTAATATTATTAACCTGGTTAATTTAGAACCTGGACCTGGTTTAGACCTGGTTTATATTCCCAGAAAAAACATCTATGAACCTATTAATATTAATGATTTTTAGAACAGATACAGATTTAACAACTGTGACTTGAAAAATAGCTAAGAATTAAATAAAACCACTTTTCCTACAGTCTTCTTTTCAATGAATGATATATGCATTCTTTATAAATACTTGCATACATCATTATTCTATTCTTTCAAGTAGACAAATTTATTTGTATGAATTAAATATAATTAATCCTTATTAAAGCTATTAACAAACAGTGAATGCTTTTCTCTTTTTCTTTCGTCACACAGGACACAGACCGCATTAGGTTTATTGCCACTGTCACATCATGTCCAAGCACATCCGATACACTCACAACTGTTTAATTAAGACATAACCAACATAGTTTACATGAATACTCTCCAAACAGACATTTAGACATAATGTTGTGTGTATTTGTCTATTCAGACACGAAAGAGAACTCAATTCATTACTCACGCGATGTATAGATGTTTATGTGCATGATTGGACGTTTGGTTCGAAATCCACAGAAATCCTTTTCTGCATCCTCACTCTATTCAGATCTACAGTATATGCATACTCTACTACTCATTCTCCCAGACGTTGACATATTTTAACGTTTTATGAGACCGCTGGGTAGATAAGCACGTGACAGTATGTGTGCATCTAAGTTACCACACACGCAGGACAGTTCTGACTGGATCGCTTCTCAGATTGACACTATCTAACATTTTCATCCAGAGTTTGTTGACGAAAATGTCAATAGATTTTCGTCATAGTTTTTGTAATTCAAAACTAGGTTTTATTTAGTTATCGTCTCGTTTTCATCTGTGAAAAAATGTTGTTGGCGAATAATTTTCATCATCATCTTCGTCAACGAAATAAACACTGCAGTGCAGGTGAAGTGTCCTAGATTCCGTTATTGACATTTACATGTCCTACAAACAGCGTGCGACTCATTTAGAACATCTCCGTCTTTACAAAAGCCAATGTGTTTTCACACACTGATCATTTCTCGCTCGTCGGCTTCTCCTTGTCATTCGCCATGCTATGTATATTATCTTTGCGCTGCTGCTGGTGCGTGGTGATAACGTCACAGATATCGAGTAACGTTTAACGACTGTGTCATTAAAACTAAAGTTCAAAGAAAAAAAAAAACAGCCATATAAAGTCTGACGTGCTTAAATTCAATGCGTTCGTAGTATCGATACAATTGATTAATTAACTTTTGAAACGATTTTAGATCGATATATGCAGATCTTTTGAGATTGACTAGCAGAGCACAGATCGATGTAGTTGGATCATTTGAATATAAATCGATACATCGATGTAGTAGATGAATCGTTACACCTCTAGTTTTTATATAAGTAAGTTTTGATGTTTTAATACAAAACTCTTACATATTGTGCCTTTAAGGTCCCAGTATGCACTCTTTCGGTACCAAAGTGCGAAGGTGCCACTCAATGACCGCTTCTCTGCGAGTGCCTGTTAGTAGCTTCTTGGCCTGAAGTGTTTGAGAACCTCTGTCTGTTCTAGAACTTTCCACATGGCTTGTAATTGCCAGTTTTCTATGGCCTTGGCGTCCTCCAAAGAAAAGAGATCTGTGGGACTCCGACTGGGGCTTATGTGAAGTAAATGCGGGGGAATCAGTGTGTTGCCAAACCCAGCGTTGTGCGGATTCATGCATTCAGCGAGAGCTTCCGGCCCTTTCACACACACACACACACACACACACACACACACACCAGCAAGACGTCCAGCAATATACAAGAACACACACTCCTGGGAAGGTTTTCCACTCGTCGGCTAATGTGCTGTTTACCTGGGAGACTGACTGTTTTCATAATCCACCAGACCTTCCTCGCATCTCTAATGGGATTGTGGGTAACAACACTTAATAATAATGGTCCTTCATTAATAAGTAACTGTACATTACTGTACATTACCAGCTACTACTATTAACTAATCTAGAAACAAGCTTAACTGATAAGTAAGGAATATCGAATAGCACTAAGATTAGATAATCAATAATTACTTAAAGGGTTAGTTTACCCAAAAATGAAAATTAAGTCATTAATTACTCACCCCCATGCTGTTCCAACCCCGTAAGACCTTCGTTCATCTTCGGAACACAAATAAAGATATTTTTGATTGAATCTGAGAGCTAGATCACTCCTGCATAGACTTCCTAAGGGACTGGCTCTTGACGGCCCATAAAGTCATTAAAGAAAAGGTTTAAATATTCCATGTGCCTACAGCGGCTCAATTATAAGTTTATCAAGCGACAAGAATACTTTTTGTGTGAAAAAAACATAAATAACGGCTTTATTCGACTATACTATTACTTCCTTATGGGCGCATGCGCGAGAACTGAGACGAGGACGGTCTCCTTCTACTACTTTTTGTTACCGGCTGCTCACCGCTTAGGAGTTTTACCGCCCCCTACCGTATAAGATGATGTGCTGATATAGCTGGAAGCGCACAACTTTCTGTTTACAAGCAGAGGAAGATGCGCGCTGTACATACGCTTTTCAATTTGCGTATTTTCCGCACTATAAGGTGCACTTAAAAGCCTTTAATCTTCTGAAAAAACGACAGTGTTCCTTATAATCCGGAGCGCCTTATATATGGATCATCATTTTATACGGTAGGTGGCGGTAATAAGCGGTAACAAAAAGTAGTCGAAGAAGAACATCCTCGTCTCAGTTCTCGCGCATGCGCCCATAAGGAAGTAATAGAATAGTCGAATAAAGTCGTTATTTATGTTTTTTCGCACAAAAAGTAGTCTCTTTGCTTGATAAACTTATAATTGAGCCGCTGTAGGCACATGGAATATTTAAACCTTTTCTTTAATGACTTTATGGGCCGTCAAGAGGCAGTCCCTTAGGAAGTCTATGGAAGAGTGATCCAGCTCTCAGATTAAATCAAAAATATCTTTATTTGTGTTCCGAAGATGAACGAAGGTCTTACGGGGTTGGTACAGCATGGGGATGAGTAATTAATGACTTAATTTTTGGGTGAACTAACCCTTTAACATGTCTGAGACGTTAGCAATTGCCTTTTTTTACACACTAATCTCTATTATTCAAGTGTTGCCTAGAACTACTAGTGGTCTAGACATTTATTTTAAAGTGAAAAACATCCTTTGGTCTAGATCATTGAAGATTGTCTTTTTTTACTCAGAACATGGTCATAAAATGCATCACTAATTACTCACTACTAGTGATGATGACTATATACAGAGTAAACATGACTGATAATTCATCTCACACACACCATAATGCTCTTTATAATTTGTCAGTTAGTTAATAGTTATGAATGAGGCTAATTTCATGAAGTAATTATAGATAATTAACCATCATAATTATTCATAATTAACTATCTCCTAAATGTGATATTACTGATTAGTTGAGCTTGATTCATTAGTTAATAGTAGTAGCTGATAATGTAGATCTACGCATAAGTCCTGCATTACCTCCGGCACAGTTACTTATGAATGAAGGACTATAATTGATGAATGAAGGATTATAAAGTGAAGCGTTCAGTTTATAAATGTTTCACCTGCAGAGACTCGAGGAACCGGAACGAGCCCAAGCGTCGCCCGCGGGGAACCAGACAGAAGGTGGAGTTGTGGAGCAGCTCTTGATAGTCAAATCTATGGAGGAAAAAAAATATGTACATTAAGTTTAAAATATGGCACATGTCACATTTCTCTGGTTTTGACAGATTTCATATGCATTAATCCAAAAACCATCATAAATTATTTATGTTTATTCTTGTTTAAAAAGTCACAAAAACTTCCTTTAGTGCAATTTACTAATTACAGTGAGCTGCATATATTATAAACTTAAAAAGGCTGAATAGTAAAACCGAGTTAATTTGCGCTACCGTTCAAAAGGGGTCAGTAAGATTTAATGCTTTTAAAGAGTCTCTTCTGCTCACCAACGCTGCATATATTTGATCAAAAAGATAGTTAAATTGTGTAATATTATTAGAATGCAAATCATCTGTTTTCTATGTGAATATATAGTAAAGTGTAATTTATTCCTGTGATCAAAGCTGAATTTATCATCATTACTCCAGTCTTCAGTGTCGCATGATCCTTCACAAATCAATCTAATATGAGGATCTGATGATCAACAAACATTATCAGTGTTGAAAACTCTCATATTTGTGTGGAAACTATGATATATTTTATTTATCTCATGGAAAGGAAGGATTCTTTGATGAATAGAAAGTTCATAAGAACAGCATTTATTTATACAACATTATAAATGTATATTCTGTCACTTTTGATCAATTTATAGCATCCTTCCTGAATATAAGTATTGATTTCTTAGAAAAGAACATAACTGACTCCAAACTTTTAAATGAATATAATATAATATAATATGATGGTCATATGAGCATTTCCTAACATTTCCAAGTCCAGTTTCCCCATTTCCTGTTTCTTTTCTCTCTGTTTGATCAAAGTGTCAAACGGCCACATCAAGGAAAACTATTAGCCAATCAATGAAAGAGCAGCGTTGAGCGGCGGTATAATACACACGTTGAGAGGCCCTCATGAGGCTGTTTTGATCCGAGCGAGCCGTCTTCTCGGCCTCGAGCTGTTGTCCCTGGCAACCATTTATGGTTTCTAAGAATACGCTGAGTCCAGAAGCTTTGTGTGATTGCCACCGCTGGATGACCAGTGAGGATGAAGGGAAGAGCGCAGTGTGTTAATGAGTGTAGAGATCGAGTGTTGTTCCACAGATCTGATTCCAGTGCCGCGCCACTCCAACAGAGCAACATTTGGGAACACTTTACTTGAAGGGGTGAGCATAAGACTGACATAACAAATGTCATGAATATGAAGGGGGTTTATGCATTTTTATGACAACCGTCATTAAGTGTCATTTCCTCAATTATGACATTTTGAATGCAAATATGACATTGTTTGAGATATCTTGGCAATGACACCTTGACATAAACCAATACATCATAACCTTTCAGTGTCTTTGTCATGACAACTTGACAATTACTAAGACAACACAACTTGTTATAAATATGACATAGTAGATGAATTATCAAACTTAAAGGGGAAATGAAGCAGTGAATCAAGTTTACATGATTTACAAGATGGATTTCCAATATAATCAACAATTATATAAGAAACATTACAAATGTATACATTTAGAAGAAAAAAAGAAAAAACTTTGTATCTTTCGCCGCCAGGGCGCCGCCATTGTGCAGGTGATGTCACGGGGTTGGTTGGCTCAAGTTTAACAGGCTCTGGGCATTGAAAATCGCGACATCAAACTGTGTTTATACCAGTGTTTTGACCGCGAACGACTAATGTTAGGTACAGATATTCGACAAAAAGACGACGTCTCATGTTATATGTTGACAAACTGCACATAGAAACATTGTTTGCGATGTCTGCCGTCAGATATTCCCGTCTCGTCAATAACATGTAAGTTAGCACGTATTTGTTAAAGGGGAAATGAAACGTCCATATTTTCGCACTGGTAGTGCTAGTAACGTTAGCTACAGCCTACATATACTAGGAAAAAGTGTCTCCGCTCTGACATCCTTCAGGGAAAGCATCGCCGCTTCCACACGTCTAACTCCCGGCACAGCATGGTAAACGTGCGCGCCGGTGATGCAGAATTGACCACGCAACACATGCTCAAGATCAACCTCTTAACAACAGATGGACTCTGACACGGAGGGCATCGCAGGACAACAGCCACACTGACACCTGGTAAGTTAGCGTTGCAAACCCGCTCTCCGCCCCAAACCACCACTGACTGTTCTACACGTAACTTACATGGTGTTGACGAGACGGGAATATCTGACGGCAGACATCGCGAACAATGTTTCTATGTGCAGTTTGTCAACATATAACATTAGACGTCGTCTTTTTGTCTAATAACTGTACCTAACATTAGTCGTTCGCGGTCAAAACACTGGTGTAAACACAGTTTGATGTCGTGATTTTCAATGCCCAGAGCCTGTTAAACTTGAGCCAACCAACCCCGTGACGTCACCTGCACAATGGCGGCGCCCTGGCGGCGAAAGATACAAAGTTTTTTTTCCTTTTTTCTTCTAAATGTTTACATTTGTAATGTTTCTTATATAATTGTTGATTATATTGGAAATCCATCTTGTAAATCATGTAAACTTGATTCACCGCTTCATTTCCCCTTTAAGAATCCACCTAGCTTTATTGGTTGACATTACATTAAACTTTCATGTGGTTGGTTTTGACATTGGCTCTCATGAGGCATTATAACTGTGTCATGAATATTTTTTGTGACCTCAACTACAGTGGTACACATTGAATTTGTCATTAAAATGTTGGTTTCATGACAGCCAATGTCAAAACCAACCACCTGACAGTTTAATGTAATGTTAACCAAAGTGGTTTGATAATTAACTTGCTATGTCATGTTTATGACAGGTTGTGTTGTCTGAGAAATGTCAAGTTGTCATGACAAATACACTTTGGACAAGAAGTAACTTTGGACATCAGTGTTGTTATTGTTAACTAAAACTAAGCTGACATAAAACAAATATTAGATGAAAAACTGAACTCAAAATGGAAAATTAGTATTTTTTATGGAATATTGCAGTGATTATAAATGATTCATCCGTTCACTTCATTGTTTTAAATTCATGTGTCTTGAGTCTCATAATCTTGAATCAGAATAACTTTCCCTCATCTCTTCTTTTTTTGACGAGGACGGGGCAACCTGTCACTCACATGAGATCAGCCAATAGCAGACCATCAGTTCCCCACAGACACAATCAAGCCCCGCCCACATTCGTTCTTGTTCCAGAAGCGTTTCACTCGGATATACGTAACAACAGGGAAGAGAAGACTGAAAAAAAATGAGTCTTAAGTAGAAGTACTAAAAAATTGCAAAACTAAAACAGAAAAATAAATAAATACCTTGGAAAAAGTTAGCACAAAACAAAATTGCTAAAACTTGAAGGATTAGTTCACTTCAGAATTAATTATTCGTATAATTTGCTCTCCCCACAATGAACATCTTGATTTATCCAAGATGTTCATGTCTTTCTTTCTTCAGTGGAAAAGACATTAAGGTTTTTGAGGAACACACTCCAGGATTGTTTTCCATATAGTGTCTTCAATAGGGTCCAACGTGTCGAAGGTCCAGATGTGAGTTTCAGTGCAGCTTCAAAGTCTCGACGCGATCGAGTCGAGGAATCTGATCTAGACAAACCAGCGGACTTTTATAACAAAATACACATTTCTATACTTTTAACCACTAATGCTGGTCTTGCACGAGCTGTGATGCGACACATATTACGTCACCAGGGTGAAAGGTCAAGTGTGACGTAGGTGTAAGAACAGACCCGGTGTTTACAAAGCCAACGTGCGAAGACTGAGTCAAATGCCATTTACCAAAAAAACAACATGTCGGATGAAATTTAGAAATTAGATGCTTTTCGCCCTATCCTACATTTCTGACCTGCGTGACCTTTCACCCTGATTACATAACGTGTGGCACAACAAGTGATTTGTCAGGAAATTTTGGTTCTGAAGTGAACTAATCCTTTAAGCTAAAATTAAAACTGAAAAATAAAATAAAAGCTAATTCAAATAAATATTAATAAATAATAGAGGTATGATAACAGTCTAGTCAAGCCAGCTTTATTTCTACAGTGTTTCGAAAATTTCAAGCAGCTTTACAGTGATGGTCCGTGTACCTTTTCGTTCTTTCATTATTCTATTTCGGAAAAAAAGATGACGTTTAAAAAAGCAACTTGGTTTTTTGTTTAAAAGAAAAAAATCAGAAATGGCTGTATTTTGTTTTCCAAATGTATTGTTGTCATCAAATTATAGTATTAGAAAATTGGACGACATTTCCGGTCGTTATTTAATCTGTAAAATTTATTTGTACGTTTATTGTATTTGAAATGACTCAGAGCCGAAAAGTGATGGTCCTATGGCCGGCCGCGTGAGCGCGCGCCGCGTGTTAAAGGTGTATCGCCCATTCTTTTTACGAATGTGGATCAAGCAGATACAACGTGCAAATAAACATCACTCACCCAGTAGCCTACTTTTTACCTATTAAAATACCTGTAAAGGGCCAATAGAACCATTATTACAACCAACCTTCAGTGATTGAAGCCTCTACTTATTGATTGAAAGGTTATTTCTGCCCTGAAATGTGCTGCTTATATTCATGAGGGTTAAATCTGACTGATTATTACTCACCCAGTATTTAACTTTTGGCCTATTAAAATACCTGTGAAGGGCCAATACAACCATTATAATGCAGTAGCCTTTTACCTGCCAAAAAGTGATTGAAGCCTCTGCAGAAAAGGCAAGGATTCCTGTTGGTTTGCATCAATTGAATATTTTATTATGTGCTATAGCCTATTTGTAAGTGGATAATAGATAAATTCTTTATAATTGGGGAATCTGGAGTGATTGCTCTGAAAGCGGCACCAGACCTGAGAAATATATCTAAAATGTTAACTTCTAAAAAGAACATTTCAAAACGAAAGAAAACAGACTGCTCTCTGTATATGTAATCCATATGAAATGTGCATTTCTCTCTGGCGCGTTCACTACTGCGAAGATCACGACCAGCATTGTCGACTTCATCTCTGCTGGCAACACTGACACATAGGGCTAAAAACAATTCAAATGTCTCCATGTTATATTCGACATATTCATAGTCATTAGGCTACTTCAATACAATAATACGTACAAATAAATATTACAGATTAAAAAACGATCGGTAAATGTCGTCCAATTTTCTAATACTATTATTTGATGATAACAATACATTTGGAAAACAAAATACAGCCAATTCTGATTTTTTTTCTTTTAAACAAAAAAAAACAAGTTGCACCCTTTTTTAAATTTCATCTTTCATTCCGAAATAGAATAATGATTGAACGAAAAAGTACACGGACCAGGGATAAACAGGAAAATAATGATTCAATTCTCTAAAAGTAAAATAGTGTCATTGTTCAGCTGAGGTCAGTTTAGTGTAATACAAAAATAATACTGATTATAAATCCATTCAATAATTGAGAGACTGCAAATGCAGCTGAAATCTGTGGTTGTTTACATCAATCTCCAGATTATTATTTTTGTGAATCTCGTCGACACATAAACAGTGTTGCTTCTGGTGTTAGAACTGAGTGTGTGTCTGTGTGTGATTGAACCGCCTGCTGGATAACATTTGAGTGATGTTTTTACTGCAAGTTGCCTGGTTTAGTTTGGCTCTGGGTCCGAGGAACCGTTACGGCGCTGAAAGAGCCCAATGTCCCCCGCAGAACAAGCCTGAGCGAAGCCTCCCGCAGGAGTGTAAACACACTCGTATGAAAGCGTCTCTATCTGTGTTTAGCGGGAGGGGTGTTGATTTCCCGGCGGACGAAACACTGCGAACACACATCTCTCTAACTGACCCACTGTGGACTTAATTTCTGCCCCAACATGCATCATCTTTGAGCAAATAAATAAAAATGCATTGGCCGTTTGTATTCAATTCCTGCATAGACACCTTGATAAACACAGTTGGACTTTTTTCCTGCAGTTTTATAAACACACATACACACACACGCATACACTTTCACTCTCACTCACACAAACACACACTCTCAAGGCCCGTACACACCGGGACGAATATCAGTGCGCGTTATTCGTCAGCGTTTTTCAACGCGTTTTTTGTGTTCACACCCAAGTATTTTTCGCTGACGATGAGCCGAGTGAACATGCAAATTCATTCCCTGACATTAGATGGTGCTTAATGTAAAACAGAAATAATAATAGAATACTATAATAGTATGGAATGCCAAAGCTGACTTAATTAAAAATAAATAAATAAATACATAAATAAATTTACGAAGAAATGTAAAAAAGCAAAAATACATAATAAATAAATACAGGGACCTGCACAGGGGGGTTGCTCAGGTTGCCCGGGCAACTGCCCATATGCCCTTCTCGACTCAGGTTGCCCTTCCGAGGGAAAAAAAAAATCGTACAATGGATGTAAAATTTCACGTAGGCCTAGACAAAAAAATAATATAAAAATCGCAAAGCCTCATTTACTTCCATTCGGGCACTGAAAGGGAAAGTCAAACTGTTTACGTGGCTGCAGTGCCTCACGCGACCATAGACTGCACGCGACCGGTGCGGTAAGGCACCGCAAATTACTCAGGCCGCGCCTCCATCTCGTGTCGCGCGCTAATTAATGTGTACGAAGTCCATGACAAAATGAAGCAAAACTATCCTTCTCGTCACGAAAAGAGGAAGAAGAAAAACATGAGAGTGAATTGCGGGAACAGCAGTCAGGTAAACTTGTGTTCTCTCCTCTCTAGTTTAATGTCAGCAAAGTTTGATGGTTTTTGGTCTTGCTAACCTATCTGGGCAGGCAGTGCATCTCTTGCATCACTTTTTGCCTGACAAAAGTGAGAGTAAAATACCATTATTTATTACGTTTTGTTTTTTATAAACGACAAAGTGCAACAACAGTGTTTGTTTACTACAGCTCGGAAAACATAACCGCGTCGTGTGTGTTGCGTTCATATGCGCGTGCACGAAATGAAACTCGCATTTTTCAAGCAGAAATGTGGAGACCAGAAATACTGTACAATACGTGAATGATGGCACTCCCAATCAAAGTACACATTATAAAGACACTGATTATCTAGTCTCAGTAAAAACTCTAAACAACTGCACTAATTATGCAAGAAACCAATGTATTGGCAATTTGACATTGATTGACTATTGATTTATAGGCTATATTGAATTTAAAATGATGATTAGCTAAACATTCTGGTCAATATGAATGCAAATCCCTCAGTATATAACAATAAATCAAGATTTGCTTCAACATGCATAAAAAAAATACATAAATAAAAATCATAGGCTACTGATTCCGAAAAATACCCTGCTGTAGAGAGAACCAAAGTTAATCCCAAAAGCCAAAGTTCAGGGTTGTACTTTATTATTTTCTTCTTATTTATGTTTACGTTAATATTCACTTGTTATCTTAACATTCTATAAAAACGCTTTATTCAGTAAATATTGTTTGTTTGAACCTCATTCTGTTCTGTATTGTTGTACTTGTTCTTTGACTGTTTTGTTTAAAGGAGTGAGGATTGTATTGGGCGGTATTGAGTGGCAATGGCAAATGGTTTACATGGCTCATGGCATCACAGATCAGGTAGAGGGCCCCATAGCAGAATTTTGCTTAGGGCCCCAGGGGGAGGTCAGGATTGGCAAAAAAAGATTGTATTTTTTCCCGAAATCTAACCGTTTTTTCTTTTTTTGAGTTTTTCCATTCAATCCAGATTTCTTTTCAAATAAATAAATAAATAATAATAATTTAAAAAAACAATAAACAACAATATGAGGAACTCTTTTGCTCATTTGTCTCATCTCTGACATTTTGCAATCTTTATAAATAATAATAAGACCATAAGATGAGGCATTGCGTTTGGACATAAACACGGCCAGATAAGGCAATTTGGAAGGTGACAAATTCAACTGAATATATTCCTTCATATAGCCCGTGAGGGGGAGGGGGGTGCCCTTTTTTCAGGTCAGAGCAACTGCCCCTCAAAATTCCTGTGCACGTCCCTGAATAAATACATAAATAAATATACAAAGAAATGTAAAAAAGTGCAAATAAATGAGTATTTATACTTTTATTTCCATATTTATGTATAATTGTATTTTTTCACACATTTATTTATTTACTTATACATTTATTCATTTATTTATTTCCACTTTTATTTATTTCCACATTCATTTATGTATTTATGTTTTTATGTCTACATTTATTTATTTTCACATTTATTTATTCCAACATTTCTTTCTCCGTATGCTAATGAGGGGGGCGTGTTTTAACTCAGACATCAGCAATCGAGCTCAGAGTGGCAGTGCTGAAGCTTTGCTGCCACAGTGACACCTTGTGGTGTGTGACCAAACGAAACGCAAGAGTTGTGGGTGGGGACAATATCACATTTTAAGTCATGTGTATCACCCTAACTGTAGCCTATGTAGGGTAGGCTATATAGGGTTAACACATAGCACACATGAACAGAAACTGCACTTCAACGGGTCTGATAGCAGACAGTTGGACATGAAAGTGCGTGAAAGTATCCACTATTAATAACAGTGTAAACGCGGTGGATGATAGTTTGCGTTTGGCTTGGGTTTATTGTCGATCGATGAGACTCGCACACCAGCGCAGAACGCGGAGAGCAACCTGCGCACATTTCACTGACTCCCAAGCAAGCATATTGATCAGTTTGAAACGCGACTCAATAAGCGGTTTACATTCGCGTTTCCTAATTTCGTATGCACTACAGGTGACGATTCAAATTCTTAAAATGCAATCCATATTTAGATGCTGTTCTTAGATACTGATTAATCACAAGTCATCAGTTTTGAATTATTCTTAAATCAAACAAAAGAGGCTCATGTAAACGCAGTGAGCCACGCATCTCACGCCATGCATTGGAGCACAGAAGCATCATCCATTCAAACCGTACCGGTCGTGCCCATGCCATGGTCGTGGTGATATTTCCCCCTATAAATGGATTTTATATCTACATAATCTACCCAAACCTTATTAAATAGGTAGGCTTATAGCAATACATCATCATATATGTCAAGTTCTTAATATTAATCGATAAACTACTCATTTATTATAATAATAAGGCACTATGGCTGTTATCAGTAAAATAAAATTTAAAAAAGTCATTAAGTCATTAAAAGTCAAAATCTTAATACAGTATGCATAGTGTGGGATGCGAGGCTCACTGCGATTATACATGCCCCTTTTGTTTGATTTAAGAATAATTCAAAATTGATGCCTTGTGATTAATCAGTGTCTAAGAGCAGCATCTAAATATGGGTCGCGTTTTAAGCATCTTAATTGTCACCTGTTATGCATACGAAATGAGGAAACGCAGATTGAGTTGCGTTTTGCGTGCGAGTCTCACCGGCAATAAACCCAAGCCAAACGCAAGCTATCAGCCCTATCCACCACCGCGTTTACATTGTTATTAATAGTGGATACTTTCATGCGCTTTTATGTCCAAGTAGCCTATCTGCTATCAGACCCGTTGAAGTGCAGTTTCTGTTCATGTGTGCTATGTGTGTTAACCACCCTATATAGCCTACCCTACATAGGCTACAGTTAGGGTGAGACACATGACTTAAAATGTGATGCCTGCACAGCTCTTGCGTTTCATTTGGTCACACACCACAAGGTGTCACTGTGGCCGCAAAACTTCAGCTTTGCCACTCTGAGCTCGATTGCTGATGTCTGAGTTAAAACACGCCCCCCTCATTAGCATACGGAGAAAGAAATGTTGGAATAAATAAATGTGGAAATAATTAAATGTGGAAATAAATAAATGTATAAATAAATAAATGTGAAAATAAATAAATCTAGACATAAAAACATAAATGTGGAAATAAATAAAATTGGAAACAAATAAATGAATAAATGTATAAATAAATAAATAAATGTGTGAAAAAATACAATTATACATAAATATGGAAATACAAGTATAAATACTCATTTATTTGTACTTTTTTACATTTCTTTGTATATTTATTTATGTATTTATTTACATTTTTTATTAAGTCAGCTTTGGCATTCCATATACTAGGGTGATAATATTCATGGTCTCAATGTTTTATTATGACAGATTAAAAACGAATGAAACAATGATAGAAATAATGTCTTCTGTATTAGCAAAATAAATATATAAATAATAAATAACTAAGAAATGGCTCCAAATGTAACAAAAAATAGCTCTCACAAACTTACAAAAACGAACTAACAAAATCTATTTATATCTGTAGTTTTCACCTTCTTTATCCTGTTTTTCTTCCTCATCCACCTTGTTTGCCCATCTATATTTTGCTGTAGAGCTGATATTTCCCAGCAGTTTTTTTGAAAACCAGGACATTTTCATCACTTAAAAACAGCCACGACAGGACGTGAAAACAGGAGGACATGTGTAACGCAAAGTTGAGATGTTGCCCAGAGATAAAAACATAGCACTAGTTGTCGGATGAACAGATGCACGAGAGACGAGAGTTGTCGTATTTCCGCGGGTTTAATAAAACCACTCAAACATTATACTCGTCCTCATACATGGGGATCGAGCGAGGGGAAAAAAAACACAAACAAACATCTGGTCACAATAGATAAATAAAATAAAAGAAAGAATACAAAGAGTCGGCAGAGCGGTTATCTCCTCTCATCACTTGACATGTGCACACTATGACATTACGCACAATGCGCAGTTCTCATCTCAACTCAGATTTCTATAAAGCACAAAGTGACCGTTTTACACATGTCTCGGGAAAACAGGACTGTTGGTCACCGTCACCCTATAATATACTATTATTACAGAAATACTAATATAAATATTATCATATAGCTCTTTATGCTCCGAGACCAGCAGCTCAACATTCATCTTGCCCATAGGTATTTTGCCTTGTAGGCTATCTCTTCTTGTGCTCGGCAAGACCGTTTTGTGTTTGAGCGCCCCCAAGTTGTGCTTTACTGTAACTTCAGAAGTACCAGACACGTGAGCAAACCCGCCAATCTCGTTGGTCGGATAGGTTTTGATGCTTCGCGCCAAACCAAAAAAACGAACCCGAGGCGTTTTTTTGAAAATGACACTTTTACGCGTGGCGTTTTTTGCATCATTGTGAACACTCACATCGGCGCCCATTGTTTAGTCACGAGGCGTTAAACGTCGACGAATATCGCGCGCGAAATTCGTCCCGGTGTGAACAGGCCTTCACACATGCACTCACACACACACACACACACACACAAATATTTACCCACTAAAAAAAATGATGCATCCACAAAACCCCTGAACTAACCAACTAGCATGAACTAGCCTGATAATGTGCACTAGTGTGATGTTCTCATCAGAGGCTGTTCTGGTGTGACGGCTCCCCCTGCGATCATCATCACCGTTCTTGATCATCATCATCATCACCGTTCTTCATCATCATCATCATCATCATCACCGTTCTTCATCATAATCACCACTGTTCTTCATCATCACCACTGTTCTTCATCATCATCACTGTTCTTTATCATCATCATCATCATCACCGTTCTTCATCATCATCACTGTTCTTAATCATCATCATCACCGTTCTTCATCATCACCAACGTTCTTCATCATTATCACTGTTTTTCATCATCATCATCACCACCATTCTTCATCATCATCACCGTTCTTCATCAACACTACTGTTCTTCATCATCATGACTGCGCTTCATCATTGTTCTTAATGTTCATCATCACCGTTCTTCATCTTTATCCTCTTCACACTCTTCAGAGGTTGGATTGTGAGGAGACGCTCTAATCTGCTCTTAGGTTTATTTGCTAATGCATCAGTCGTCTCTGAGAGTGTGTGTGGATGAAACACTATGCAGGGCTGGTTTCTGCTCAGTGTGTTTAATAATGCTGTGTGTGCTAGCTTCAGCCCGCTGTGTGTCCTTCCTCTGTCTGCTCTAGAGGATTATAATGAAGCCATTTACTCGCAAATAGTGGAACAAATAAATCATTTAACAGTGCTTTTGTCTCCAAGAGCTAATAAATACCATTCTCTGAACACACCAGTGTGTGTGTGTGTGTGTGTGTCACTAAAGGGGTCATGGGACAACAGAGTAAATCTTTTGTACAGTTCTCCATAGGAATGCGTGTGTATTCTCAGGGATTTAATGCACAGTCCTAAACTACGTTTCAGTCTGTTAGTTACACAAAGCCGTCATCGAGCATGCGCCGTACTGATTACTTTTAACTTTTTAGGGCTCAAAATCATCCGTCCCCATGGAAGGAGCAGTCAGGATGTGGAAGACTCCTAGATACAGTCACTTGTTTTGATCCTGAGGGAATCGGTGCTTTTGAGCAACTCAGTTGAGTGAATGATTCAGTGACTCACTCATTAATACAGTCACTTGTTTTGTTCCTGCATGAATCATCAGTTTTGAAAGAAATTATTGAGTTAATGACTCACTCATAAAGACAGGGTGTGTGTTCGACTTGAAGCAGTGTGTGGAAGTGTTTCGTTCCTGAGGGAATCAGCGTTATCGAACAACTCAATTGAGTGTTGTTGAGTCGGCGTGTCTACCAGTCGGATATAGTACGTTTAGATTTCATCCATACACATTATACTATATATAGTATACTGTTTTAATAATCACCAAGTTCTTATTCAAATGTAGTAACTACTCATAGAATGCCAGTTTGCACATATACAGTTGTGGACCCAAATTTGTAGAACTTAATGGGGACGAGTGCAAAACTTTGATTAGGTGGGTAAATGTGCTATAGATGCAGGTGTGTGTCTGCTGTTATCGGTGTTCATAAATGGCAAACTGTGCGTGTGTGTGTGTGCTAAACTGAAGAAAACAGGACCTGCAGATGTCATTCTGATATCTACCTTCTCCGCGGGGGAATTGTGTGAAATATTTAAGATGGAATGTAGAGGAAATATCTCTCTCTCTCTCTCTCTCTCTCTTTTGGCTCCACACCTCTATTTCGCTCTTTACTTATTTCCCGTTTCAGGTTGCTACTTCCTATCAAATTGGCTAGTGCCAGTAGCTTCTCTCTCTCTCTCTCTCTCTCTCTCTCTCTCTCTCTCTCTCTCTCTCTCTCTCTCTCTCTCTCTCTCTCTCTCTCTCTCTCTCTCTCTGTCATTGAGAGCACTGAGAGAGCAGCTGTTGTGCTGTCTGTGTATCAGAGCCGCTAAACATTCCCCAGCTGCTCAGCTGTCATCGGCGGCTGTGGGCCGGAGTGTGTGTGCCTGTGAGAACCAGTGTGTGAATGAGTGTGGGTGAAAGAGAGGCTGTTTGTGCTGAAGTGGAGAGTGTGAAAGACGGTATTCATACTGGTGAATGCTGATATTGTGTATACTTCTGCATCTATACAGTATTATCGGGACTGGCAAAGTTAATGAATTAGATAGTTGAATTTAATGTGTGCAATTTTTCCAGTGTTAAAACTATGGAGCTTTTAATATGACAAAATGATTTGAATTTGAATTTGTAAATTTGAATTATTTGCAAGTGTAATTTAACAAAGTTGACTTTTAGGTGGAAGTTTAAATAGTTATGAATTTGAATTTTTTGTAACGAATATTGAACATTTTAAATGTATCAAACTGAAAGGTTTTTACGGGTGAATTTTATAGACATGTATTTTCAAAAAGCTAGTTTTTTTTTTTTGTTCTGAATTTAAATAGTGCAAATATTCAGTTTAAAAAAAAAATCAGATTCAAGTTTTCAAGATGAAGAAATTCGGAACTTCAAATTCAGTTTTCTACTAAGGCTGTACAGTTTGACAAGTTTGTACCCAGCACCTCCGAATGTGTCTCTGTCCCCAGTAAACACGGTGGCGTTCTAATCAATTTTACTCAAAATAAACTGACACCAGAGACCAGTGCCTCATGTGCTGAGCACGCTACCTAACATATAAACACCAAATCATCCATATAAACACAAAATCATCCATGTTTAATCACTCCGGGCGATTCATGATCAGAGAGTGGCAGCCTCTTGAACCACCACCAAGTTCAGCTACTTCTGCAGTCCCTAATTGGCCAAAATGCTCTGTTCGACTTTTCTGAGATCATCTACTCTTCCCTGTGGATGACCTGTGACCTACTTTCTGTGAGACCTGACTTTTTGACATTGAATTTTAGAAAACTGAATTTGAAGTTTCGAATTTCTTCATCTTGAAAACTTGAATCTGTATTTTTTTTAAACTGAATATTTGCACTATTTGAATTCAGAACAAAAAAAAAAACTAGCTGTTTGAAAATACATGTCTATAAAATTCAGCCGCTATATAAATGTCTATAAAATTCAGAACTATTTAAACTACCACCTAAAATTCAACTTTGTTAGATTACACTTGCCAAATAATTCAAATTTACAAAGTCAAATTCAAATAATTTTGTCATATTAAAAGCTCCATATAAAAAATATTTCAAAAAAGTGTAATATGCAGAGGCAACTATAAGTACATCATTTGTTGGGGTCAGTACGATTCTTTTGAAAGAAAATCATACTTATTTAGCAAGGATGCATTAAATTGATCAAAAGTGGCAGGAAAAACATTTATAATGTTACAAAAGATTGATTTAAAATATTTAAAAGATTATGATACAAAAGATTTATGATACATTTTTAGACTGTGTGTGTTCTGTGTCCTTACACTAATCCGACCGCTAAACCAACAAATCACACACAACTTTCTGCATTTTTACATTTTCAAAAAAACATCACTTCACTAAAATTAAATTTCAAAGGATTTTGAATATTCACACACACACACACACACACACACACACACCCGACCCCTAAACCTACCCATTACACACACACTTACCCCACCCCTAAACCTACCCATTAAACACACACACACTTACCCGACCCCTAAACCTACACACACACTTACCCCACCCCTAAACCTATACCCATTACACACACACACTCACACCACCCCTAAACCTACCCATCACAAAAACGTTTCTGTACTTTTACATTTAAAAAAATGTAAACTCATTCTGTATGATTTATAAGCTTGTTTTCCTTGTTTTTCACAGTGACACAAGATAGAAAAACATGCGTGTATACACACACACACACACACACACACAGGGTGTGCCCTGTCCTCTTTGACAGATTGTTGATCTTCATCTCTGATCTCATCTCCGTTGCAGAGGGACAAAGGTCATGTGTAAATCACTATCTCTCTCTCTCACACACACACACACACACACACACACACACACACCTTCTGTCCTTCTCTTGCTGCCTGCAGGATTAGATATTTAATCTGGTGTGTGTATGTATCGCATACAATGCAGCTCAGGGGCAAAATCATTCAATTAAAGAGGGCTGATGATGCTTTTTTCCATGTTCATCTTCATCTTTACCGTGTAATGTTGGTGTATGAGCACCATAAAAGGATGAGTTTCTCCCGGGAACGAACACGTCACAATATTCCTCATTATAATAATTCATATGCAGAATAAAGGGGCAGGGCCTGGTTGAGTTAGTTAGTAGTGTGTTAAACTGGCGGTTATGGGAAGGGGCGGGACATTTCCCCAAATACCCTCGAAGCGCTCGACCAATCACAACACACTGCTCCAGCCAACCAATCAGAGCACAATGTGCTTTTCAGAAGGAGGGGCTTCATAGAGACAGGAAGTAAACAGAGCGTAACTGACAGACTGGGAAGAGAGGAGATGCAACAATGGAGAATATGAGGAGAATAATCAACATTCAAACCTGTTCTAGTAGAGCATGAAAACAACATCATCAAGTCTTGTTAAAGGCCATTCTTTACACTAAGTCATGAGTTCAAGAACAAACGTATATGAATGCTATTCTGACAAGAGCTGTAAAGTACAAACGTATATGAATGCTATTCTGACAAGAGCTGTAACTTTTTCCTGTACATTTCAAAAGCAGAGCATTTCACTGTGATAAAAAGCGTGATTATATGGCATGACCGGAATAACGTCACAAACCCACAACAGAAATCTATAGGGCACAGGGTGTGTTTCTCCAGAGACTATTTCCAGCCCTGGAGTCACACAGTCTGTTATTATCAGTTCCTAATGTATTGTGAATCATTATGAGCCAAATGTTACTCATTTTACTCCAGCTTCCTCAGAAACAGAGAGAGAGAGAGGGAGAGAACAAGAAAATGATGATATTGCACAAGGATTTAACTTCTATACTTGATTCTGAACAATCACATAATTCAGTGAATAAATATTTAAAAATATTGACATTTGCCCATAGCAACACTGTATAAACCCACATAGCTGTCCTTGTGTTCTGTTAGTGGTCCCTGCACTAATAATATAATTTATATTGACATCTATATAATCTATATTTTGACCACTATCAGAAAATCATTATCACAATATAAATCCATTCATGGTACACACACACCACCACTTTGAGAAAGAAACATTTGCCATTTGTAACTAACTGGGAACATTTTTAAATGTAACTTCTTGTTTCAGAATGAGAACATTTAAAAGTAACGTTCCCTTCATGATTGTGAAACTGAGAGTTGACTTAAAGGACACCTATTATGCAAAATTCACTTTTTCATGGTGTTTGAACATATATGTGTGTTGGCAGTGTGTGAGCAAAACCACCCTAGAATGATAAAAATCCACCCAGTAGTTTTTTTACAATCTCAATAAATCATATGCACTGTCTCAGAATGAGCTGTTCTAAGATTCAGCGTTTTGTGACATAGAATTGAGCAAGGGGTTGATTGACAGTGTGGTTGTGGCATAGACTCCGCCCTCGGTGATCTGTACACACCATCCTCCATTATTTCAACGACAGCCGGTAATGTCTCTTGGAAACATAAATGTTCTGTTGTGGGATGGGATGTAATAATGACATACATAGCAGTTTTCACTTATTTCCGACATCAGAGCCACTGAAAACACAGTGGCTGTATTGTATTTTGAAAGTTTAAGTGGCGCATTTCCTTCGTAAATTAGTTTATGTTTGAGCGAATCATTTTTTGACTGACTGTTTTGTGAACGAGGGTCAATTCAAAGCAGGTCTTGCTTCAAAGTTAATCCTCAAGTGTGGATCGTCGTCTACTGTTTGCTACCCAACGTCACCTCCAGTAACAGTAAGTGTATTTTATGATTTTTGAGAAAATAGTCATTACAGACGATGTAAGCCAATTCAACAACAAATGCGTCTAAAGTTGATGTCTGTGTATATAATTTAAACCTTGTTTGTATAGTGTGTAACCACACATTTATAAATATATATATTTTTAAAGATATTGTATATAAAACTGCATATACTGTATTTTCTTGCCATCTTCTCACATTTGCCACAGCACTTGTATGACAAGTAATGTAAAAATGATGCAACAGGTCCCTCGCATAAATGTAATAACGCTTGTACGTAGCAAACTTTATCACAGTATTTGTTTGTAGTTTAAAAATTGCTCTTACGTTAGTGTTTGTGTGTCTGTGTGTTTAATTGCAAAGGGGACGCGATTACAACTCTATAAACATAAATGTATCAAATAACCATACCGAGACGTCCTGATCAGTTCTCATTTGTGTTTATTCTGCTGGAGTCTCTTTGTCATCTGGGTCTGATCAGAGATTCAAACGTACGCTGAATGACATTCAAAACAGCGCGTCTCTCACTTTTTCAGCCCTTCTGCTTACCGACTGCCATAGGTATCAAGTTATGCCCTCATCCAAAGGCAGGGCGGGAATATGGAGCTCATTTACATTTAAGGTTGTATACACCAAAACAGCTATTTTTAAAACAGGTCCCAAAAATGACATTTTAAAATGGTTATAATAAATTAACCGTGGGGTATTTTGTGCTGAAACTTCACAGATACATTCTGGAGACACCCGAGACTAATATTGCATCTTGTAAGAAGGGGAATAATAGGTCCCCTTTAAACATTCCAAGAGAAAACATTTTCAAAACATTAAAAAAAAGAGAACATTCAGAAATAACATTTTCATAACGTAATAAACCGTCTGTTATCTGGGATATTACAATGTTCCTCATCAAGCTAGTTTTGAATTTGTGACTTTGATTTGTTTAGACTAATCCTGTCCTAGCTGAATAAAACCATCGTCTTGCAGAAAGGAGACGGTAAACGGATGAAGTGTGGGAGAGAGAAACAGGACCAGTCCAAACCTCAACTTATTATGTCTTATTATAGCAGAAACTGGATGCCACACAGACAGACACACACACACACACACACACACACACACACTCTCATTCTCTCTCTGTTGTATCTCTCTTCAATCCGTCCTCCTTCCCGTTTTTCTCTCTGTTTGTGCTGAAGATATCCTTGGATGTGTGTGTGTGTGTGTGTGTGTGTTCACGTGTGTGACTCTATGCAGATGCTTTGATCTGATCCATCCCAGGATCTGTTTTACTCCACAACAGCATGATAAGCCTCTCTTCTTCATTTTGTCCCTTTCTTTCACACACTGCCAGACAGCTTTGGCTGGTGTCCCAGAGCCGTGTGTGAACACACACCTTTCACCCATCCTGTGTTATGAGTCACGCAGAAATGAATTTCGTTCGCATCGCTAACACCTTCATCTGTTATCAGCCTTCAGCACACATTTACACCAACACTCGTTACTCCTCTTCATGGTGTATGTGTGTTTTAAAGTGCCTTATTATGCTGTTTTAATGGCTCCTGGTTTAGTTTGTGAGTCTCCTACAATAGCTTTACATGCATTCAGGAGAAAAAAACCCCCACAATTTTCTTACAATATCCACTGCAGCATCAGCTCTTTTCTCACAGTGTCTGAAAAGCTTGTTTATTTATCTTTTTATTATTTAGCCTGTTTATTTATTTATCTTTGTTGCTTGCTGATTGGTTCTTACCGCTTGTTCTTTCTGCCCGATGGCGCGTGTTCGTCCCATCCATCTCACGGTCAATGTCTCCTGATAACAAACGTCTAATTTTATATCTAGCATTACAAGCTTTCTGAATATGCTTTGGGTGCTTGTCTCTTTTCTGCCATTTTGTTAATTACCTTGTTAGTAAACCAATCGTACACAAAAGCAGCACAGCTTGAATCTCCTCCATACAAAACGCACTCAAAACTCAAAACAAACGCGCAAACGACTTGGAGCAGTCGCACGCAGTTTAACTTCAATACATAATCTTCCCGAAAAAATTCCTTTGAAAAAAGTTCCTGGGACAAATAGTTCCTGGTAATTGCGGTGGAAACACGGCTTTAGATTCAGGAGACTGAATTGACTCAAGAATCGATTCAGAATCGACTCCTTTTAGGAGACAGTAACTCCATTTATCTGCACTTTGATCTTTTACATTCACAATCCACAACACATAAAAGGAAATATCTGAAAAAGTATATGGGGCACTTTAAAGGGGTCATATGGAAAACAGGATTACTTTGGTATTTCCCTAAAGCAAGGTACTTTGTAAATAATAAAATGCATCTTTCAGTGACTTTGTCAGGTTTGTGGGCGTTTTAAAAATATTACATTTTTTTAATGCTGCTACTTGCATTACAGTAGGCCTACAGATAAAATGAAGTCTGGCATAATAGTGAATGTGTTTATTTATTTATGTTGGGTTGGTTTTACACCGGTCATCTCTCTTTCTCTCTCTCTCTCTCTCTCAATTATGGTGGGATTTCAATGAAAATCTTAAGCTCTGTAAGCTGGACTGATACAACCCTCTTCCACTTGATCCTATCTCACACACACACACTCTTGATATAAATGTACAGTATGGAATGTAAACACAACATAATTAAAATGATACATATGACATATCTCTGAGCTGAATCTCTCTTTGATGTCAAATACGCAGCAGCCGACACACACGTGTTTATATTACTGTACACACATGGGCTCAAACAAACCGCAAAATTGAGCTACAATATTTAGATCCCGAGGTAAAGAGAGCTTTGATGCCGTGCACGCATGGATTCTGTACATTCCTGTAACCGCTGAAGCACAACACACTCACGGATGACTCAAGGACAGACACAGGGAAACATAATGGCAACATTTACACGGGCATAAAATCATTCGCTGTGTTCCCAGTAAAAAAACACATGCTTTGTCTTTAAAATAAAATAAATCTAAACTAAACTAAACTAAATAAAATAAAGTAAAATAAAGAAAAAAATATATAAAATATGTAATAAAATAAAAACAATAAATGAAAATATTTTTAAAAATAAATAAACAATTACCTATAGTTTGTTGTAAAAAAAAATAATAAGGTAACACTTTATAACTACATGCTAATAATCATTAGTTAAGCATGAGTAAATCATTAATTCATCATTCATAAAGCATTAATAGACATTAATTAGCAGTTCATAAATACAGCTATAAATGCTTTCTTCTTGATTTAAAAGCATATCTATAATTTGTTTAATAATTGTATTTTCATCCTTTATTAATGATCAATTTATCATTTCTAAATGAAGAATTGCATTTTTTATAAACCAGTTATTTAAGAGTTGTCCGTGGTTCATACGATTACTTAGAGCGAGTAAGAAAATGATTAATAAACTATTTAAATGTACATTCATACATCTTATTATTCAGACATATAGTGATGGTTACTTAATGTGTTGATAAATGCTTTATTAACATGTATTAATGCTGTAATTAAGGATTAATTTGGGTAGTTATAAAGCATTTAGTAGTGGTCAGTTAACTATTTTTGTGACCTAATCTAAAGTGAGGACTATTCATGCATTATAAAGCATTTAAAGACTCGTCAATCTTCTAAACAGTAAAATGTAACAAACACAACGCAGTGATACAGAACATAGAAATATTTAACAGCCTTTAAAATGTTTTACAAGGCATGACTAGTCCTCACTTTAGATTAGGTCACAAAAATAGTTAACTGACCACTAATAAATGCTTTATAACTACCTGTATTTACTACATTTACTTACACTTTCTAAGTGGATTTATGAATGACTGACAACTCTTAAACAACTGGTTTGCAAATAATGTTATACTTCATTTAGAAATTATTAATTGATCATTAACAAAGTATGAAAATACAATCATTAAACGCATTATAGATATGCTTATAAATCAAGAAAAAAGCATGTATAGCTATATTTATAAACTGCATATTAATGTCTATTAATGTTTTATAAATGATGTATTAACTGTTTACTCATGCTTAACTAATGATTAAGCGTGCAGTTATTATAAAGTGTTACCAATAAGGATAATAATACACACAATTATGTAGTTCATTTTTAAATAAAATAAAATAAGAAATTAATTTAAAAAATAATATATATATATATATATATATATAATTTTCGGCATTAACCATTACAAACTCTTAATAACTTCATTTTTCAAGTACATGTATTTAGCTTTAGACGACAAGACCAAAATACTGAGAAATACTAAGAAAAGGATTTTTAAAAAAGTCTGTCTTTTGATAAAAGAGTCCAATCTCTAAAAAATAATAGATGCAAAGGAAAGTGAAATGAAGTGATGGAGGAAAAGGCCCATTACTCAAACTCTGAGAAAAAAATAAACAGACAGAGAAAGAAGTTCATCCTGGTTTGCCATTGAATTATTTATTGTGCATTTACACTTCAATGGCCGTCAATGTGTCTCTTGCTCCCTCTTCTATATTTCACTTCTTCACAAATACATTGAGGTTGATTCTTAAATCTGTTTTCGGAGGGGCTTAAGATTTGTGTTTGTGTGTCTGTGGGAGTGTGTAGAGAGAGACTATGAGCATATGTGTATTATAATTGTACATATAGTGTGTGTGTGTGTGTGTGTGTCCTTTCGCCATCAAAAGAACGGCAAATAACAAAGCAAAACAAACTGTTTGTTTCATGCCCCAGCTTGAGCCGCTCCATTAGAGAGCACTCGCCCCTTCAAACTTGCAGTGTACAGAGCAAAACAAACATCAGTGCGGGATTCACTTCATTCCTGGATAATACGCCAGTTAATCCCGCTTTCATTCCTTCAAACATTTAAAATACTCATTTAACTGTTTTTGAGCTTAAACAAACAGTGTTTTGGAGGCTTTGCAGCTGCGCTAACATCAGGTGGAGGCGGAACGAGGAGCGCTTCTCCTCCCTCTTCATCTGTGTTTCTGTTTTTCTCTTGAATTCTCTTCATCTTTGACGGCACGAGAGGACGGCGTTTGAAAATCCTGCATAATTCAGTATGCGTGCTTTTCCGTAAAAAGGCTACAAAATAGATTGAGAAATATTTTAAAAAATATATATTTTTCTTTTTCCACATATGACAATCAAAGGATGAAGAAGAAAAATATTACATAATTTTTTTACATACAATATATATTTTTTGGATCAGATTTGCATGACATTGCTGCATGATTTTAATTGTTCTCTTCATGCAAAAATGGTCACAACGGATCAAAACCATAATTTTAAGGGTGGATACAGATATTTCATTGTATGTTAGATATAGTTTTTAAACTATCTATAACTAAACCTTTTTTAAATAAAATTACGATATTGAAACCTACTGGAAAATGTCCAACACTTTTTTTACACAAAAAGTCTTTATTAGATTTTATGTATGAATAAATAAATAAATATCTAATGTTTCTTACTGAACCTAAATTATTTTATTTTAAGCCATTTATTAATTTATGTTAATTTAACATACATAATTCCTAACCAAAGTGCAAATAAAGAGACAGGAGGAAGAAATGATGTGTGTTTGAAGGATAAATGTTTCATCTGTCACGGTTGGCAAGAAGAAGAGGAGGATAAGCAGAGAGAGAGAGAGAGAGATTAAATAATATCCTCTTTTAGGACAAATGAACACGTAGGAGAATCTATCACGTAGAAACGTCTGACAGGTAATTCACATTACTGCTGTGTTTTAGTCCTGACACATCTACAACCTGCAAGCTTTCATCATCAGCGCCGCACTTTTACACTTGTGACTTCAGCTCTAGGGCTGTTGGAACGAATTCCGAAATTCGAATATAATTCGAATATTTAAAAAACAATACTATTCGAATTCTGAAGTTACTATTCGAATATTGCTTTTGTATATATTTAAAAAATATATATCTATATGCAATCTTTCTCACGGCTTACACGCATTTGAAAATGAAATGCTTTTGTTTCGTCTAATGAACAATAAAGTTTTTGAATCGTAACACAATTCACCTTTGGCTAAGCCCCGCCCCCCTTAGTTACTGTTGCTACATCCGTCAAACTTCATCTGAGCTCTGCATGGCTTATGCTGTGACAGCTCTTCCTGCTGACATGTTATCAAACTTTTATAAAGCAGCAAATAAAGTGTTTGATAGAAGAAGGCAAAAGGGGCTGCAATATGCGTACGAAGGCTATAAGACATACAGGTGAAACGCAAGAAACAACAAGGCATCCAAATAGAGGCAAAAACATAACGTTACCGGTCACAGTCAAAAATGAACCACCGCATTTCCTACTAATCGAGACGGAGGCTGGGACTAACAAAATCAGGGAGCAACACTGTTCATGCAAAGCTGGGTAGGTCTCTATTCACTTCTATAATCGTTATTAGCAAACAGACTACACGAGTATAACGTTGTATTTATTAGCAGCGTGTGCTAGCTAGTGTATCAACAACCGGTATGAGAACCGAAATCATAACCTAAAACATTATAAAACGGCCTAACTAACTTCACAGTAAGGTTAGAAGCAAAAAAGATGTGCTTGTTGATCTTTGCGGGGTTTAGCTGACTGAGGACGTTTACACAGTTTAATCCAAAGACGACACTTGTCAGGATTTGTCTTCGGTTTTGGGAAGGGAAAAAAAACGGACACCCCCCTCCAACCTCTCTTATCCATATTTTTGATAAAACTACGACGGTAATAGCCTGCCGAGACCAAAAATATAAGACGCCTGTGTTGAAACCTCTGTAGGAGCTCATTCTTGGCTGCGCTGTGATTGGTCAATCTATATTCTAGGGCGTGGCTTAGCCAAAGGCGAATTGTGCACATTATCCAAGCTGTTAGGCATACAGACATCCGGGAAGATCCGGGAGTCTGCCGCATATTGATAGCGTCTCCCTGTCTGATGCCCACAAATTAGTTAAAATCTCCCGGAATCTAGAGTGAGAAAGAACATACTGCGGAGCGTGCATGGCAGAGAGGGAGAGAACGAGACCTTGCGAGTACCGCGCGAAAGCTCTCTCTCTCCCTTTGCAGACTGATCTCACGAAATGGCTCAAAATGTGTATAGATAACATGCCACTTGACTTGAAAGTGGCCTGTATGTTGACGCAAAAGTCTTGATCATGTTGCCCTTTGGAACACCGCTGCACAAATCAGTCCAACACAGCGCTGTCAATGTCGGAGAACCAGCTTTAAAAAAGTTATTAGCCAGCATGCAAGGAGCCTATCTAATAAGGTGAGCTAAGTTATTATTAGAATACAGCTGTATTTTCAAGGTTAGCACGCTGTATAGCTGGTAGTTAAAGGGTTAGTTCACCCAAAAATGAAAATTAAGTCATTAATTACTCACCCCCATGCTGTACCAACCCCGTAAGACCTTCGTTCGTCTTCGGGACACAAATGAAGATATTTTTGATTAAATTTGAGAGCTGTATAACTACCACATTGGCTCCTAAGGGACTGCCTCTTGACGGCCCAGAAAGTCAATGAAGAAAATATTTAAATATCCCAAGTGACTACCGTGGCTCAACTATATGTTTATCAAGCGACGCGAATACTTTTTGTGCGAAAAAACAAACAAAAATAACGAGTTTATTCGACTATTTCTTTTCTTCCTTGTAGGCCAGAAACGAGATTTCCTTAGATTTCCACGACGCATGCGCGAGAATTGCGATTATGAAGTAGTGTAAAGCAGATCGCAATTCTCGTGCATACGTCGTGGAAATCTAAGGAAATCTCGTTTCTGGCCTACAAGGAAGAAAAGAAATAGTCGAATAAACTCCTTATTTTTGTTTGTTTTTTCGCACAAAAAGTATTCGCGTCGCTTGATAAACATATAGTTGAGCCACGGTAGTCACTTGGGATATTTAAACATTTTCTTCATTGACTTTCTGGGCCGTCAAGAGGCAGTCCCTTAGGAGCCAATGTGGTAGTTATACAGCTCTCAAATTTAATCAAAAATATCTTCATTTGTGTTCCGAAGACGAACGAAGGTCTTACGGGGCTGGTACAGCATGGGGGTGAGTAATTAATGACTTAATTTTCCTTTTTGGGTGAACTAACCCTTTAATATCGATGGACATGCGTTTGTTCCGCTTTTTTTACTGTTAATAAGAAAGCGATCTAAATGTTTATTGTAGTAATGTTAGATGTCCCTCTAGTGGGCAGAACGTGTAACAACAACCACAGTCTATTGAGAATGAGGAGGTGACGTCACGCGTATAACTCCGAGGTGCATTGTGGGAGGGATCCGCCATCTTGGGAGGATAAGCTATCCTTTGTCATGGTTACTTCAACCGTGAGACTGAGAGAAATAGCGACAGAGAAGGAGTGCAGCTTGATATTTATTTGCATTTTTGCGATAAGGCACACTTTCTTGGGAATAAATGAAGCAAAAGGAAAGGGTCTCTATCGGGAGAGACTACATAACAACGCTAAGCAGCGTTATTTAGAGAAACTAAGTTACTTGACATCAACATACACTGGACCCGTACGACCTGCTACAGAATTGACGAAAGACCCAAAGCACTACCACCTTTCACTCACCCTGACATAGTCAAGCACCTGGATTATGGTAACAGTGCTTAACATTACTGCTACACAATGCAAGAGTTCAGAAGCTTTAAGTCATCAGAAGCTTATGAACAATTCTGCCACGGCTGGGTGCAAGAGAAACCCCCAAACCTGTAACGTTAAACTGTGAAAATTCAGTCAAACTTGATGTTTCAGGCTTCATTCATATGGAAATAAATCTCATTTGAATCAGATACGTGCATTTGAACCTGCCATGCAACATCAAGCGGACAGATAAAACATTACCCTGTCAATGCGAATTGTACGTCATTAAAAAAGTGTCTTTTAAAGCATACAGATATATCTATAACAAATTAAACAACTCTAGTTGAATAACAGAGTATTCATTTCGTTTCTTTGTGTTAAATAAAAGGCGAACTGTGCTGAAATGTATTGCTTTTGAAATCATGCTTTGCTCACTGTTGCTGCTGTCAGTTTATCCACAAGCAGTTTCTCTAAATAAAGCTGGCTAGCATTGTTATAAACCCGATAGAAGCACTTTCATTTCTCTTCCTTCTCCATATCTTCCAAAGACACCGCCGTGTATCGCTAAAATGTAAACAAATACTGCGCTGTGCTGTCTCTCTCTCGCTATTTCTGGCATGTTTAGTCGCGCCTCTGAGCAGTTCTGAAGGCGTTGCCCCTGGCAACCGATAGCGTGTCCTCCCAACATGGCCGACCGGCTCAGACCCCGCCCAAATCGACACGTGACTCCTCACTCTCAATAGTGGCATTGACGATCCATAAGAATGTGTAATGTCGTAAATATTAATAATAGAATGAATTTGAGCATTTAATATTCGAATATTATTTGACTATTACATAAAACATGTGAATAGTATTATAGAGTAATATCAACAGCCCTATTCAGTTCACACAAACGTTCTTCCAGTGACATTAATAGAGCGTTCATTCGAAGGGATCTGCTCTTCAATAAAGTTATTTATACGTTGGAATATTCGTCTAATATGTTTAAGCTCTTCGCATGTTCATGTCAAAAATGACAGAATTTTTTTTCAATTAAATTGATGTACTATATTTGAGTTCGATAATGTTTTTTATTTCAGATTTAATTTTTTGTGGATTTTATGGTACTAAATTATATTTTCGCTGTATTTATAATCCATTTATTCACTTTTTGAGACCTGAAAACTGTGGTAAATCTTGAATGATTTAGAGCGACAGCTTTGCAGATTATTGCTGAATTGAAAAAAGTAACAGAATTTTCCGTGTATTGTTATGAAAAATGTGCAAAAATACAATTTTCAGTTTTGATATGAAATATATATTTTCAAAAGCATGTTTTACTATAAAACTGAGAAAATCAAAGACATAAATCTAAAAGGTTTATGTAAGTTTGTGTTCGGCTGCAGTACCAAACGCTTCCACTAGATGAAATTCGCCTATTAATTTCCAATGCGCTCATTTTTGACTGTGAGAAACACAAGTGGGACTATTTTTTCAGGACTATTTAACCTATCCAATCATATCCATGATTTTTTTTTTGTGTGTGTGTGTGTTCACACAGCAAGTGCCAAAACCTTCACCAAGTTTTGTGCCAGTCCAATGAAGAAAAAAATAACACATTTTGGGGAAATTTTTAAACATCTTAAACAACTGGACATTCAGAAATAACATTTTCACAACTCAACGGGAAATGTTCTTCGAAGTCCTTATTCTTGTTAGCTTGCGGGCAAGAAGCTGCTCTTCTGAAAGAGAACTGGCGACCAGCATATGATTAAGCCTATGAAATATGCATGCTATCCTCAATAAGACTCCCATTCATTTCTCAGCAGATTATTGAGTTTCTGCTCGAGTAATCGCACTGACACCCGCAGCTCCAGAAATGAGAATTATAGTTCAGACCGGCGGGATACGCAGATTTCATGAGTCACGTGTAGACTCCTGTAGACTTAGGATCGTGTTTATGGAAATCTCTGAACGGTGATTCGCTCCTCACGACCGTGTGTGTGTGTGTGTGTGAGCATGCAGAGAGGTAGATCAAGTGTGTGACACCTGTGTAAACATATTGAACAGATAAATAACTCTATTAGAGGTCAGGACAAGGATAAGGGTGTGTGTGTGTGTGTGTGTGTTTGACGTCGTTTATCAGCATGAAGCTCTGTTTAGCTCTGTGTCGTGATGCTGCCTGACTCATAATCACACCGTGTTCGTTCATTGGCCCAATGAGAATTGAGAGACTGAGTCTGAATCCTCAAAGGTTTTTCTCCATTCTGTCACTGACAGAGTTTGAGTTTCTCACTGTCGCCTCTGGCTTACGTATTCAGGGACACTTAATATTCAACAATGTTATTGTATTGTAAGATTGATTGTATGAGAACTGAGCTGGACGATGACATCATTTTCTAGCAGAACTGCTGGATGAAATGAACCACAGCCCTATTTTAAGTATGTAAGCGCTGGTCTAAAGCGCACGGCTTAAGTGCACATAGTGCGAATCCACTTCTGCTGGTTTAACAACGGGAAAATGGTCGGCGCTCCTGGTGCATGATTTAAAAGGCTCGTCCCTGTTCTCTTAATGAGTAATGGGTGTGTTTTGGCTGTAACGAGCAATAAACCAATCAGAGCCTCATCTCACATTCCCTTTAAAAGCCAGTTATGCTCGTGTCATGGTGGATTTACTAGTTCGCAAAAAAACTGAACTATTACTAACACGCTCTTTAAATAACTAAACAAACACTGTGCCTTTTGTTTTGGACCAGGGTTTAATTGGTCAATGGCTCAGTCTATTTCAGATCCTCAAAATAGCAAGAATGCTCCTGAACACACATTCGTTCTCACACCGGCAGCTCACGGGTGAACAGACGGACGCAAACGCATTTGCTATTTGAACAACGCAGCGCAGGACGTAAACATGAAAACTGTGTCGGGCTGAAACTAGCAAAACACCTGGATACGCTGCATTGCACCGGGTCTATGCCGGGTCTATGATAAAGCCTTTAATATTCAACAATGTTATTGTTGATTGATTGTATGAGAATTTAACTGAGCTTGACGATGACATAATTTTCTAGCAAAACTGCTTTATAGATGAAATGAACTAATTTAATAATTGATGATCTTTACAACGGAACTGAATCAACACTGAACTGACTTCAGGAGAACAACAGCCGCAATTTACAGCAATAACACAATCTGTATTGTATAAAGAGACTGACTTGTCTCTGTGAAGCCCCTCCTTCTGAAAAGCACACTGTGCTCTGATTGGCCAGCTGGAGCAGTGTGTTGTGATTGGTCGAGCGCTTCGAGTGTGTTTGGGAAAGGTCCCCTACCATAACTGCCAGTTTAACACACTACTAATTAACTCAACCAGGCCCCGCCCCTTTATTCTGCGTATGAATTATTATAATGAGGAATATAGTGACGAGTTCATTCCCGGGAGAAACTCAAGACTACAATGGAGGCGTTTCAGGAGTTCAGAAACACTGATATAGTGAAGAACTAGAGCTTTCTCATGCTCAAACAGCAACATTACACACTAAACAGATGAAAGATGCATAATAGGACCCCTTTAAATAATTCAGAGTGTTCAGAGAGCATTGAAAAGTAATGTTGTTTGCAAAATGATAAAATGGATTGCTCCCTTAATGTTCACATAAAAAAGAAAAAATGGGATGTTTTGAATGTTCAGAGAACTTTCAAAACCTAATGGGAACGTTAGCAAAATGTTCTTAGATACATATATTAAGACATATTTGTACCTCAATCATGACTGTCATCTGTCAACATATATTGGCTGCGCGCACACACACACACACACACACACATGCAGTCTCCAGTAATCATATATCACTCAGGCGGTAAGTCTGAGCTTCTGACTGGACTCTAATGAAGAGGAGCGGAGGATATTGCTGATTCAGAACCACTGTTCTCCTCCTCCGGTCCTCTGAACGCTTCTGATAACTCGTGATGGAGAGTCTGTCACGCTCTCCGGATCGCACACCACATACATCTAGCGGTTGTAGTTTACTGTTGGCTTTGGCATAAAGCTGAACTCAATACTAACATTTGTTCAATATTCATTATTTCATTTGGTTCATACAGTAAAAATTGCTGTTGTCACCTTGTGGGTTTTGTCTGTCATGTGATTCCCTGATTGTCATGTGATTCTGCCACGTGTCTTGTCATTGGTTACTTGCCTGATCATTGTTCACAGGTGTTCCTTGTCTTGTAATCATTATATATACTATAATTATAATATAGAGGCTACACATACTGGCTGTAGTTGTTATGATTAACTATTTGGATGATCCTTGCTTCTAGGTTTTATGTTTATGCTATAGACCTTATGCACCAGAGAAACGTTAGGGCGCCATCATCTTTAGAATACTGTCTTTGAACTTCCGTTTTTCCGGTCGCTCTGTATATTTCTATGGCATCGCTGTCGGAGTAATTAGCTGGTGAAGTGGATTTACTTATTGTAGAGTTAACAAAAGTTATCATGAGCATTGTAATGTTTAACATAAGCATTGTAAAGCAGATGTCTTTACAAATGTCGACCAGGAAATTATTTACGAGCAGTTCATTCATACCTATGCAAGATCAAAAGACAATGAGCGCAACGCTGAAAAGGGGTGGGGCTAATATGTTATATGTTTTTTTATGTCTGCAACTTTGTTATTTGTGCTGCTGCCTGTCTTGGCCAGGACACTCTTGGAAAAGAGATTTTTAATCTCAACGAGATTTCTTCTGGTTAAATAAAGGTGTGTGTATATATATATATATATATATATATATATATATATATATATGTATGTGTATATAAATTAGTCAGTGTATTGAAGCCCTCATGTTTGCCATGTGTCTTTGTCTAGTATTGAATGTTTCTTGTCCAGGTTTCTTGTCGTTGTTCTTGTTTCTGTTTCATAACTTGCCATGGTTTTATGTTTGGAAGTAAAGTTGCATTTGAATTCTCAACTAGCTTGCATCCAGTGGATCTCATTCATTACAGAATCAAACATAAAACAAATGCAGGGCAAGGCATGAAACAGAAACAAGGACAACGGCAGGAAACCTGGACAAGAAACATTCAATAATTGACAAAGACACATGACAGGATCACATGACAATCATGGAATCACATGACAGACAAGAATAAGGAACAAGACACAAAACCCACAACATGACAGCTGTGATTTGAAATCCTTGTTTAAAAAATAATGCAGAAGATTAAATCACAGGCTGCTTCTATTTGGGGCAATAAACAAACAGAAAAACCGTGTGTCAATTGCAATGCAGCTTTTCTGTTTGCTCAATATGAAAAAACATAAATTACATTCACAACCGAACATCATTTACAATACCCCAACACTGCCAGAAATATGACTGAGAAAGTGTGTGTGTGTGTGTGGGGAGCACACAGCTGGCAGATGAAAGACTAGCCATGCTATAGCAATTAACAGAGACCTCCAAATTCTCATTATCACTGGTTACACTCATCCTACAACCATTTCATTTTCATTTCTGCATTTCTTCAATGTTGTATAAAATTTTAGAGGACTAACAGCCAGGGTAGAGTAGGCGCCCTCATGACAAGGAGAAGGGGGGCGGGTAATATCGCGAGCGGGCGGGGGCGCCGTGAGCGCTGAGCGAGCAGGTACGAGTAGTGAGTTGTTGTCGAAAAAGATGGATAAAACAAAATGCTGTGGGGCTAAAAATAGAAAAAGAAAGAGAGAAAAGGAGATGACATGTCAATTGATGCGACAGCAGCTACATAACTGAATGCTGAAAGCCAACAGGTAGGATTTAAAATGTGACATCCATGCATGTAGGCTATCTATATCTCTGTGGCCATCGGGACTACCGGGAGATTCCCGGTGGGCTGACGTGCTTTTTCGGCCGATACATCTCATACTTTTTTTTTTAAAATGTATTTGTCTTAACGGCCCACAAAACTCATACATCGGTGGCCCATTTCTTTGTTGTTGTTTTTTTTTTTTTTTTTTTTTTGCTTAATTGGCGGCGCTGGTTAGCGCTGATGTAATGAATTGGTCAAAAGAAGTCAGAGGTCAAAAGTTTTTTTTTTTCTGACACACTGACCCATGCCATGAAACATGTCATTATGCGCTTATATCTTTCAACTATAGAAATTATACTATACTAAATTATTAGTATAGAAATTATACTATATATATTATATAGCAACAACAATCAGACACACCTGAATTAATCAATTTGGCCAATAATGGCAGACAGGAAACAAGGAGCTGGCTTAAGTTCAAGAAGTAGTGCAGCTGTGCATAAAGCCCATTTGCACCCTGAATATGGGTTGGAGCTTTTAATTTTGAACTCTCAAAGTGCACCAGACTGCTGAATTTTAATATTACAGAACACAAAATTTCCCCCCCCCCCCCGAACCCCCCTAGAGAGACAGAGGTCCACCTACCACAGTTTTACCTAAAATCCTGTGAAAAACACTCGTATTGCTGTTCCAATGAAGCTTATAGTTTTCTTAGGGGGGTTCATCAAGATGGAGTAGCTATAGTTTCATTGTATTAATAAACAACAATTTTGCACTTATTTTATCTATTAGCTCTCATTTGTTCCTACTTACATTACATTTATTTTTCCTTTTTTTTGTGGGGGTGCAAAAATTGTTTCTGCATACCCCTCTGACACTGGGTAGTTGCGCCCCTGAATGTAACTGCTTGTTTTAGAATATTCAGAGAACATTCCGAAGTAACATTACAAATTATGAAATGGAATGTTCCATTAACCAAGACCATTCTTTAAATGGATGTTATGAACAGAGCACATTCAGAAATAATGTTTTCAGAACTTAATGGAAGCATTTGCAAAACGTTATAACTCAGCCAGATCTGCTTATCCTCTATCATCTCTGTGTTTGTTCTGCATCACTCATGCTGAAAATCCTCAAACACATATATATATATATATACATCCACTCTCTTTCTCTGCCGGCAGACACATGCAGTCTGGCAGTGTGTTCTGTCCATAAGGACACTCCTACACACACACACACACACACACACACACACCAGGAGACGTATGTCAACATGACATCACAACACTGCCAAGTCAACAACAAATGTGTTGAGTCAGTGCAGGTCAGAGTATAATGAGGTGGAAAACAAACAAACACACACACACACACAGAGAGTCATATTTTACAGTCTGAGAATGCAGTCTGAATTGAATATCACATGACTCTATGTATCACACAATAATTGAAAGAAAACGGCACGTCATAAAATACAGCAGAATAAGTGAAGCCTGATTTTCGAACAGATGATTCTTTTTAGTGATTCAAAAACAAACAAATGATTCTAATGACAAGGTTTTTAAATAATTAATTCAAAATGAAAGATGTATTCTTATTGGTTTTTGTATGAAACAATAATACAAAATATGCATATTTCTCTCCCACATTTTAGTGACACAATAATATGCCACTAGGTCATTTTTCCTCCATCATAAACGAGTGTGTGTCGAGCATCAGACGAAACACAGTAAACGCTGTTGTGTTCTCTGGCGTTCGGATGCTAGTGTTCGGTAAGATGTGTGTGTGAGATGCTTCTGGAGGGAATTACACCCAATCACTCTGAACACACTTTTGCTGCGACTCAATTCGTCTACTTATACTAAAGTATTACCCTAAAAGTACTCATTTTGTGAGGAAAAAGTCCATACTTTAATGACCAAACAGATCTGTATAAAAGTCCACATTGTTATAGCAGATGAAATATAACACGGATAACATTAAATAAATATTTTTGATTAGTCACTCAAACCTTTATCTGAACCTCTCACCGTTGGTTGCGCACATCTGCCGTTTTGTAGTTTTTTAAGACTTTTTACTTGTGTTTGTAGTTCCTCCTCCAAAGCGCAGTGGATTGTGGGTAATATCAGCTGTTAGTGAGCACGGATACACGAAAACATCATTTGGGGACTTCTGGCACACTCTCTTCAAAACACTATGCAATAGTGTGTGTGTGTGTGTGTGTGTGTGTATATCCGAGTGAGTATGTGTACAGTATGTGTGTGTGAGTGAGTGTGAGTCTATATCTGTGTGTCTGTGTGTGTGTATATATGTGCATGTGTGTGTGTGTATCCGTTTGAGTGTGTTTGTAAGTGAGTGTGTGTGTGAGTAAGCTGGCGGGGAATGACTAAAAGCGCACTGGGACACATGAGTGTTCGCTGGCTGTTTGTTGACAAGTAATTGAAGTTGCAGATGAGTGAGTTGCTATCTCAGCTTACTCACACACACACACACACACTGAGGGGAGAAGAAAATGAGCTACAAGAAATCAGTGAATCAGAGGGAAATGAGCGGAGAGGCAGAGCGGTGTCAATTTGCATCAGTTTCTCACTTGTGATTATGATTATTGCATAATATTCACAAAGACACTGGCATCTATTTAGCATCTGCGTGCCGTACGGGTGCAAATAATCCTGTTTTACAGTTTATAATGCACGTGTGCCACATAGCGAGGAGTTGCACGTGGAGTTCACAGTTCAGACAAGTGTTTCAGCGTCATGAAGAGAAATATGAATAACGCTGCCATTCGAGGGAGCCGGATCTCTCTCAACTGAGACTCAGATGTGAAACAGCGGAGAGGTTGATATCCAGCCTTCAGCAGTCCTGCCTCACTGTACAACATTATCCTGATTTTAACAGCAAAAGTGTGTGTGTGTGTTTCGAAGAAGAAAGAAAGTCATACATGTTTGGTACAACACAAGAGTTAATTAATTTTTGGATGAATTATTCCTTTGAGGTAAGATTATTCCTTTTGGTCCCGTTAAGATAAATGTGTAGAATCTTCTAATCTATTCCCATGCCCACATGTGAGTCTGGCGTCGTCTTGTTGGAGTCAGTCAAGACTCACAGAACTGACAGACGATCAATAAACTTGATTTGTGATTGATTTGCCGTTGCGGTCCCGGAGTCAATTAGACAGAGTTGGGCGAACGGTCCAAAAGCGGAGGACGAGAAGGTCAGCGGTGAGGCGATTTGCATGTAGCATTTGGAAATGCCACCCATCATTCAGGCTGTAAACACAGCTCTTGTTTTTGCCGTTGCAAAAGCCTAGTTGTGTTCTATTCTAATGGAAAATTCAGGGTTGATATATTCAGCCGTCAGATGGCCCGTTCCCTGCATGGCTCTGAACTATTCATGCATGTGCATCTCGAAATAATCCAGCCAGCATTCAGTCCAGAATGTGACCCTGGGTTTCCACCGCAGGGAGTCCAGACTGAAATCACAGCTTGAAAACATTGCTATAATCATACTATATTTAAGAGCAGAGACAGTTATTTAGTTCAGCTTTTTGGTCAACGGACAGTTGGCGCCACTCTAGCTTCCGATACGTCTTCTAAAAGCAATTACAGGAGCACTAAAGCACCTCACGAATCAATGCGTTACTGTATGAGAGAGTCTGGAGTGGATGAAACTCTCAAAGTTTCTTCCCTTCTAACAGAGAATTTAGTTGTTGCAACATTGTTGCCAGATTCTCTCAAAGTCATGAACAAACATGCATTAAGTAATGTCAATAAAATGTTTGTACAAACTCTATAATGCTCTCAAAACGGTGGCGTTTATGTTTTTTTTTTCTCTCTCTCTCTCTAAAGGATGTTCATCTAACATTTTTAACCCTCTGGTGTTCTTCGGTCAAAAAAATTATACATTTTATAATTTTCAGTCTTCTTCGGTCAAAAAAATTATAAATTTTATAAAAAATTATAAATTTTTTAAATTTATAAAAAATTATAATTTTTTTGGAATTTTTTTCTTCATTGGAGTGGAACAAAACTTGGTAAAGGTTTTGACTCTTTAACACACACACACACACACACACACACAATCAGACATGATTCGAACAGGTTAAATAGTCCTGTAAAAAAGAGTCAAACGCGTGTTTCTCACGGTCAAAAATTAGCACTTTGGAAATTTATAGAGACAAATATCCTCTAGTGGAAGCGTTTGGTACTGCAGCCGAACACAGTCACTGAACGCTCATTTTTTTTTAGATATCAGACTCAGTTTTAGAGTAAAACATGTTTTGAAGATATATATATTTCATATAGAAGTTGAAAATAGTATTTTCGACATTTTCATAACCATAAGTGTAACTTTTTTTAAGTTTAAGTGGAGTTCACTTCAGCAATAATCTGCCAAGTGTCGTCTTTAAAAAGAGACCAAACTTCAGTCTGTTGCTCTAAAGCACTAAACACAGTTTAAGTTGGAAATAAAATGTTCAGGTCTATGCTCAAAAAGTGAAAAATTGAATTATAAATACAGTATAAATATAATTAAGAGCCATAAAATCCCCTAAAATACAAAATATTAAATATAAAAAAACATTATCAAAATAAAATATATTAATTTCATTTAAAAAAAAACGACTATGGGTCATTTTTGACCGACACGCAAAGAGCACCAGTTTCAGTGAAATACGTAATGACTGGGACATTCAGCAAGGACACTGGTAGATATTCTGTGTGTTGGCTGTGTTTCTGACGGAAGTAAGCGTCGTGAATATGAAGGAGCGAGTGAGCCATAAACGAGAAACACCTGGCAGGGAGCCAGACACTCACAGCTTGGCTTTGTCAATCACGACTCTCTTCCTCAGTGTTTTCCGAGCACCATTACACACATCATTCACACTCTTGTGCTGTGTGCCAGGCTGCCTTGTTAAGACGACTGTCCAATTAATTGAAAGCAGACTGACGCGGGCATCAGTTTGTGCATTAGCCGAGATAAACCATGAGCTGCACTTCAACAGCCTCAATTATTCCAAGAAGGAGAGCAAGTGGAGCGGCGCTGCACTTCTGTGGGAGCGACCCTCGGCAGGGCTTGTGCATGAGTCTGAGAGCTTGCTTGGATTGATGTGAAGCATAGAGGGAAAGTATTTTCAGCTACCCTGCACAGGGTAGGGCACTCGAAGGAGAAAGCTTGTATAGAAATACTAAACATCAACACATATGCTTATTAAAGGTGCTTGTGTGAGTAAATAAATGCATGCTAGTGGAAACTCCAGGGGTGAGGGAGCTTGGCAGAGATTATCAGGACAAGAGCGGAAGTTTCAGGTCGAGTTACACATTAATCCACCGGCGAGGAACAAACTAGAGACACTTTAGATGGGGGTTTCTTCAGTTACACAACCGGTCAAAAGTTTGGGGTCAATACGATTTTTAATGATATTAATATTTTGGAATATACTCAAGTTTGTAAAAAAATTTGCTCATCATCAAACCGGCCCTGTTTTATAGAGTAACATGTTTTTCTGCTCGCAGCAGTAATCTGAACATTGTACTATAACCAGAGCATTACATTGGCTAATCAAGAGTAGACCCAGATTCTCTCACGGGGAGTGTGTGTGTGTGTGTGTGTGTGTGTGTTCGCAGGGTTATCTGATCTATAGATTTACTGGCGTCCTCAGGGCCACTGTGGTGGTGATAAATGAATATAGATTGCATGTACCAATGGTAGAGAGAGAGAGAGAGAGAGAGAGAGAGAGTCAGGCCTCCATTACAAACCTGTGATGGTGTGTGTGTGTGTTTGTTCCAGGAACAGCTTTGGCCTGTGTGACCCTGGTCTTGCGAGCAGTGATACGGACAATGGGGGCAGAAGAAGAGGTGCTTAATGCAGTTACTGGAGTGGAGATATTTCACTCACTGCACCTGATCACATTACTGAGAGAGAGAGAGAGAGAGAGAGAGAGAGAGAGAGGTTTTTGCGCAGGATGAGACTCGGTCAGAGACATCGTAACAATAGGAGACTGGAAATGCAGAAGTGTGACGCAGGTTGAGGTAATCAGAGATATTGTAAGAGAGTGGAGAGAAAGAAAGAGAGACTATGAAGATGAACAAACTAGCGTTCAAGTTCTGCATAAGCGGAGAGAATCTATGTGTTCCAGAAACTCCTCCTGAAGTTGTTCCTGAAGGATCCGAGCGCTGATTATAAAGCGTTGACTATTTCGTTCAGTACCGAAAACTAATGGGGAAAAAACTTTATGGACAGAAATAAGGATGGATGGATGGATAGATAGATAAAGTTATGATTCAGACGCAGATTCTCATGTCAGCAGGGCGAGTGTGTTTAGGAACAGGGTGCGGAAACCTGTGAACATGGGTCAGCGCTTCTCCTAACCAGAACATGAGAACGTGAGACGGTGAACGAGAGAGAGAGAGAGAGACTGAGGGGTGATTTTAAACAGTTCACCCCAAAATGGAAACTCTGTCAGACTCTCTCTCATGTTGTTCAACCCCGTAAGAATTCCGTTCATTTTCAGAACAAAAATGAAGATATTTCTGATTAAATCTGAGAGCTGGATCACTCCTCCACTCCTCTTCATATTGATATTGAAACTTGCCAGCCCAGAAAGTTATTAAAGACGTCATTAAAATAGTCTGAGTGACGACAGCGGCTCAACCTTAATATTATCTAGCGACGAGAATACTTTCTGTGCGCAGACTGATCTCATGAAGTAGCGTGTCTATGACACGCCAATTCGTATTTCCATTTTTGGCGTGCTATCAAGACGCATCAAGACGTGTTTATGCACGCCGTTGACTTAACGTTATATAAATATATGACTTACCTCAACCCCGTCCCTAAACCTAACCGTCACTGGGGTTAATGGCATTTATGACTGTTCCCTTACCATCCTAGGTAAAAAAAAGATATGACTTACCTCAACCCCATCCCTAAACTTAACCGTCACTGGGGTTAATGGCATTTATGACTGAAGATTTGACTGCGTGTTCAGACACGCGGAATGACGCGGACGTTAATGGCGTAGACATACACGCATACACGCGGATACACGCGGATAGCACAAAATGCGTGGAGATAACACGCCACCTGACTCGAAAGTGGCGTATATGTTTACGCAAAAGTCATGATGTCATGTTGCTGTGCGCAACAAACAAACAAAAATAATGACTTTATTCAACTCTTCATGTTCTTCTCTGTTCACCTCGAGATAGTTAGTGTAACAGAGCAGCGCTTCTGTGTTGTACGTCACACGCAGGCTCATAATTGGCCGACGCTGGTCATGTGTGTGTGACGCATGTGACGTACAACCCAGAAGTGCTGCGCTGTTACACACGTGAACTCGCTCAAGGCCCACAGAGAAGATTCAGTGTCCGGCCAGCCACAGTCTTACTCGTTCTACTAATATAAACTGCCATTTTGGCATGACCTAAGATGAGAGAGAGAGAGAGTGAGAGAGAGAGAGGCTCTGGTTTCTGCATTCCCAACAGTAGGCGTGTGCCGAGCTCAGTGTATCCGCAGGGATGATGGGATCGAGACAGCTGGGGACTGGGAGTACATCATGATCACTGGGACACACTGAGAAAGACAGGGCGTGTTACGGTGCTCCCAAAATATCAAAACATCCACATGTACGCGATGCGTGTCGGATCGGGACAGAATGCCGGTCGGTCGATCACAGGGACAGTGAGGACAATGAGCGCTTGCTTATGAGAAGAGAAAACAACTGGGAGACAATAGGGAGAGCCGGGGATCAACGTTTATGGAAATTAGGCAAACGACAGCATGCGGAGAGAGAGGGAATTATGTGTTTGCAATGGGAGAGTTACAACACAAAGACGCCGCTTGTTCAAACTAAACAACATGCAGTATTATACACACATAATACTGAATAATCCTAACACTGGCTGTATAAGAGTAAACCAGTTAAGCCTATACTGGAAACTGGAGTTTAAACATGCACACACACTTTACAATAAGGTTAACCAAGAATGAACAATACTTCTACAGCAATAATTCACCTTAGTTCATTTTAATTTCAACATTTACTAATACGTTATTAAAATCAAAGGTTGTATTTGTTAACATTAGTTAATGCACTGTGAACTAACAATGAACAGCTGCATATTTATAAACTAACATCAACAAAGATTAATAAATACTGTAACACATGCATTGCTCATCGTTAATTCATGTTAGTAAATGTGTGTAAAAGTGTGTAAGTCCATAAGTGGACAGCATTGCTGAGTATTTCCTCCTTAAAACTGCAGTGAACCAAAGACAGTCTCAAAAACACGCTTTGAAATCGCTGGTGTTTCTGACGTCACAAACGACCTTGTGACCAATCAGATCAATGTGTGATCGTCAACCAGTGGATCTCTGAGTGAGTGGAGGCGGGGCTCATTTGCAAATGCATAGAACCACGTCAAGGGTGTCGAGTTACATTCAAGATATTTTAAGGCACAAAGAATTTTGTGCAATCTTGCAATCCTGTTATCAATGTTTTATGTTATGTCAGTTACATAAATGTTATGTTATGCTCTTAAAATGACAAATACTTATTCACCTATACTAATAGGAGTGTAAGGCTCTCAGCACTCTTCATAAGGATAAGGATTTTTTTATTGTCATTCCAAACCATGGTACATGAGCTGGAGCGAAATTAGGTCCAGTTAAAACCACTCACAAATAAATAACTAAACTACTCATCAATCAATACAATAGATATCAAAAATAACAAAGCATACTGTGCAACCCATATATATATACCCGTATATATATATATATATATATATATACACACACACACACACACTGCCACACAGTAATTCAAATGCTGTGTAACTTTAGGACAAGTTAGTTTTGTCAGTTCTGGGGTGTGGCAGTATTAACAAGTCATTACACGTTTGATCATATTCCAATTCATTCAACACAATCACAATCACTGCAGACGTGAAAACAAAAAAGGAGTATCTATGTGGACATACAAATGGATACATGCACGTTTTACAGGTAGACTGATGTTTGATGTTTAAAAGGACGTAATCCGGTCCATTCCCCAGGATTATTCATAAACGCATGCTTTAAATCCGGTATATATGGGTTTAGACATCTGTTTCCATGGATACGGCGCACCCTGGGCGTCTAGACCTCGCGGAGGATCATTGAGCTTTTGTGATAGCGGCGCTATCTAACCGCGACAGGTGAACGCTGCCATTGAGGCCGTTGTCAAGTAAAGGTTCAACCAATTCTCCAATGATTAATTCATAAAGCTGAACGCGCTCCTCGTCTGACAGGTTTATCTAGGGCACGTCCCGACGCCGGTGTTTAACACTTGGAGCCTGACAGTTTCTCCAGCCTGAAGCCCCTGTGCTCGGATTCAGAAAGCATGGTTTTGGCTGTGTCCAACATCACAGCTGGCCTGGGATCAGGTGTGCTTGACCTTGGCTTATTGACCAGTCTCTCGCTAAAGGTCAGCGTGGAGCTCGTTTTGCCATTTCCACATAAATAAATGAGTGTAAACAATCTTTTTCAACAGATATTCATCTAAATGGTTGAAAGGTCATTCCAAACATGCACACAAATTAAATGCATGCTGTTTGTGAAAAGCATTTACAAAGTGCATACATGCAAATTAATATACACATATTGAAAAGTGTAAAAAGTGTACTTGTGCTTAGTCAGTGTGCCACTAAATGGAGTTACTATCTTACTATCTAAACGAAAGAGTCGATTCTGAACAGAAACGAGTCGTCAGTAATTCAGTCTCCTGAATCTAGGTAGGTTTGTAACTCATTTGCATAATGTCAGTCTATGCTCCTGATTGGCTGAACAGTCTCTTAGCCCCGCCCTCAAACACTAGTGTATCTGAGACTGGGAGAGTTTGGTTCGTGTCGAGAAGACGCTGTTTTCTGAGATTGATACGGTGAAACCCACGCCATCATTACTGTGTGTTCATATCACTGTGATCAAGAGCTGAGGTTCAGATATGATAATGAGCGTTTGCTTTCTGACCAATCACCGCAGACTGGGCCGTTTGACCAATCAGAGCAGGACAGCTCTCAGAGAGGCGGAGTTTAGAGAGACAATCTTCTACACTCAAAATATTTGTCATTCCTATATAATATAACATTACCTAATTATGCTATTTTAAAGCAGCAAAACCCATATGGGATATATAATATTAATACAAAAACTTAACTGTCATCATGCATTTTTACGGTGAGCAAAGAGATGATGATTTTGAAGATGTCCCTGTATTCCTGAAAAATCAATGGAAGCTGCAGACACTCGAAGCTAGTGTGTTTATGTTCCGTGTGATTGTAGAAACACACATAAGGTGTATGTTTGGTAAATCGGGGCACTTCACATATCCTGGGTAAGAGTGTGTGGGACGTCTTACATCAGTCTTTTGGCTCTCTCCTCCTAAAAAGCTCTCAGCTCCAGCCGAGACGGACAATAACAGACGCGATACGGATGAATTCTCTCAGATCCACTGCTGAGGAACCAGATAAAGCCCTAAATCACCAGCTATTATTCTGACACACACACACACCATTTAACTTGGAGAGCGTTTGACCTTGAGGGAAAGAACCTTCTGCTTTTCCAAGCGGAAGCTGATTGGTTGAATGAGTTGTTTCAGAAGACATATCAATAATGTTCTATTTTGCCCCTTAAATTCTTGGAAAAGCAAATGAGTTTTTATACAATATGCAATTTTATATGTGACTGACGTGACTCATGGTCATAATGAGTCTTTCAGGAATCTGATCCAATCAACGAGTCTGTTGTTCTGCACGTAAACTCTACCATATTCACCACATATATATGTGTATGTATGTGTGGCGGTATATACGTAAATACATATTTACATGGTGGTAAATGTAATTACATCTTTAAATTTTTTTATTTTTATAAATATATATTATACAGTAGGTAGCAAATATATCAAATATAATAAATATAGACTAAATGTATTATGTTATAATAATGAAATATACTTATATTACCATATATATATATATATATATAAAATAAATGTATTTGTAAAAAAATATTTTAAATAATAAAAAGGAAAATATAACATAAGTTTTATTTTTTATAATAATTTGTAAATCAATGTTAGATAAGATAATGTTAAATAAGTGTATATATATATATATATATAAAATAAATTTATTAGTTTAGAATAGAATTTGTAAAATAAATAAAATATAATATAAATACAAATATAAACAGAACAATTATTTAATATAGTGTATATTACATAAAACTATAATGCTTTATAATATATGTATTGTAATAATCATAATTTTAAAATATTTAATAAAAGATCAAATAATATAAATATATTAGTGCTGTAAAACAATTAAAATATTTAATTGCGATTAATTGTATTAATGTCATAGTTAACTTGTGATTAATCGCAATTAATCGCACATTTTTATCTGTTCTAAATGTTTCTTGATTTCTTTTTGTCCCCTTATTTTTTCTCATTTTAATGCTCTTATCAACATAGTAAAAGTGTATTGGTGTAATGATGTCTATCTGTGTTCCCCCTGTCTTTGTGCATTTGGTTCAGTCCTGTTCCCTGTTTTCCCGCTCCTCATTTGTGTTCATGTATTGAGAATGAGGAGTTGACGTCATTTTACAGAGCCCCTCCCCTTTCCGCCATGTTGGTAGGATTCCCACGACAAAACAGTATTGATTACGTGTGTTTTTAGCTCGGTAGTAGAGGAGTTTCTCGCAATGCCGCACTGTTTTACCATGCCTGGAAGTAACTGCTGTGTTAAAAACCGATAAAAACCCTGGCACTGCACCCTTCTCAATGCACAATAGGATTTTATATTGGCTTGGCCCTGCAACTGAGTGATTCGAAATATGTTGTAGGGATCATGAGTCAGTGTATACGGACAGGATGGCCGATTCAGAGACCATTCACATTTCCGATTCAGAGACCGTTCACATTCCGATCCAGAGTCTGTTCTCGTCACCGCCTCCGAGCCAGTGTCTACGGACAAGATGGCCACCTTCGAGCCAGTGTCTACGGACAAGATGGCCACCTTCGAGCCAGTGTCTACGGACAAGATGGCCGATTCAGAGACTGTTCAAATCACTTCTGCTGATCCAGAGTCTGTTCAAGTCACCGCCTCCGAGCCAGTGTCTATGGACAAGATGGCCGCCTCCGAGCCAGTGTCTACGGATAGGATGGCCGCCTCCGAGCCAGAGTCTGTTCCTGTTCCCGAGCCAGAGTCATGTCCCGCCGAGACAGCCTAACCTGAGTCTCGTCCCGCCGAGACAGCCCAGCCAGAGACTGTTCGTGCCTCGTCTGCCCCTAATCCGGGGATTCACCCCAAATATTTTTTGGGGGGGCCCACTATCCCAGCCACGGCCACCACCCGAGGGGTCTTCACCGCCGTGGCTGCCTGAGGGATCTTTACCGCCGTGGCCGCCTGAGGGATCCTCACCACCCTGGATGCCCGAGGGTCCGACAGCTCCGCCCTGGACGCCCGAAGGTCCGACAGCTCTGCCCTGGCCACGTCCACAGCCTGCTCTGCCCTGGCCACGCCCACAGTCTGCTCTGCCCTGGCCACGCCCACAGTCTGCTCCACCCTGGACACCCGAGGTTCCGACAGCTCCGCCCTGGCCTTCGCCTCGTCATCCTCCGGCCACGCTCTGCGGCCCAGGCCCGCCTTTGCTACCTCCTTGTCCCGTTCCCCTGCACGGGCCTGGCCCGCCGTCCCTCCCCCAGACCGCCTCTGCTTCATCCCCCCTCCCCTGAACTTTTTTTTCTTCTGGGGAGCGTCTGGAATCCGTTCCTTAAGTGGGGGGCTATGTAATGATGTCTGTGTTCCCCCTGTCTTTGTGCATTTGGTTCAGTCCTGGTCCCTGTTTTCCTGCTCCTCATTTGTGTTCATGTATACCATGCCCCTTGTTATCTCACTTAGCTTGTTAGTCTCTGTATTTAAACCCTGGGTCTTGTTACAGTGTTTGTGGGTTCTTGATGTTGATCTTGTTCTCTGTGTCTGAGTTTTTGAGTATGTCTAGTATTTGGTTTATTTAATAAAAGTACTACTACTGCTGCTGCATTTGGATCCTGCTTCCTTCGATGTTCCAACCTGCTATGTGACAATTGGCTTGCATTGTGCAAATGTTTCTCGCACTCGTCATCCACTCAAAACGTAACGTTGACCAACTATTTGGCCGGCTCGCAAGCCCAAATGATTGTGTGCTGCGTTGCGCCTGTTTTGTTTCCCGTCTAGCTAGATCCGCTTGCGCTTTGGTCGACGAACTTTGGATGCTTTGGTAGCCATTGAAATTAATGTGTTTCATAGCGCAGTGCCGCACATGCCAAATCCTGTTGCAAAAGCAAGTGAAAAAAACCCACAAAGTTTGCTAGGCCAAAAAGACGGTTTATCGCACAATAAAAAATTTAACGCCGTTAAAATGGGTTTGCGCTAACGCCATTAATCACGTGTTAAACTCACAGCCCTATATATATATATATATATATATATAAAGTCTGTAATTGAGCATTTATTTATATAACGGGTTCAAGGATTAGCCTAAAATGAGTCCTGGGAAAAGTAGGTCATGACCTTTGACCTGTCATGTCTTGATCCTGGTTATGAAGAGAGAGGAGTGAACATGTTTAGAGCACTGAGAAGTGTGCATGCGTTGTCTCCATGCTTGACTGAGAAAAGTGTCCATGCATGAAGAGCAAATTAGCATCTTTGGCTCCTCGCGCCAATAAGCAAATGCATGTGTGTGTGTGTATGTAAAAGACTTGGCCTGGATAGATGGGGAAAGAGGGTCAAGGGATTGGTGAGGTAAAGAGAAGGGAAGAATCCCAGCGAGAGAAATTGAGGGGAACTTGGGAAAAAAAGAGAGAGCACAAAAGATGAGCGAGGAAGATGGACGGCCTTCGCTTCCTTCTAAATAAACCTAGTTTGAGCATGAGCCACACACACACACACACACACACACTCTCTCTAGGGGTACAGTTACACATCCCTAATTACAGTGGGCGTAGCGTTTCTTACTGGGTCCTGCCAACGATTGAACACGCGCGCACACACACCAGGCGAAGTTAAAGTCCTTATGAAGTTCATCAGTCGTGATCCGTTACACTGGTTCACAGCTGATGCTTCAGTAAACACACAAGCCAGCAGAGAGAGAGTTTTCCATGAGTTCTTTTCTCTCAGAATCAAGAATAATGACTTCTTCTGTTCGAACTGTCAAGAGAGGGACCACATTTTACTATTGCACACACATACTCACACTCTGATGCACGCGTGCACACACACAAACAACCACACACTCACACACACATTCAATCCCTCTCTCTCTCTAACTCACACTCTTACACACAGACACACACACACACACACACACACACACTCACTCTCTTTTGCTCTCTCTCTCTCACACGCATTCTCACGCACTCACTCACACAAACTCACACATTCTAATGCCTTCCCAGAAGTCTACAGTGGTATTGAAGAGAGTATAATCAGTATTGCAGTATAATCCTCCGTCTGTGTATGAGTGTGTGTGTGTGTGAGTGTCCCAAAACTGTCCCGAAACAGCTTGCCCTATTTCTTTTCCCACAAGCTCTCTCACTTCGTCTCATTTACATGCCCAGTACAATGCGAGTCCCCTCTTCCCCTTCCCTGTTTTTAAAGAGTGAGTGAGTGAATATGGGCCGTGTGGCCTCTCGCTCTCTCTCTCTCTCTCGCTTGCTCGGTCTCATCCCTGTGTCGGTTCAGTGGGATCGGATGCTCCGGGTGCCTTCAGGTTAATCTGTGGAAGTAGCAGATGCTGGAGATCATTAACCCCACAGAACCTCCTCAGAGCTATTCCTGCATGTGACTGAGCAGGAATAAGAGACGGAGCCGGTGACAGTCCGGCTCACAGTCTCCAAAACTCCACAAAGGGGAACGTGTCAAGAAATCTTTCTCGAGCATCAGATCATCTTATCAGATTGATTTCTATAGGATCATGTGACACTGAACAGTAATGATGCTGAACATTCAGGAATAAATTACACATTACTATAAATTCACAAATGTTTACCATATTACTGTAATTTCAACCAAATTAAAGTTAAATTAAATTAAAATTAAATCAAATTACGTTTTAAAGTAGGTGCGGTATTTAATAATCTGACCACAAAGTGTGTTGTTTATTAAATCGGGATTGATTTTATTTCTCCCCGCTTACCACATCATTTTCAGTTGAATTGAGGTGTGCAACTCTAAATATTCTGGCTATTTTAAAATACAATATCTTTAAACATATATTACAGATATAAATATCACATAAATGTTGAAGCTATTTATTTATAAAATTATTTAAATAAAAAAAACACATGAAATATGTTCATGTTATCCTTTAAATTAAATATATATTAAATATACATACACATATTTATTTATTAAAAAAACAATTATATATTTATTAAAAAGTGTATTTACACATTTATTTATAAAATTAATATAATAAAAAAAATCACATGAAATATGTTCATGTTATCCTTTTCCTGCGGGAGTACTTGTTTTATAAGTGATAAAAATATTTATTTATTAAAAAAAAACAATTATATATTTCTTAAAAAAATTATAATACAACATTTTGCAGTTATTTATAAAATAAAAAATTATATGAAATGTGTTCATGTCATCCTTTTCCTGATTGAGTATTTTGTCAAGCTGCGAAATTATCAAATGTCAAATAAAAAAATATTTTGGGGTTGAATGTTCTTTCTAAAATGTCCTCATGAAACTCTCAAACTGCCGTTCATGCATCAATCCACCCGCCCCACACTTATAGACCTCCACGATGAAAACCGCCATGTTCATTCCAGTAGAAATAAAGTATTTCATGAATGCTGGACTTCCTCACATAGACCAGGACCACCGCACACTGGTATATTGCTGAAGAGTTTGGATAAGTTTGTTCCCTGAACCTGTCGAGTGGAACAAATGAACACATTCATCCACCACAAACCGAGAGCAAACAAGTCTGAAGCCATTCAACAGTTCGAGACTTTATTCCTTACACTCCTCTAAGACTAACGCTTTATTTCACAGACATTCTCTGAGGTAGTTCCTCCCTTCCTTTCACATATTTCTGTTCAACTCCATTGGCTCGTGTAGCCTATGCGTTGCAAAAATATTTAGAATACTGTAATTAAAGTCAAAGCTTTTTGTGTCATTAAACACTAGCGGTTTAAACTGATCTTAGCTAAGCCCCGCCTTCAAATGTCACTGACCAATCCTGCCATAGCAACTATTTCCATGCGTATTCTTTCTCTCAAGCTTTTGCTCTTATAGTTAAATGCAAAAATTACATTTTACATGATTTAGCCTGCTGGAGATACTGACAAAATTTAGTCTGAGAAGAATAAAAAGCTTTGTCAAGCCAACATAAAGTTTGAATGCATTTTCTCAGAAAGTATCCAAAAATAAAATAAAATGATGGGGACAATGAATCTTTAAATGAATCTTGAGACTTAAATAAATTTTCAGTATCACACTTCATTTCAGTCAATGTAGGGATAATATCCAATAATTTATGAGCACATTTTACTAACAGTTATGGAGATATACATTTATATTTGATGTTCTGTAACTCTAGCAACAGTAACCAAGGGGGGCGGGGCTTAGTGGAAGCACATCCATTCACCTCCTGATTCATAAATGAGAAATGTTGATTCAAAGTCTCTTTAAACCATAGACTGTAAAAACATATGGACGAAGTGTGCGTGACGTCACCCGTAGTGTTTCTGAAGAGCATTTCTGAAGCCCAAAGTGGGCGGAGCCAGCCGTCGCCATCTTGGCTGCGCTTCACTCCCAGATAACCGAACGTGTGCAACGAGGCAGATTAGCTGAGGTGACGTGATGCTAATCAGACAGCAGACAAACGGTGGCATCAGCGGAAAACTACCTGTCACTCAAGTGGCCACTCCCGTAATTATGCATAACTTTGAGGCTCAATATAATTTAAACGGTTGATTTGTAAAAAAAAATCACCGTCCTCACAGTCGTCATGAAGGTCAACATTATATAGACCAAAACCACGTTTTGCACCAGGCTGTAAACACATTTTTTTTCTGCAGCCGGCCTCTAGTGGCCAGTGGAGGCACTGCAGGTTAACTCACTTCAGTGTCGGATTCAAGAGAGAGACAGGAAGGTTGCGCTTGGTTTAAACACATGTATGATGTATGACATCATCCCAAGAGAGCACTTGATACATGTTGAGCGTTATTCACTCCTGACTCTGTCACATCAGTAACCGATAGCAGCGTCTCGTGTTCAACACTGAGTCACAGAAACCAGAAACTCACCTCTCATACTCCTGGTTATCCCGGTCGCACCGCGCATCCTTGTGCTTTTCCCAGTCCTTTCCGTGGCGACACGTGGTGAGGGACACAATGTCCTTCCCATTGTGGATGTGATGCAGAGCGTTACGAGTGTCCGATCCGATGCCCGTCAAGTAACGTTTCCCTTTAAACATTAACAAGTACTTTCGGCGCGGTGGGACAGTGTTGCGCACTAGCCATCCGCGCTCCCCGCCCTTCTGAGGGTGTTCTTTAGAAAACAACGGGATTGACACGTCAAATCCCGGTCGGAAATGCTCCGTATTCAAGCTTGCTTTTGCTAAGATAGCCTGTCCCATGTTAAATCCCAGATCCTCTGTGTAATTTGGCCAAGTTCCAGAATAAAGGTTAAAGATGACGTGATTTCTCCCGTCGTTCCAGAGCGGGTATCCGCGAATCCGCTCATCTACGTTAGGAACAAATTGCGTCGATAGCTGATCCCGGTCAAGCGTATCAATTCCCAACACGAATAGACACGCTTCCCGAGGATCCGACGTGTAGTAACGCGACTCTGCCACCGAGGTGAGGATTTTCCGATAGCTTTCCGACACTCGTTCGCTCTTCTCCGGCGGATAAATATAGACCCGAAACGTGCTTAGAGCTTGACATCGCGCAAAATCGAAGCATGTTTCCATCCTGCACCGACTGTCCTTGTAGATCCCCGTCCACGCTTGGCGTCGCTGCCGAGGCGAGTCTCCCGGTCCTCCGTCATTTAACAGCTCGGCGTGTTCGGCGAATCCCGGGAAAAGATCCCGATCTAGCCAGTCGGGCCACGGCCGCGCACCCTCTCCTCTCCTATACACGAGGAAACCTAGGAGCCGGTCCTGTAGGTAATACAGCAGAAGCCAGCAGAACGAGCACAAGCCCAGAAGCACGTACTTCTTCCGGGCCTGCATGAGTCCCTCAGCCTCGGAGCGCCGGATCCGGTCCGGGATCGTTAGCGGGACAACAGGGGCCGAAGCTCCAGCATTGCTCCGATCTCCACCTGTCCATCAATGCTAACCTCTAGCCTAACCTCTGTTCACTGTAAAAAAAAAAAAATATGATCAATAAGTTATGATAACTTGTTTTCACATTGCTTTAAAGGTGCAGTGTGTAATTTTTAGCAGCATCTAGTGGTGAGGTTGTGAACTGCAACGAACAGAAGTTATGGTGGCCGGCAGGAAGTGATGTCGTCTGAGACAGCAGAGAGGAGCCAGTTAAGCAATGAGGTTTCCTTACAAATGAAAATTAAGAAATTAGGTTTAAATTTATGTTATAGCGAATATTACTGTCACTTGTTCATCATTAAGTCAGTGTTTTATTCGCTGACTTTAGCAGCTTCTTATCCAGCAGCCAGCAGCCATATCACCCTGTAGCCCAAGACTGGTTGCCCACTGAAGCTAAGCAGGGCTGAGCCTGGTTAGTACCTGGATGGGAGACCTTCTGAGAAAGCCTGGTTGCTGCTGGAAGAGGTGTTAGTGTGGTCTGTGTGGGTCCTAATGCCCCATTATAGTAATGGGGATACTATACTGTCAAAGAGCACCGTCCTTCGGATGAGACGTTAAACCGAGGTCCTGACTCTCTGTGGTCATTAAAAATCCCAGGATGTCTTTCGAAAGAGTAGGGGTGTAACCCCGGCATCCTGGCCAAATTTGCCCAGTGGCCTCTGTCCATCATGGCCTCCTAATCATCCCCATATATACCAATTGGCTTCATCACTGCCTCCTCTCCACCAGTAAGCTGGTGTGTGGTGAGCGTTCTGGCGCACTATGGCAGCCGTCGCATCATCCAGGTGGATGCTGCACACTGGTGGTGGTTGAGGAGATTCCCCCCTCTATGTAAAGCGCTTTGAGTGCCGAGAAAAGCGCTATATAAATGTAATGAATTATTATTATTAGGTGTTCAAGCACGAAGTGCTGAAAACCTATTGTATTTGCTAGAAAGAAAAAAAAAATCCCCTAAAATGCATCGTGCAACCCAAACCGTAAGGGCTGGAGCTGTGAAACTTTGTCAGATGGTAGGGCCTCGAATTGTGGAGAAGCTATCAGAGTATGACCCCGATTGGCCCATAGGTGGCGCTACAGCAACCAAAAGTACTAAATTGCTCATAACTCCTAGACCGTTTGACTTAGCTTCAATGTTTTTACACCACTGTAATCCCTGGCTCAAGACGCACAAGATGTAAAAAAAATTGTTATTTCGGTTTTTGTCCAAAACCCACTTTTGCGAACTAGTCCCTGGTCTTTTGCCCAATCGGGACCAAACCAGTCTAGGCCTATTCTCTGGACTCTCTAGATCAATAATTATCAAAAAAAAAGTTGAAATTTTGCATTTGGTTGGCTGTAACAGGCTCATTTAGATAGTGGTCTGTGGCAAAATTCAGTCAAAAGCCCCTAAATCCCCCCCAAAAAGTCACAACTTCACAAAAATCGATGAGCATATGTGTCCTAACATGGTTAGGAAGCATGCAAAGTTTCGTGAGGATCGGATCATAGGTGGTGCTATAATCGTCAAAAAGGTCTCTCATTATTAGGTGTTCAAGCACGAAGTGCTGAAAGGTGCTGTATATCTCGGATTTCCATTTGGAGCAAAAAAAAAAAATTTTATTTCGGTTTTTGTCCAAAACCCACTTTTGCGAACTAGTCCCTGGTTTTTTGCCCAATACTATTCTCTGGACTCTCTAGATAAATAATTATCGAAAAAAAGTAGAACTTTTGCTTTTGATTGGCTATAACAGGGTCGTTTACAAAAGGGATGGGACAAAATGCACCCAAAATCATATAAATCCTAAAGGAAAACTCAAAATTTTCACAAAAATTGATGAGCATATGTCTCATAACATGCCGAAGAAGCATGCACAGTTTCATGGAGATCGGACCATAGGTGGCACTATAACTGTTAAAAAGCTTTAAAACCATGCATTTCCAATGTTAAATTGCCTGTATTGATTGTAAATGGTGTTTTACATCTATTATGTCCGTGGATAAATGCATGTTAAATAAAATTGAATGCCTTTCGATGCTTTTGTGCTTAAAGGCCTGAACTGCTTGAACACCGATAAATGCTGCTTGCAGCTTTAATTATTATTATTATTATCATGAAGAACAACATAGTGACGAAACGTGTTTGTCCGTTCAGGGCCTCCATAGAAACATGTGAATGTTATCGGACCCGCAGTGTTTGTGTGTAGAGAGAAACGCCTCATTCTAAGCTAATAAACACACAACGGTTCATTGTGTAGCTCTTTATACAACACGGGACACAGTTATGAATATGATATTGCATTCAGTCAACAGATCTTCCTAAATATTACACACTGCAGCTTTAACAACATTTTTATTTTATTTTAATGAACTTAAGATTTTAAGGCAACCAGGTTACTTACTTTTTTAAGTTAAACCAACAAAAGTGTTTTACAGCGTGTTCACTGCGTCCGCTGGAAATGTCTTCGCTCTCTGCGTTCCTTCTCTTCGCATGGCTCAGCGAATCCCCTCTGTGGAGAATCAAGAGCACACTTCAGTACACAGCCTTCTGTTCGTTCATATCCACACACACACACACACACACAGAACACGACAGAGTCAAACACATGAGAACGTTAGCGAGAGAGCAATGCATCATGGATGGCAGCGCGGTGAAGTATGAAAGGACATACAGTCAAACCAAAAATAATTCAAACACCATATATATATATATATATATATATATATATATATATATACGGTATATAGTGTTTGCAGGACACTATAGTTCATTTATGACATATTATACCCAAATATTCATCATACAGTGACTACCAGTAAATTTATAAAAATTTGAAACCAAAAATTATTCTGTAATTGCTAATGCTCTTTTTACACACTCACTGAACAACACGAAGCATTTCTTGGTCACTGTTTGAGCTAAACTGGTATTATCTAATTGTGTAGTTAAATTTAACAGCTGACAGATATTCAACATAATTCCACTGATGAACAAATATCCACTGATCTGAGAACTCTGAGTTTCTATTATTATTAACATTTTCTAAACTTCAGCGAATAAACTGTGATTTACAAGCAGTGGTTAAAAACAGAAAATCACAACAGTAAATATGTGAATGCTATTAAGGCAATAAAATGTGCATCATTGCATTTTGATGGCATTTTAAAGAAAAACAGCATTTTATTTAATAATTTTGGGGGATTTTAAATGGGGAAAAAATTCATGTTCAAAATGTTTTGATTTTGCATTCTCTTGAGGAGAGATTTATAATGGACAACACCCGTTAAAAACTGACGCAATGTAAACTATATTGTTATTAAAAAAAATGTTGGTTTAACTAAATTAAGTTACCTTAAAATGTTGAGTTCATTGAAATAAAAAACTGGAGTCAATGCAACAAACGAGATTGGTTTAATCAATGGAAACTCAACATATGATGTAATCTGAACCACAGTAATTATCTAAATTGATTTGACAAAATCAAGTTCACTATTCGATTAAACATCATTAAAAAAGGCTCAGAAATGTAAAGTTAACTGTAAGAACACTCACAAAGCCAAATTGTGCAACATAGTTTTTGTCCAGGCTCTCATACAAAGAAATTATGAACACGTGCAAAACAAAAGAACCAATGAAATATTAATAACTGATTATGTTGCAGTCAATCATGTATGCTTGTTGTTTTTCAATGCATTTATTTTCCATAGTAAAACCTGTAACTGTAATAATAATTTAGTCAGATAAATACCTTAACCAAATTTAGCGTTTGTTCTTCCCACATATTTAAAATACTTTAACATTGTATTTCAATAAACATTGATTTTCCTCATATTTTGATGCTTTAATCGGGTCATTAATAACAAACGTTTGGCTACTGTATAAAAGGCCAGTTCACAGCTTCAGTCAAAGCAAACCAGTGGGTTTCAAGACATCAAGCGACTCATCGTCACTTTATGAGGCCATGCTTGATTTAAAACTGGTGCATTTAGTCTTGTGGTCTGAGTCGGTTCTGCTGTTTCGCACATACACACACACACACACACACACACACACACACGCTGTAGTGTTTGCAGTGAACATGCTGAACATGAGCCGGGTTTGTAATAAAGCAGCTTCAGTAAAGCTGAACGGCGAGCGTGAGCCGACACTGAGGTTCTGTTGGGTTAGTTTGTTTGCTCTGCCGAGAAGCATGCAGTGGTTACGAAGAGGAGGTGTTTGTCTGTGTGTGTGTGTATGTGTGAGAAGCTCAGTGTTTCTACTGCCAGGATACACACAAAGACAGCTTTCAGGTCTCACCTGCTCGTCTCTACCTCTGCTGAATTCCTGTAGAGTTTCTCTCTTATCTCCGACCACTGCAAGCGCAAGCTAATCTAAAGCGCTGACGTATAAACAGGACCTGTGTATGTATGCATGCACGCTTATGGAGATTCTGCCTGTATGCATTACTGATATGTGACAGGTGATGTTAAACGTGATGGGTCAGAAACACTGCAGGCCACGCACATGTTTGTCAGGAAACAGATGCGCAGGTTTCCATTACAAGCGGCTCATTATTAATGCATGACTCCCTTAGTTAGGACATTGATTTCCCTTCTTTCCTTTCGTTTGGCTTTTTATGCCTCACAGGTGAAGTTCATCTCACGTTGAACCATAGAAAATGAACTGCAGTTTAGATTTTCATTTGCATCAGGATAAATATATATATTCGTTACATACAAAGTGAGATATTTCAAGCCTTTATTTGTCATCATTTTGATGATTATGGATTACAGCTTATAAAAACCCCAAATGTAATCCATAATCATCAAAATTATAACAAATAAAGGCTTGAAATAGCTCACTTTGCATGTAATGAGTCTATATAATATATTAGTTTCTTTTAAAGGAACACTCCGACTTTTTGAGACTGTAGCCTATTCACCATATCCCCCAGAGTTAGATAAGTCCATACATACCTTTTTCATCTCCGTGCGTGCTATAAGTCTGTTTGACGCACCCACCGCTAGCCTAGCTTAGCACAAAGACTGGATGTGAATGGTTGCACTTTCATACTAATCCAAATGAGTGACAAAATAACGCAAACGTTTTCCTATTTACATGTTGTGATTTGTATAGTCACAGAGTGTACAAATATCAAGGCCATATGAGACACAGACATCTTTTAACCGTATAAAACCTGTGAACTATTCTCTGAAGGCGAAGCACTGCTACTTTGGCGGACTGATAACCGCATCACCTGAGACACGCCGTGGTGAGGAGCGGAGAGTTCGCTTAGAGTTTGGGTAACAGAGTCAGCAATTTATAAATAGTAAAAGCATAGTTTACAGTCATGGATTTTCGCTTTATTGTAAATAGCAGCGACAGTAAACAGGGGAGGTAATACCATGTTTCACAGAATTCCAACTAAAAACGCTGACTGGATGAAGAAATGGCTAACTTACTCTGGATATTTATCCAAACACACCTAAATAGATTATCAAGGGACATTATGTTTGCTCGGTACATTTCAATGAGGACGATTATTTTGAAAAAAATGGAATTTGCCACACGGACCATAATGTGCTGAAGGATACGGCCATCCCATCTATAGCTAGACAGGACAAGTGGATCACCTGCGGCTGAGGTAAATGTTATGTTTTTAGATGACCTACTGTAACAGTGCCATTAGCCAGATCTAATGTAACGTTAGTGACACTATTATATGATTAGGGTATGAATATGTTTTTATCTTGATGCGGCGCGGACGCGCTTGGGAAAAACGAGCGCGTTGAAATTGCACCCTGCGCGCGGCGCGCCTAGCCTAAATTTGAAATAACCATGGAAATAACAAACTTGAGCGTGCAAAAGGGTACGATAGGCTGTGAGTTCATTGTGCAAAAACAATTTGTGCTATTACTTTCCCCTTATTCTATCCTATAATGCAATTATACTGTATATTATATGCTGCTGAATACATTTGGTTCAGCTAATAAATTACATTTAAAATATATTGATTCCTGTAATAATAATTGTTTATTCATGTTCTGTGATATTTATAAATCTGGATGCGTTTTTGGTTGGAATTCAATGAAACATGGTACCTGGTCTCCCCTGTTTATTGTCACAGCTCATACAATAAAGCAAACACCCATGATAAACTATGCTTTTCTAACGTTAGTAATTGCTGACTCTTTACTCCAACACTGAACAAACTCTCTGCTCCTCGTCACGGCGTGTCTCAGGTGATGGTTATCACTCTGCCCAAGTATCAGTGCTTCGCCTTCAGAAAATATAGTATTTATACGGTTAAAAGATGTCTGTGTCTCATATGGCCTTGATATTTGTACAGTCTGTGACTATACAAACCACAACATGTAAATAAGAAAACGTTTGCGTTATTTTGTCACTCATTTGGATTAGTATGAAAGCTGCAACCATTCACATCCAGTCTTTGTGCTAAGCTAGGCTAGCGGGTGCGTCAAACAGACTTATAGCACGCACGGAGATGAAAAAGGTATGTATGGACTCATCTAACTCTGGGGGATAAGGTGAATAGGCTAAAGTCCCCAAAAGTCGGAGTGTTCCTTTAAGTTGAATTACTGAAATAAATGAACTTTTGCACCATATTCTAATTTTTCCAGTTTCACCTGTATCAGGAATATTCAACATTCGAGGGCCAGATTATCAAATCAGTTGGTTTGGGCGTTTAGCTTATTTATTGAAACATTACTTATTGAAACATGACAGTTTAACTAAAGTAAACCTAAAAAAGTCTTGTATTTACTTGGAAATGTGCTACCCAACAGTATGCATATAAGACCATAATTAATAAAAACTTGATACAGCTGTGTAGCCAATAACTATTTGAGTTTGAAGATGTCAATTTTCCTTTAATATTACATAAAAATTAGAATATCGTGCAAAAGGTCATGTATTTCAGTAATTCAAATTAAAAGATGAAACTAATATATTTACTATATATAACATGATTATATTTGTCGGCCCTCTGAAATTTCTCAATTTAAATCCTTTTTTAAAATTGATTTCATATAATATTCTTATTTTGTGAGATTTTGAATTTGGGGTTTTGATAAGCTGTAAGACATAATCATCACAATTATAACTTTTGTGCGATATTTTAATTTTTCGAGTTTCACCTGTTTAATTAATATGTTGAATTACAGTATATTAAATTATAGAGTATATATAATTATTTTTTGTTATACCAAGGACCAATAAACCTGCAGGAGAAAGCTAAGGTTGCTTTCCCACCAACCGCAGAATAGCTTTCTTCCTGCTGCACATAAAACATTTAATGAAATGTCAAAATGATAACTCATATAGAAGCATATAGCAGCAAAAAGAAGCTCTACTTTCACCCCCACAAAACAACAACGGCACACAGCGAAACACAAAGGGAAAGACGGAAAGAAATGCAGATTAAAAGCAATCCATATTGCAAAGTAAAAATATCTTTTTTTTTTGCACTTAAATACATCTGTCTTTCTTCTTTGCAACTCATTTTGTCTTCATATGATGTTCAAATAAATGATTTTTGTTTGAATGGCACGGTCTTTTTTCCCCTCTTGGAACTGTTTTCTCTCTGGTTTCCTCCTCCTCCTCTCTCTCTTCCTCATCCATCAGCTCGCTGTACGTCTCAGACATTCGTCCCGTACATCACAGCGGGTTTGGAACTCGGAGCGGGCCGGAGGCGTGTAATGAGATCGAGATGCGATGGCGTATTGCTCAATCAGAAAACAGCTGAATAAGTGAACACAGTCTTCCAAACTTTCAGTGATCTGTCTTCTGGACACTTCATTAGCTTCTCCGGAACGAGTGTGTGTCGTCTCTTCCACTGTTGGCAGTGTGCGGTGACCATGGAGAAGGACAGCGAGCAGGTGATGGAGCGGTGTGTGTCGGCTTCCTGTGTCGTTTTCTCACATGATGAGTGTGTGACAGCTGGACGTGGAGCTTATCTCCGTCTACAGCGAATAAATCAGAACTGAACTGAAAAATCCTGCTTGGAGAACATGTCATCCTCACGATTGCACTGCTTTTATTTGCATATTCTTTCTTTGAAAGGTCAGAAGTGGTTTCTGCACTAAATGATGCCAAACACTCCCCTGTCCGCCATTGTTCAAGCAAACCGGTTAGTTCCGCCCCCAAACTCACGCTATTGGCTGAACCAATGTTGCTGTGCCTCCAAAAGCATCGTTAGCCAACTATGGTCGCAAGTTCCATTGAATTGTGTTAGTAACGACGAAACATAGACACAAACTATGCAAACTGCAATTTTGGGGGAAATCGCCCTAAAAAAAGTTGTCTCTGCATATTAAGTTTGGAAATGAGAGTGCCTTGAAATACGTCAGTGTTGACGTAATTTCCACTGAAACAGGAAGACAGGGAGGGGCATATCGAACAGCCAAACAGCCATTGAAATAGCCAATAGAGCTTCGTTTATATCCCAGCTATGTTGGGAAACGATATGTTTTGTGGTGTTCAGCGACTGGATTGTGTGTGCGTTTGTGTGTCGTGTCTCTAGACGGATCTGTGGTGGTTCGCGTGACACTAACAGGAAACTAACAGGAGACTTCATTTGCCCCAGTGGAAAGCATATTTACACTGTCTGATTGTTCCCTATTCCCTATATAGTGCACTGTGTGCCATTCACCATGCAGAATATAGTAAACGTGTTAACAAGCGACCCGCAGCTTCAACGTCTGCTTATAGGGTAGAGGGCGGAGCTTCAGATTCTATAGAGCATTTGATGGGACAGAAAATCTGATGAGAAGCTGAAATGCAGAGTGATGTCATCAAAATCGTTATGCAAATGAGCCCCGCCTCCACTCAATCACTCACTCACTCACTCACTCAGTGATCCATTGATTGGCGATCACACGTTGATCTGATTGGTTACAAGGTTGTTTGTGACGTCAGAAACACCAGCGATTTCAAAACGTGTTTTTGAGACTGTCTTTGGTTCACTGCAGCTTTAAGGAGGAAATACTCAGCAATGCTGTCGATATATGGTGTCTAAAAGCGTATTAAATACACCACATACACACATAAACAACATTAAAAGCTGTATCACCACAGGGACTTTAAACTGATTTCATGGGGACTTAAAAAAATATTACAAACATTATCAGAGTTACTATTATTATTATATTAATAATATAATATTTATAAATTAATAATTGTATGTGTTATTTTGATTAACAATATCTGATTAAAAATATAGTTGTATTACATTTTTTTTTAAAGACAGAATTAATATTTTACCTAAATTGACAGTCAAGACTTTACAATGGTTTCAAATAAATGCTGTTCCTTTGACCTTTCAACACATCAAATTTTGTATTTATCAAAAATGTATCACGGTTTCCACAAAAATATGAAGCAGCATCACAACTTTTTTTTAACATTGATAATTATCAGAAATGTTTCTTGCAGCAAAATCTGCATATTTGAATGATTTCTGAACGATCATGAAAATATTAAAATAGAAAATTCAGTTTTTACTGTAATTATTACCAAATAAAAAAAAAAAAAACTTAAGACAATTCTCATTAAACCCCAAACTTTTTTTTTTTTTCATGCCGGGACAGCATATAGTTTATTTACTTAGGCAATTTAGTGTTATGATCTTTGCTCATTAACACTCAGTTAAAACATTTCCCTTGCATCATGTTGTTCAAATCACTGTAAAAAAAAAAAATCGTAATTTTAACGGTAAAAGACTGTAATAATGCTACAGTGCAAAAATGTTAATTGGTTTAGAGAAAGTTTCCGTACTATATACGGTAAATAACTGTGATCGATCTCATGGTACATTTAATGAAATTTTACTGTAAAATACTGTTAGATTTACAGTTTTTGAAAGTGAAAAAAGAACAACTCATTGTACAATTTACCGAAAATTGGCATTCCCACAATTCCCTGTGTGACACTTCTCATTTTATGTATTTTTGTTGAAGGCTAACTATGTTACTTAGTTGTCTTGGTTTTCGTAATCAGTTATGTACATTAGGGTTTTATGTTACATTTAATGTTGTATAATTAATGTTTATTACATTTTTAAAATGTCATGTGTGTTACGATGATGGTGTTTAATGTTTGTGTGAATGACACTGTGGAGCTTCTTTAAATGAGTATTTACATTCTTGTGGAAGAATTGCTTGTGATGAGCTTTGATTGATCATGTGACTCATTACTGCTGTGATTGGTGGTTGTCAGTGTATTACAATTGTACAAAACAGTTATCAATACTTCAAAAGATTGTTAAATTAACACTATATCTGTTAATTAAATATAATTTATAACTGTAAATTTTAATTTAAGTTTGTATAACCAATAATGCTGCCATTTTTACCGTAAAAAAATACAGTTTTATTTTTTACCTTATCTACTGTAAAAAATAAAACATAATTTTTACGGAAAATACCAGACACTGCGGTTGCCAGAAATACGGTAGCAACATTATTGGTTTTACAGACTTCACTTTTAATTCACAGTAATAAACTGTGCTTCAATATATGAAACAATGTTCATTTTCTGATATATTGAAGTATTGATATCTGTTTTGTACCATTGTAATACACTGACCACCACCAATCACAGCACTGAGTCACATGATCAATCAAAGCTCATCGCAAACAAACTCTTCCATTAATATGAAGCTGCAGAGTAATTCGCACAAACACCATCATGGTAACACATGTGAAATTTAAAAAGTGCAATAAACACTAATTTAACAACATTACATGTAACATAAAACCCTAATGTACATAACTGAGTAGAAAACTATGAAAAAACTGTTATTTCAACAAAATACAGCGTCATGCATGGAATTGTGGTAATGTCAATTTACGGGATTTCACTGTAAATTATACCAGTTGTTCTTTTTCACTTCCAAAAACTGTAAATCTAATGGTATTTTACAGTAAAATTACATTAAATGTACCATTAGATCTATCACAGTTATTTACCATGTATAGTAAGGAAACTTTCTGTTAACCAATTAACGGTTTTGCACTGTAGCATTTTTTCATGTTAAAATCACGATCATTTTTTACAGTAGTTTTCCGTCCTGGCTTAACCTGGATGTATCACAGCAGCACTAGGCGAATGTCACTAGTGTTATCCACTGGTTATGGCAGACTTGTTCTGCTTTTAGAGCTTCAGCTGCCCTGAATTGCAGCGTGTAAAAATAATGTTAGTGGCAGCTGATGTTGGAGAAACACAAACGATGCGGTGAGGACGGTGGAGAGCCGGAGTTAAAATTAACCCTGAAACTCTGTCATTACAGGTCGACTGAGACCGATGGGTCATCCGCACGGGCTTTGGAGAAAACACAGACCCACATCACCAAAGTCTGTGTAATTTCAGAGCCGAGGATGTTTAAGAAAGATCTGACATGATGTTCTGCGCTAATCTCTCCTGGGATTGGCAGATTGAAAAGTAGTTTTGGTTCCTGTAAAAAGGCGGTTATTATTTATGATGATGACTGCATCTCTCTGAACACCCGCTGCTTGCTTCATGTGTTAATTTATGGACAATGATAATTACCAGCAGGCTTGATTAATTACGTCTAAACAATATGCTCCGTGCACACCCGCCATGACGGCTAATTATCCTGACAAACTGGGAAGGCTGGGAACAATCTGAGGTTATCATAACTGTATGAGCTTTAAATGTCAAACTGAAAAAAAAACACCTCTTCATTCCCACACTCCTTCTCTCTTTACCTTCCTCCGGCCCGGATGAGGTCATATACATTATGTTATATGACTCCATGGAATGAGTTTGAGAGCCTGTCAAAAGAGCCGAGATTCCAGACGTTATTCCGGTATTCCCTGCAGGGATTGACGCTTCATTCATGTCACGACACGCAAAATGACACGACACAAGTAATCTATTTAGAAGCTAAACCTCGACTTCCACAAACCCATCAGCTTTCATCGTGCTGGTGAATCTGAAGCACTTCTTGGTATCTTGGGATCTAATTAAACAGAGAATTAAAATGCTGTGATGATCCTGATACACCTGTGACACACACATGATCCCGTCTCCAGCACACACACATCTCTCAACAGGCCTCTGCTTATTATTAGGTTTGTTTTGGATTTAATCCCTTCTGTCATGTACGTGTAAATAATTCATATAATTAAAGTATATTATAACTAAATACAGTGTTTTAGTTAAATACAAAATACTTTTTTAAATGCTACTTAAATATTATATTTAAGTAGCATTTAAAAAAGTATTTTTAGTATTGGTAGTCTATATTAAGCAATACCGTTTTTTTTATATGCTTATATTATTTTACGTAATATAATGCTTTTTAAATATTTAAAAATATAAAACATTAGGCTACTCTATTTTATTCCCACTCGAATTATAATATTAAAAAATTTAAATCGCTAAATATTTACCACTGTTGCATTTAGCCTACTTCTTTATATGAGGAACTCTGTTTTATATCTCGCGCAAAGGTCGGATTAAGTGCGTTACCTGTTATTATGACGTTGTCCCTCGTTATGGCTTTTTCATCATCATCATCATCATCGTCATCATCACTCCCGATACCGAAATGCTCCCCTTCTCTCTGTCAGATGGCTCTGCTTGTTTTCACCAGCGCAATATTACGGGATGCACAAACCCTCATGCCTCTCAGACCAGCCCTGAACCGCAGCGCAAACCCCGTCACACACACACACACACACACACGCCTCTGAAGCGCGTGTCTTCTCGCTTTACCAGCTCAACAAGCTGATTGAGTTACAGAGAGACTCGCGCAACCGGGCGCGCGCGTAATCTCACACCTCCCTCTCTTCCCACTCTTTAATGACACAGAAGCATATCTGAGCAAATATGAATACCCCGTTCGGGCTACAATTATCCAAAGGTTGGTTTGTTTGCGTTATCGCTCCGCGACAATAATGTGGGTCTCTTCCATTAATTGCGCGTCAGATCATGTGGATGAATGTAGTCGTTATTAAGCACCGAAACGTCAGCAGACACGTTCATATTTTAGCGAGCTGGTATATAAGAGATGTGTGAAATATGACAAGGAAACAATGGTCGCAATGCCCTTGGGGTGGATTCAGTGCGCGCGGCCGCAACATTGAAGTTCCTCGGAATAGCGTGATATTGATTATTACAAATCGCATGAAATCATGAGCATTAATGCAATGCAGATGCATAATGCTACGCCGTTATATTGTGCATGACAGAAAGAGCCTCACCCTGAACTTCAGCAGACGCTCAGTGTCTCTCCACAAACCCTGTCCGGTCGCAGCCGAGTCCCCGAATCAAGCATCTCGCGCTGTAGGTGTGTGTGGATGCGCAGTGATATTCCCGACAGCATCAGTTATGGGGTTACATTGTTCATTTTCTCGCATCCACAACATTCCAGCCGACCCCGCCCCCGGCGCCCGTGATTGGCTGAGAGACTCGGGGTGCCTCAGCACGAGCTATATTTAAAGTAAACAGGCGCACATCTGGCCAGCGGTGCACGCGCGGTCACGCGGACGAGACAAACTATTTACCCAAGTGTTTTTGTTTCATTTAAAGAAAAGAAGAGAGAGCGATTAGAAACGAGTCCAAATGTAGGCTACACACAGATCCTGGAACAGTGACGCTTTTGAGGCGGCATTTAGCTCGCTTAATATGAGGCATATGAACACAGGAATTAAAACTGTATACATTAATTGATACTGAGTAATATTAATTCTGTAATTTCTCTTTCTGATTCCATAACTGTTCTGTCATCTCATTTGAGATTACATTTCTTCCTTCCTTAAAAAAAAAAAAATCTTCCTTCCTTAAAAAAGTTTTAAGACAGATTTAAATAGAACAGATTTAAACAGAACAGAAAATAATTCTAGCTTGTTTACAGGCCTTTAAAGCGATATATATTTCAGCATTTACATTTATTCCGCAGACACTTTTATCCACAGTATTTGAACTCACATGCACTAAATAAAAATACTAACAGCTTAATGTGTTAATTTGTGTAACATACCACTGGTTACTTAAAATCTCATAATGTCCAGAACTACAAAAGTAGCACTTTGTTTTCCTTTATTCAATAAAATAACTGGATAAGTAAGATTTACTTTGAGTTTGAATACTCACTTAATTTTATTCATAATACGGTGAATATGTTCATAATCTTTCAATGTTTATGATGACTAAACCATATTTTCTAGATGTTATTCTTAATCTTTTACTGCTATGTTTCTTGTCGTATTGGTAAATGTAAAAAGCATCGTGAAAATATCAAACTACTGCCCTCTCGTGGTCAAACCGAGAGCTCACACATACCCCACTCTCCAACAGACACCAATCCAGATATGAAACAAACGAAATATCTGAAAAATAATTCATTAATGATTTATTCAAATATTTTGAAATACGTTCCAATTATGAAACTTTTACGTGACTTTTATGAAAATACAAAAAAATGCAATTGTCTTCCATTAAAGTAGTTCAGTTTAAAAACTCAATTTACTCTTAATTTACTCACCCCCATGTCATCCAAGATGTTCATGTCATTCTTTGTTCAGTTGAAAAGAAATTAAGGTTTTTGATGAAAACATTCCAGGATTTTCTCCATATAATTGACTTCAATGGGTACCAAATGGTTTAAGGTCCAAATGACAGTTACAGTGCAAACTGCAAACTGTTCAAAGGGCTTTAGACGATGAACAAGTGTCTTATCAAGTGAAACGATCGCTCATTTTATAAATTAATAACAAAGTTGAAGTTTTATAAGCTCAAATGATCGCCTTGCTCTGTTCTGTGATGCACGTTGCTGACTCTCCTTTTCGAACTCGTTCATCAAAATGAATGAATCTTTTTCCGAGTCAATTTATTCGTTTCGTTTCGTTGAATGAACCAAATGACTTGGAAAAAGATTAGTTCATTTTGATGAACGAGTTCAAACAGGAGAGTCACGAACACTCATCACAGAACAGAGCAAGGCGAGTATTTGTGCTTATAAAACTTAAACTTTTTCATTTATGTATTAAATGACTGATCGTTTCGCTTGATAAGACCCTTTTTCATGACCTGGAATCGTTTAAAGCCCTTTGAAGCTGCAATGAAACTGTCTTTTGGACCTTGAACCGTTTGGACCCCATTAAAGTCCATTATATGGAGAAAATCCTGGAATGTTTTCATTAAAAAAAAATTAATTTCTTTTCGACTGAAGAAAGAAAGACATGGAAAGACATCTTGGATGACATGGGGGTGAGTAAATTATCAGCAAAAAGTTTTTTTAAAAGTGAACTACTCCTTAAACCCTAGTATGCATTTTATTATTGCATTAAGTAATGTCCCCTTTTTAATCACACTCCAGCTGATTTCAGGATTGATCACTGGGCTTTTGGAGAGAGAAGGTAGAGTTTCTCCGTCAGTGAATCCAGTCCCCATGATCTGTGCTTTTCCTCGAAGCCGTCCATAGCCTGAACTAGTTCGATAACGCAGCCTCCTCCTGGAATATGACAGGATGATTATTGGCTAAAACCATCTAGAAATAAAAGCTCTATAATGACGAATCAATAACAAAAACACCTAATGAAATAGGTGATGTGTTCAGAACCAAACTCTCACCAAATATGTTCTTTAAATCTTCTTCTGACACAAAAAACGGCGGGCCTGCATGTCAAATGAGCCAACAGACGAGATCAAACACTATAAACAAAACACACATGCTTTATAATGAATAAAAATCTTTCCTAACGTTACCTTTGTACAGCTCAGGATCGTATTCCACCGTGTTCACCAGATATCTGCAGTCATCGTTCATTAAAGAAACGAGGAGAGAGGCGTACCTGTGGGATAAAGAGCCGATCTATTCAAATACAATCCCACTGAAACCATACATAAATAACCGGATGTGAAATGTTGATTTATTTAATAGGCTACGTACTTTTCCCTGTCACGTTGGTTTATGGCCACCAGTGCTCCTCGATCCCAAATCCCTCCAAACTTTCCTGCAACGGCACTGACAGACCGAGAGAGACGATCAAATGTGCTTTACGTTACATTTAATCATCTAAAACCAGAGAGTATAAAACGCACCTCGAGAACTTGAATAAATCACACTGATAGATGGAGATCTTTCCGTCTGCGCTCTGAGAACAAGGAAAATGCATTAGTTGGGAGAGCGAGACACAGAAACATCACGGTGTGTGTGGACGCAGCGGATCATCCGTCTGGATTAATCTGAGGAAAGCCATCAGAACAATACAGCGCATGCATGGAGATGTACGAGCAGCGAACTCTCACTCGCTTTTGCCTGTATCAGTCACACACACACACACACACACACACACACACACACACACACACTGGTGCACAGCACATTTACTTCACTTTGTTATTATTCTAGTTATGTAAGGGTTAATGCCCGACGAGGTGTCCATTGTCAGGTTTTAATGGACGACGGCGATGTGTGAACAGGCCGACGCGCAGCGGAGGATGGTTGCTTCCGCCGAAGTCCATTAAAACCTGACAATGGACACCTCGGAGGGCATTAACCCGCTTATACCATGGTCACTTGCCAAATAAAACATTAGTTTATATTTTAATTAGGCTAAATCTAGATTTACAAATAATAACTTGCCTGACGGTTTATTTAGCAACCGGAGATATTTATAGTCCGCTCAGCTTGTAGAACCCTTCAGGTTCAAAAACGCATTTTTTTTCACGAAACACAAAGGTAGGCTAGGCATAGTTATTTTTTTATTACACATAAAACAATTAATCAATCAATCAAACAGACTCCTTAGGCTTGAAACGCTGTAGCTACTCTCCTCCTGCCTGGTTGTCTGGACAGCTGCGTAAAACTCTCGCAGGGTCTCATTCAGAGCAGCAGTGGTGTAATTTTCAAAGCTGGAGTCCATTTTTTATTTTTTATTTTTTGAAAAATAAAGTCTCTGAGTGTATTTACTGCCCATTTCGTATTTTTTTTTCGTGTTGATCTCATCTTTTTCGTCTTCTATTTGATTCAATTCTCCTGGTGTTATCTCTTTGTGTCGTTTCTCCGTTTTATTTACATTTTTTCTTTCTTCAGCAGCATCGTGTCAAAGTCAAAGTTGTCATATTCTCCATAAATGTTAAAAGAATTAACGAAGTCGCTCATTGTTGTATTAGTAGGCTATGTAATATCTAACTAACGTTAGATGTTTGTTTTGAAGGAGCAAATTGTTAACAGATACTTTGACGGCCTGTTGCTATGGTTACTCACAGCTGTTGTAGGCAGCGCATTTATTTATTAATTTCGAATGGTAAACAGGCAGTTTCACCAGGACTACTTTACTAGGTGTCCTCTATCACTTTTTAACAGACACCCTGCAGCCATTCAGAATCGAGTATTCACCCAGACCATGGTATAATTACCTATATATTAGAGCTGCACGATTATTAGAGCTGCATGATTCTGAACAAAATAACATAGCATTTACTATTAAATACTTAATTTAAATGTTTTTTTTTTATTATGGTATTGAATGAATGATTCAAATACTTCACTTGTTTCTGTACTGAATGAATCAGCAATTTTGAACAAATCTCTTGAATGAATGATTCAATGACTCACTGAAACAAGTGAAGTCTTTATGAGGGAGTCATTGAATCATTCATTCAATAGATTTGTTCAAACATGCTGATTCATTCAGTACTGAAACCAGTGGCAACTTTGTTTTAAAAAGTGGGTGGGACATGTGTATAAATGAATGAATCACGTGACGCGTGAATAAAAACATAAATGCGACTTTACAACATGTCCAGTGGAAATAGCCTATACAGAAAGTCCTGTAAAATTAAATGAATAAATTGACCTAATAATATGAATAAAAATTATATAAACAAAAATATACATAAAAGTAAATTAACTATTAGGCCAGAATTTTGATAACTGATTTTTTGCGGAACGCGCACGATTAAAATTTAAATTGGCTTATAGCTTCTCCATTGTACACACACAAACTGCTGTACAATTAAACGAATAAATGGGCCTAATAATATAAATAAAGATAAAAAAAGTGTATAAACAAAAATACATGCCTAAACATTTAAAAGTAAATTTAAAAAGTAAATTAATTAGGCCAACATTTTGATAACTAAACTTTTGCACAGCGCGCACAAAAATAAAAAATAAATAAAAATTATGCTTATATCAATTGTACCAAAAAAATGCTGTAAAATTAAACGAATCAATGGGCCTAATAATATATAAATAAAAATATACAGGCTATAGGCCTACTGTAGGCTACGTCAACGTTTTAAAAGTATGCTAAATTAACTATTAGGCCAAAATTCGTATAACTGAACTTTTGCGAGTGCACATGGATTACAATTTAAATGGCTTATGTTGTCAAACCTTTTTTTTTTTTTTTTTAAAGAAAGAAAGAAAGAAAATGAATTGCTTTCCTTATCTACAGTTCTTTTGAGTTCACCTTCAAGAACACAAGTTTAGACAATGTCTGAGGATTCAGATTCATGCGGTGGTTGCGGAGAAAACCCTCTCTGCCCTCTGCCAGACTCGTGGCGTGAGGTGAGCGGAGCGAAATTGGAGCGGAAAATAGGGCGACGACGCTCCGTTCTTTTAAAAATGCCCCTCTGCGCTCTGTCCAAGATCCGCCCGCTCGCTCCTCGCTCTCTCCTACTCCACTCCGCTCATATGCTCTGCACCTTGCACCGGAACGAACAAATAGTCTTCGAAACGGATTGAAGCGTGCATGTGAAAACTGTGCGTGAGCCACGAGATACACTGTAACCGTGCCACCGATCACAGGCAGCAAGGAGCACTTTGATCACTTAATTTAAAAAACAACGTATTTTAGGGCTATAGATCGCTTCTTTTATTTTACAAACGAACTGTCTGCCAGTTGGAGATGTTTTATTTATTTCAACTGTTAGCTATCCGTGCCACGAGAGCTTTTAAAAAGTGGTGGGGACAATATAAGTTAAATATAATATAAATATATAAGACAAATATAAGTTCAGAAACGGAGCCTCCCTTATCTTGTCGTCCAAGGGTTACAATAGTCCCTTTTCAGATGTTACAATAGTATGAATGTTTAAAAAAAAAGTTTCGATCATAAATTTATATGAAAAAATAAGAAAATCATATTCACCAGCACGGGTAAAAAAGCATTATACTCACCAAAACTACAGATTATTTTTTTTACACAAAATCCATCCTTATTTCTTTCCTCAAGAAGACTTCAATTACTGTTGTACAGGTTCTAACTGCGTTTCAGTTCCAACAATGTCGTGTCTGTCTCGTCATATTTCTAGCATGTATTAATTCGCTTTATGGCTGAGAGTGCTTGCCCGACAGAAGCACACACAGTAACCGCAAAACATGACGATGTGCATGCTCTCACACAGACTTTTGAACGAAATCAACGAGATCTGCGGGACTTTTGCCTTCAAAATCATTCAGTTCTGTTTTTACCCGGAGTTATCGAATAGAGTTCTGTTGCGTTTAGCTCAGGGTGAATAACGGATTTTTTCTGCTGGGGGTCGAGGAGGGAAAGAAACATTAATTTGTGGGTTGAAAAACTATTACATCTACATGAATATATATTTAGTTTACGCAGTTCGCTATACAGATGCGGATACTACCAGTAATAGTACACGGTCTGTACACGCATCCAATCAAAGAACGAGGAAATACAGACGTTATTATATCCCAGCTACATGGCCCCGCTGCAGTCAAAGCAAAATCTGATTGGCTGATTAAATCTGACGAATTATCTGATTGGTTAAAGAAAATGTTTCAGTGCCATTCATTTTATACTACAGGCACCCCCACTGTCGATTCTGAAGGCCTCCAGGCAGATTTATTTGACGCATGATGGCTGAAATATAATTGGATACAAGCTCTAACATAAAAACACACTACTGGAAGCAGCGCAACCAAGAGAAAAGCTATGAAATTAAGAGAACAAACTATTTGGAATAATTTTATACTCATTCATGGAAAAAATATATTGTAAGTTTAAGTTTATTATAAGTGCAGGTCAGTGATTCTGAAAGTGTTTAGGCCAGCAGAGAAGGCCTTGCTGGCCCTGACGGCACACCACTGTGGTCATATATATATTTTATTTGTTGTTTTTCTTTATAATTAAGTTGTCTGTATTAAGTAGATTGTTTAACACACAAAATAGTGATTATCAGATCAATGAGGCCTCACCCTGCTCGCCACAACCCTGATTTAGGGTTTTATTTAGTTATAATAAACAAAAAAATTAAATATAATTTTTATCCGATTAATCGAAAAAATAATCGTCCGATTAATCGATTATCAAAATAATCGTTAGTTGCAGCCCTACTCTAGAATGAAAGATTCAATGACTCGCTAATAAAGACTTCACATATTTTAGTACTGAATGAATCCGCAATTTTGAACAAATCTCCTGAATGAATGAGTCAATGACTTCAATGAATCGCTCATAAAGACTTCACTTTTTCAGTACTAAATGAATCAGCAATTTATTTATTCATTTTTTGAATCCACAATTTTGAACGAATCTCCTGAATGAATGATTCAATAAACTCGCTCATTAAGACTTGTTACATCACCGGATGAATCTGCATTTTTGAATGAGTCTTTTGAATGAACGGTGTAATTTAGACTCTATTTTGATTGTTACCGTAGACATCAGTGTTTATATCCCAACTATAAACTTTTATCCCAATACTTCTGTGATAATCTAAATGATTGTAATTATTGTCCATACCTATACATGAGAACTGCTCTCTCAGGGACACTGTGACCGTACTAGTCAGAGGTTTAATAGACTTAGACTAATTGCTGTAATTTAGGAATAAGATGGCGTGGGTGTTTGAATCGAGATCGACGTCTAGTATAGTAACTCGATGTATGATTTATGGGTCCAGTAACTATCATTGGCAAATACTAAGGATGACACACTTGAGACCTTCAGATACCTTGAACAGCTTTGCTCCGGGAATAGCTGGAACTGCTTCTTCATTATAAGCAAGATCTTGTTCTTCAAAGAATTGTTTAATTCCTTTTTCGGATATTTCAACTCCAACAATGGAGTGACCCATATCAGCCAGCCTGAGAAACAATATGAACATTTTAGAAAGATTTATAGCATTATTCATTGACACAGATTTAAGACCTTGTACCATTTCATGTCCACAGCTTTTCCACACAGTGGGAAGAAGAATCTAATTTCCTTTCGTCCACATTCAACTTTATCCAAGTTGTTTTCCAGCAACCTTCCAACCTTCCTCCTCATATTCTCCTATTGTTGCGGCTCCTCTCTTCCAAGTCTGTCAGTAACGCTCTGTTTACTTCCTGTCTCTATGAAGCCCCTCCTTCTGAAAAGCACACTGTGCTCTGATTGGTCGGCTGGAGCAGTGTGTTGTGATTAGTCGAGCACTTCGAGTGTGTTTGGGAAATGTCCTTCCCTTTCCATAACCGCCAGTTTAACACACTACTAACTAACTCAACCAGGCCCTGCCCCTTTATTCTGCACATGAATTATTTTTATGACGAATATTGTAGTGTTTGTTCCCGGGAGAAACTCAAGACTACAATGGAGGCCTTTCCGGAAACACTGACACTATGAAGAACTGGAGCTTTCTCATTCTCAAATAGCAACATTACACACAAGAGAAATAGAAAAAGCATAATATTGTCCTCTTTAACATGAATGATTATAGTGTCAGGAGTGAGAAGTGTGTGATTACTTGTGCACTTGAGGTCTATGAAAACCAATTTTTCCTTCCTTCCACCGGTCCTCCCACTCCGACAACGCCATGACCCGGTTTGCCTGAGCAGACATTCCCCTTCTCCGCGTAGCAGACAGATGCTCTGAGCAAATAATGAAATGCATAAGTTTGGAGAGTAAAATAAATAGGCCAATGAGAATTAAAAAATGCTTACATCAAATATTGTGCATTTAATCATGCTGCAGTAGCCCATGTTCATCTGTTATCAGACTCATTTGTCAAGTTAGACAGGTTGCATTACATGCACTCATACTCAGAAAGCATGAACATAAACATGAACTATGCAAAATAAGGAGAATAACATCCAGACTAATAAAGTACACTACTGATTTTTCTGCAATACAAATGCTTTATTTTACTATTCAGTCAATGTCTTTGTGTTAATAATGGTGGATACTGTTGGGTCAACACAATTCAATATTATTACATTTCAATGTTTGATTAGTCACTTTTGTGCAATAATCATTTTTTTTTTTGTGAGATGATTTGCAATGTCAAATGTAACTACTATTGCCTACATTAATTACCAAATCTGTTACAAAAGAGCCAAGGCTTCAGTGCAAAATCACATGATCTAAAATAATGCAGAGGCGCAAATGACAAGCTTTAGTGTATCGTGTCATCTTTGAGATGTTACTTTCTGTCCGTGCAACAACCAGGACAGGTGTCGTGCCAAGGTACTTACCCCCGATAGAAAGTGTATCCCCGGTCGCGGGAGCGCGCTCGCATTCAGCAGGAGGTGCGTCATTGCTTTGTCCAAGGTGAATTAAACTATAACACGTGAATTGTTTAAGTTATCGTTTTACTGTTGTTTTTTTTAATCGTCGAGGTTTAGCAAAGACAGATATCACGTGGCCCATCACAAACAAATTATTTTATTCTTCTGTGGGCAAACGATCGAGCTTCATGCACGGAATGGAAAAATTCTCACGAGAATGTCTAAAGTTACTGAAAAACTAACACGACCATATCGTTCAAACAGCCTGTGGATATAAAATTGTTCTAACAGAAGTGAATATGAACACATTTCTTTTTTCCTGACAAAAGTTATAGTGGGATACAGATTTTTTCAGACCGTATTTTCGACCTGCCAAAATATGTATCCCCCCCTAAAATCTACAGATGATGGCCTATCATCTAGTGTTTTATTTTATGAATACTGTACATCATGTCTAATAACAGCAGTGAATATGAACACATTTCCTGTTTCCTGACAAAAGTTATAGTGGGATACAGATTTTTTCAGACCGTATTTTCGACCTGCCAAAATATGTATCCCCCCCGTAAAATATACAGGTGATGGCCTATCATCAAGTGTTTTATTTTATGAATACTGTACATCATGTCTAATAACAGCAGTGAATATGAACACATATCTTGTTTCCTGACAAAAGTTACAGTGGGATACAGATTTTTTCAGACCGTATTTCCGACCTGCTATAAAAGGTATCCCCCTCTCCATATTCCACAGATGATGGCCTATCAACATCTCCACTTCCTGTGGCGCCAAGAAAGCAAGATAAGACCCCCACCATCCATAAAACACTTAATGATAAGCCATCACCTGTAGATTTTAGGAGGGGGTACATATTTTGGCAGGTCGAAAATACGGTCTGAAAAAATCTGTATCCCCCTATAACTTTTGTCAGGAAACAGGAAATGTGTTCATATTCACTGCTGTTATTAGACATGATGTACAGTATTCATAAAATAAAACACTTAATGATAGGCCATCATCTGTAGATTTTAGGGGGGGATACATATTTTGGCAGGTCGAATATACGGTCTGAAAAAATCTGTATCCCACTGTAACTTTTGTCAGGAAACAAGATATGTGTTCATATTCACTGCTATTATTAGACATGATGTACAGTATTCACAAAATAAAACACTAAATGATAGGCCATCACCACCTGTAGATTTTAGGGGGGGGATACATATTTTGGCAGGTCGAAAATACGGTCTGAAAAAATCTGTATTCCACTATAACTTTTGTCAGGAAACAAGAAAAAACAATTTTATATCCACAGGCTGTTTGCTTGTGAAACGATATGGTCGTCTAGTTTTTCAGTACATTCTCGTTAGAATTGATCCATTCCGTGCATGAAGCTAGATCGTTTGCCCACAAAATAATTTGTTTTTGATGGGCCACATGATATCTGTCTTTGCTAAACCTCGTCGATAAAAAAAACAACAACAACAGTAAAACGATGACTTAAACAATTCACGTGTTATAGTTTAATTCATCTTGGACAAAGTAATGACGCACCTCCTGCTGAATGCGTGCGCGCTCCCGCGTCCGGGGATACACTTCCTTTCAGGGGTAAGTACCTTGGCACGACACCTCTCAGACCGCTTTTAGCAGGGGGGCATTTATTTTCAATGGGTGGGCACTAGGTAAGTATGGGGACTTTTTTCCGATATTAGATATCCTATATTTATTATTGCTACTGCCTTTTCTGTTAGCTATTAACATGAAGTAATGCAACCCACACAATAAACACATGATAAAACATTACACATTGTTGCAAGACGAGCGACTCTTAAGAAATTTGATCAAGGGTTAAATAGGCCTATACAAAAAAAATTTGCAAGACCGACTCTGACCACAGCTTTATAATAGCAAAGCTAACGAACATGTACATAGTCTCTCACTGACAGAATAGCCGTTTGCTATCTCAATGGCGGAAGTGAGAAAAAAAAAAGCTAAGTTACTCATCTTTATTCTTCTAACATAAGCATTTATATTCATAGCCTTAAAAAAGCATCATGTAGTTACCTTTATCAAATAAAACCTTTAACACCTTTAACAAATAAAAAACACCCACAACATACACAGATATTATTCTACAATTTCCATTTACAAGAAAATATAGGCTTAAACACCTGTTTCTCCACGGCGGGAGTGAGTGACATTTCAGGACAATGGGCAGCGCAAAAACTAGGCCAACTATTAGTTTCATCACGTGACAACACATAGTGAACATTGCAGTACATGCCAGTTAGATAAATACACTTACGACTCGGACTCTACTGTCTTTGGTCTCGGTCTCGACTACAACACTGCACGGTAGAAGCACCAAATACCAAAGCCGGGCTGTCGTTGTCTTGCAGTATGGGGTAATCGATGTGTAAGGAGAAACTGTGGTATTGAACCATTTTCTAATTTCCATTTTTGGAGAGTTTTCATCTGTTTGCTTTGTTTTGTTTTGAATGCAGGAAGCTCGCGCCAACTGAAAATCATTTCATTCAAGTATTAACGTGCGTGATTGGGGGGGCGGCAGGGGGGTTTCCTCACAGCGTCACACTGGTTTTTATGTTGGCTTTATTGTATTTTCAGCTAATGAGCCGTTTGTAGACATATATTTGTACTATTTCTCACTGAAATGTGAATTACATTAAACTGATATTATTTTGTAAATCATATCATAATTCAATTTGGGGGGGCACAAAATACATTTGGGGGGGCATTGCCCCCTAATGCCCCCCCATAGCGCCGGTGTTACGGATCAACTGGGGATCATGTTAACTGGGGACGCATGGTACACATTTTAAATAAGTTCTTGCTTTGCCTGGGAATTGAACCCATGAATCTGATGTTGCAAGCACAACACTCTACTGTTTGAGCTACATGAATGCTCAAATCCATGTTTTGATCACTTGGTTGATCAAATGATTATATGCTTATACAAATATGCAGTAGTAAATACAGAATTGTTCTGAAAGAAACAAAGAAAGAAAATTTTATTTTATGAATCTTTTGAAAGTGTTACATTAAGTTCATGAGATAATTAACTTCATGATATGGATGATACGGACGCGTCACAGCTGGTTGTTCAAAAAAGAGATCTAAATATCATCAGAGTAAAATAAGCTGATAAGATAAAAATAATTGATCCATTATGAAATTAGGCTATATATGCAGATCGAAAAATGCAACTTGTTGAAAAAATGTAAATGACTTTGCAATTTATGTTTCTTTTAGGTAGCCTACTTTAACTTAATCTACATCTGTTTTTATTTGTGAGTAGAACTCATGACAACACAAGTGCGCAGCGCTGACAAGTCTGTTCATCCAATGAAAGCGAATGACCCTTGTTAACATGGGCGTGGTTTCTGAGCTTGACACTAAAGCATTTTAAACTTCTTTGAAAATGCATCAAATACAAAGGAATATCATACGCTGCAAAAACAAAGCGCTTTATTTGCATACCGTGTATACAACTGGTGAAATATTCGTTTTTATCGGTGAAAAATAGGGCTCGAATCTGTCGCTGTTAACATCTGCTGGAAATCCAGGTAAAACTGCGTGCACGCGCGCGTCCCCAGTTAACATGATCCCCAGTTGATCCGTAACACCGGCACTGGCAACAACTGACACAATATTACTATGAGCTTAATAAATGCATCATCTGACTGGTTAAGATAATCACTGGCCAATAAAAACTAATGTTAGACAACTTTAAAACACCTTTCTGTATCTAAATAAATAATAAATAAATAAAAACACTGGGCATACTCAGCCAGAACACGTGTATCAACATTCAATTCGAATCTGCAGATGACACTGTAAATGTTTAATAAGATTTCTGATTTGTTACCTTACTTTTCCAATTCAGCGACCCGGAGAGCGGCTTCCAGCGTGATCACTCTCATAACAGGAAGAGTGTGTGCGTGATGGGCGTGGCTTCAGATATTACGTTCTACGTCATAGTGACGGAACCCCGCCTTTCGTCACTGGTTGTCGCTACACACACAAACAAAAATGGACAAATAATAAACCCAACATTATTATTCAATATTTAAATAAAAAAATTATATGGAGGGTCTAAAAAAATGCAAGAAATAAAACAACAAAACGGATGTGTGGCTTTTCTGAATTGGATCGGATGTATGAAATCCTTTTCTTTTTGTATTTTTTTTTTGTAAGTTATCCCCTGTAGGGTTTATTTTCTGTTGTTTCCTTTGATGCTATAATGAATGGGTGATAGTTGAATACATATGGTGTAGGCTGCATGTTGTTGTTATGCAATACAATAAAATACCTTGAAATATAGAGTAAATATGAAAACACAAACCAACATGTTCTCACCAGTAAAAGGTTATCCCATTTTGTCGGAAATTTAATCTTGGTGTTTTTTGCAAGCAGAACCGACAGGTCACGTGATCATAACCACGATCTGAAAAACCACTTTATTCTAATTTGTATTATTGTTGTAAGAAGCATTAATAGATACAGTCGGTTGGTCTGGGAACGCCCCCGGGAACGCCCCGTCACGTGGTGTGAATTTAGCCCGTGGGGGAAAACATTGCCTTGGCGCTCATTGAAATACATGGGGCAATCATGCCGAAGAGTTGCGGTGTCGTTTTCTTTACCACCAATAAACAAACAAATTATAAATTGAAGTTCTACAGCCTTTCTTACATACATACAGAACCGGATAGGAGGACAAAATGGCAAAATCAATCATATCTTATTAGATTACTGTGTGAGTAGAGGTCCGTGTGATATAGTAGTAGATGTTTAACTCGTATTAGGCAGTGGGCCAGATTTGTCTGACTTTACATCCCTTACGAAAAAGAACTATAGTAATCCTATGGCTATTAGTATTCTATAGTAGTGTATAATACTTCTGTGATGTTCTTTAATACCTATACTTCTAGGCTATATGTCCCAAAATACTATAGTATTCCTATAGGATTAACGTTACTATAATATTTTGTCCTAAAATACTACAAGATTCCTTTAGTTGTTTTTCATAAGGGATGTTATTAGCGTTATCAGCTGAAGGTTATCAGACTGCAGTCTGTGAGAATTCGGATAACTGTCAGCAAAGTCCCTCTGCAACTTCGTAGCGACTACTAATGATCACCGTTTTACAAAAGGATTAATAGTTTGGAGTGAAGCATACGTACAGTTGGTAAGTGACATGGTTTTATGGACTTATAGTAACTTATACGCAAGTTGATTGAGTTACAGGCTTGTGTTGCCGGTAGCTTCCGCGATGTCTTACCTGAAGATTCAACCAGATATAATAGTCTGGAAACGACACCTCCGGCCATTTGGTTGGGTCATTGACCCAGGTTTTAATTAAATAAGGGCAATCATAACCTATTACAGTTAATTTTGCAATGTACCGTTGCCGGTCGGCAGGCATAAATGACTCGCAATATGACATTTTTGTCATTCAAATACATAGGATAGTCGCGCTGCTTTCCCCCACACCGACCACGCCCCCCAACTATGACGCGTTGCCGACTGTATCTATAAGAGCATATCCATTTGTCTTACTTTTTTCTCTTATTAATCATATGACAATGAATTGGCCTTAAGCAAAGCTGCACTACTTCCTGAACTTAAGCCAGCTCCTTGTTTCCTGTCTGCCATTATTGGTCAAATTGATTGATTCAGGTGTGCCTGACCTCAGTAGTCATGGCAACAATAATCAGACACACCTGAATTAATCAAGTTTGGCCAATAATAGCAGACAGGAAACAAGAGGTGCGTTCCATTCAACCGTAAGTGGACTGCGAAGTGGACTTCACAGGGTATTTTGCCATCTTAAGTGAGATTCCAATTCGAAGGGAACGAACATGTTCAGTTCGAAGGGCACTACAAACGGCATAGGGAATAAGGGAACATTGATACATCACTTTACAGGAAGTCAATGAAGTCCACTTCAACTGATATAGGCCTACCGTGTTCAGGGAGTAGGGAGCAGTGAACACTTATAGGGACCCTGTCGAATGGAACGCACCTAAGTAGCTGGCTTAAGTTCAGGAAGTAGTGCAGCTGTGCATAAAGTCAATTAAGCCTGGAGTTCATTGTAAACGACTGTAATGTTGTTTTTTAATAGTCACTGTTGCTTTGGTTTTGCAAGTCTATTTTTTTTTTTTTTTTTTTGCACATACAACATCAGTATCATTTGTTTGCAGTTTAAAGAAAGAGAAGAAAAACCGAATGCGTCGTCGAGAGCATTCAGAAAGCATCTGTTTTTGAACATCAGCAGACATCAGGAGATAATCATGGCTAATAACTTCATTTTCTGCACGGTGGTCATAAGGACTTTGATGCATTATTCCGAGACCTTGATTTACTCAGTTTGACTTTTCAAAGGAATACTGTGAGACTCTGGCTCAATAAAACACTCACAAAAGGCGATTAGGGATGTTAAATGTCAATTTGCTTTAATGAAAACAATATGAACCATGAAAACAGGGCTTTTCCTCATAACTGGTTTAATATGCATCACGTGTTGTGGCAGGAGAACAGAGGATTTCCATCGCTGATAAATCGCCTTTATTTGCATGGGCAACGATTAATCGCGTCCAAAATAAAAGTTTGTGTTACATATTATGTAAACACAAACCTTTATTTTGTATCCATTTTCATTTCTTACTCTTTATATCAGCTTCTTAAATGATGTTATGATATGTGTGTGCACTCACTGCACTGTGTATAATTATTTTGTGTATATATAAACACACAACGCATTCATGTATATAAGAAATATTGTATACTATATATATATATATATATAAAACATATAAATATAAAATATTTAATATATAAATAAAAAAATCTTAAATATATACAACATGCATGTGTGTGTATTTATACAAAATAATTATACACAGTACACAGACTTATATTATGTAAACACAAACTTTTATTTTGGTTGTGATTAATTATTGCACAGCATTTTTTATTTTAATACTGTTTGAAGAATACCTTTGCATTTTAATTTCTTCCTCTTTATTGTCTAATATATCAGCTTCTTACGAGTCAAAAATAAAAGCTAATTTCTATTAGTGCATCTCTGTGATTGCAAATTATTTTTTGCCAGAATATTGTCAGAGGGAAATATCTGTATGTGTTTCTGCCAACCTTCTCTCGCTTCTTTGAGATGAAAGACCAAAGTCTCTGATGAGTTTGCATTTGGAGCATGAACTAAGCCTTATGAAAAGCATGAAATTATTAAAGGAGCAGCGCTTAATTACTGAAGCGGCACGATTAAGAAGTGTGTGTGGAAGCTCTCAGCAGCCTGACACACCATATCATCCTTTAAAGAGGCAGAAACGTGCACTGCTAAACATTTCAGTGTGAAATTGTGCATAATTGCATTACTTTTAGCCAACAAGTCCTCCAATTTATACGACCATAATGGTCGTTTGCACCTTTCCTCAAATACGACCCATTGCGTCGTTTCCTAAAATAGTGCCCCTAAAGGCGGCGGGAGATATGCCACACAGAGTCGCCTCGATGCATTGTGGGGTTTCTACTTGATGCGGGAGATAATTGATGCTAATCAAGGTAAGTTGGGCTATTTTATCAGCGAACTTTGATAGCTAATATAATTTTAGAACAAAATAATATGCGAGGCGCTTTGTGTTGTTTCATCTTGCTTTGTGGTGATTAATGTTAACGTTAGTTGGAACTTGTTACAGGTTTTTACTTGGGAATAACGTATGAAATATAAAACAATATGAAACATCCGAAAGTAATTGGAAAAGTTAGACATCATACGTGACATTAATATTGGCTTTTATCGATATCTATCTTAACAAGATTCGAAATCGATCGTTTACTGTTACTGGACAAATATTATGTCGTCTATTCAATAATTTAGGCCTATTGAATGTAACGTTAGCCTACGTCGCGTTTCAAACTAACTTTAAGTTATAAGGGTCGAGATTGTTCTCATTAAACATGTTTAAATCATTTGAGCACGTCACATCAGCATTTTAAAGTTAATATTTTTTTGTGAAATTTTTAAACGTTGTGTGTAAGGGACCGTGTAAAAAGTCTACACATTTTGTTAAAACGTTCATAAGTTTCCATATTTCGTTAATCAGACTCGATTAACGTTACCCAAATACTATTTTTAAAGTATTTAAAATGTGAATTACGTTTCAGTTCATTATTAGTTTACGTACGAGTAATATTCCAGATTATATATTTCCAGAAATATCCAATTATGGAAATTAATAATTAAATACTGAAATATAGCCTAATCATAATAATAAATAATATTATTATTAATGCATATTCACATTTAATACAATTTTGTAATGGTTATTTAAATTGAAAGTATTATTTTTTTTTATAAAATATTGGAATTATGTATAATAATAAATATTATGGAATTGACCATAATATTTATATATGGAAAAACTTTTAACACTTCTTCAGAATTAGCAGGATAATAATAAAAAGTGAACAAAAATAATATGACCAATATTCATTGTAGGCTACTATATAGTACGTTGTGCTATTTTTCTCTGATTTCTTCATAGTGTAAAGCCAGGAACATAATAAACAAGACTAGAGGACAGGCAACAATTGGTGATTAACAAAAGGAGTCTGATGTTGATTTCTCACTTTTCACTTAAGCATGATCATATTATATTTACCAACACAGTGCCTCAGTGAAAGGGAATATTAAACTGAGGGCAGGGTTTTACTTTAGCGCTCCCCTCATCTCCACCTCGGTTTGGAACACCATTCCAGACTGGAAGTAACTTTTTGGATTTTGATTAAAGAACACCACGGCAGACTTTTTTTTTCTGTGCATTAACTTGCATGGATTAATTGTTCACCACAAATTTAAAAATATGCACTACTAACAAAGTAAATAGGGTCAATTTTGATTTCATGTCAACTTTAAGTTTAACTTTAAAACAATTTTCAAAACCAGGTTCTGAAAAGCATTATACTGTTGCAGTTTTCTTTAAATGTTTTTAAAGTTAGGTCACTGTGGTGACAATATTTTCTGAGACTGAATCTTGTCAACATAGTATAAATATTATATATATATATATATATATATATTATCCCCCCCCCCCCCCCCATAACACATATCATTTTTTGTTTGTTTTTTTACAGATGCCTACTCTAAAGGACTGCAACACATGTGGAAAAAAAATTGGAGTTGCAAGCAAAACATGTCCACACTGCAATGCCAAGCAGCCATACAAGAAAAGTCTTGAAAAAAGAAAAGAAAAGATTTCCCTTGAATGGAGGAACCGCCAAAAGAAAAACAGCAGTGTAAACAAAGTTTACGATGCAACAAATCTACTGGTAGGTTTATCTTTCAGATGTTAGTCCTAAAATAGTAAGTTACACATGCATTTGTTATATTTATATACAGCAATTCGGCAATTCTTTTTTCAGTGCAATAAAGAACATTAAATTTGAAGTTTGTGCATAACATTAGAAAGCATAGTAACAAAATAATTTGTATAGACCAGGGATGTCCAAACTCGGTCCCAGAGGGTCAGTGTCTTGCATTGTTTAGCTCCAACTTCGGGTTCAGGTGTGTTCAAGTGGGTTGGCGTTAAAAGTGGCCCTGCAGAAGCAGGATTGAACACCCCTGGAATAGAATAAAAAGTACTATAGTATCACAATAACTAAAAACCCATTCAAAATAATTTCAAATGCATAGACAAGAAGCCAGAACTTGAAAAGGAACATTTTTATATTTGAATCATATTAAATATAAACTACAGCTGTCAAATCTAAAATTAAAGTTTGTATTTATATAATATTGTGCACACACACACACTTTATTCGATTTGATAGCCCAAATATAAATGTGTTAACTGTCTCTGAACTCAGTAAATTCAAATAGTTTACTCTCTCTGTCTCTCTCTGTCTCTCTCTGTCTCTGTCTCTCTCTCTCTCTCTCTCTCTCTCTCTCTCTCTCTCTCTCTCTCTCTCTCTGTGTGTGTGTGTGTGTGTGTGCGAACTTGTAGTTATTGCTATGTAGTTATAATATTCTCAGTTTTATGATTGTCTCAATTTCATTCCAGCTCCACAAGTGGGACCTTTTAGAGAGGTTCCCAATCCTTCTCCTTGCCAGGAGAACCTCAAATGGTTTTTCTGCTGAGTGCTTCTGTCCATGGAATATGGACACAGAAGATACTCAGGATGCTTTTCTTACTATAAAGAGGTTGTATGAAAGTCTTCTTAATGGTAATAAACACAAATGTGCAACGCATGCAAAATTTTCACATATTTTATTGTTTTTTAGTGCATCCTTAATTGATTTGAGAATAAATTTGAAAAGACAGTAGTAAAAGGTTTTATCCACAGTTTCTCACCTTAGGTTTTAAAAAATGTATATAAAAATAATATTCCCAACCTTTTTACATAGGGGAAATTACATAAGAAAACTTGAGCGGCATGTTATTTGATAATGTCAAACTGATATTACAATAATAAATACAACTCATACGTTAAATTCAATGTAATAATAATAAAATCTACAACACCATAATAAAACTTTGTTTGTTTTTGCTGAATGTTATTAAATTATTATTATTCTCATGTCCACATCACAGTTTCTTTTTTCCAACAGTGGCTATTGCAGATAAAGAAGCGAGCAGCACAGGGGAGAGTTCTGCCATAAACAGCTCACAGACAGAGACTCCACCAGCAGACCCATCAGAGTCCACACCTCTGCTCACCTGTAATGGTAAAATGTCTCATTCAATAGAACTGACATGTTCTTGTACAGCAAACAGTTTTGTGGTCTTATCAACTGTCACGCACCAAATAATAGTATCTGTCCAAATGCAGACCCTAAGAGTTACACTCATTACACCTATTTCACAAAATACAACAAATATATGTTGTTTAATTCTACAATTTCTGTAAATGGACTTAGTGGTGTATACTTTCTGGACATGGTGGTCAATCAATTTCACACCAACACCATGTATGTCTTTGTGTGGCTGGAATACACTACATGGCTTTTGCCCATATTTTTGCCTTGATTCAGAAATCGATTCTAGTTGCCGAAAGTCAGAGCCAGCCTACACATTATAGGCAGTAAGACTTCACAGAAAAACAAGTATTGTATGATAGCCACAGACTTATCTTTATTTATTTTTTAGCTTCATTCTATGATTCCATCAAGGTAAAGGATATCAAACATGTTACACTTTCCCCCTGTTTCACAGACAAGGCTTAAAGGGTTAGGGTTAGTTCACCCAAAAATGAAAATTCTGTCAGTATTTACTCGCCCTCATGTTGTTCCAAACCTCTATGTGTTTATTTGTTCTGCTGAACACAAAGGAAGATATTTGGAAGAATGTTTTAATCAAACAGATCTCATTCCCTATTGACCTAGTCACACACATAGAGGTTTGGAACAACTTGAGGGTGAGTAAACAATAACAGAATTTTCATTTTTGGGTGAACTAACCCTTTAAGCTAGTCCTAGAATAAAATGCATGTTTGAGCTGTTTTAACTTCTTTAACTTTTCTAGGGCACATTTATAAGTTACTTAAATGTCCTAATTGAACCAAGGCTTAATCCTGGCTTAATCTAAACCCTGCCGGTGAAACCGGGGCATATTGTTTTATTTGGTCATGTGTTTGCTAAGTGATGACGCACATATATTTGAGTTTATTGTGCCCAGAACAGAGGCTACAAGTTGTGTAGTGTATTCCAGACTTTAAATTTATTTTTCTTTTAAATGTTTTGATTACAGGAGCGTATGCAAAGGTTCATATCACAATTTTATTTTTCCAACAGTGGCTATTGCAGATAAAGAAGCGAGCAGCACGAGAGACAGTTCTGCCATAAACAGCTCGCAGACAGAGACTCCACCAGCAGACCCAGCATCAGAGTCCACACCTCTGCTCAGCCCTGAGTCTGACACTCTTTTACTTCCTCCTGCATCTGCCACCTTGGCTTCTCTTGTTTCGATCACCTCCTTGACATCTCCTAGGTCTTTATCCATTGCTCATCCAGTCTCCCCCCTGACTCATCCCGTTTCTGTCTCCTCTCAGTCTAGTAGTCTTTTATCTTCTTCTCTGTCTTCTCCTCTGCCACCAACCGCTACCCTTTCTACCTGTTCTAAACTGTCCACTGAGCTAGGCAGTCCAGGCCCAGTCTCTTCCTCACGAAAAAAAAGACAAATAAAGAGGAAAGCAGATCATGAAGGTATGTGTGGATTTGTTGATTTTTCTTTTGACATATGAATCAAAGCTACAGTAGGTTTGATAACAGTTTTATTGCTGAAAGAACAGGCCTTTCTCATTGTTTTTTGAAAAGGAATGGGTTAGAATTCTACAAATGTACATGTTGTAATATTTTCTTTTGCACACATTGCAACATATTTATAGCAAGCTATTTAGTGTTATGACCATACAGTGCCTAAGCCCTCCTGTTGATCTGAGTGCTTCTATTGTTCTCCTCATTTGTATAAGGATTTTAATAAGAAATATTTTACTTCACAATTTAATTTTTGCAAATTAAAATCTTGACCATAGCAATGGTTGTGTGACAAAAATAAAAACTGCTGTTTCATATTTTAAAAAATTTTATTGATAAAATAGAGATAAAATTATTGAATTATTTCAAATATTATTATTATTATTATTAAATATTATTTATTATGCAAATTATTATAGACGTAGTCCTTCTAACTGTTAATTTCCTTTGAATTTAATGTTGTATTTTCCATTCATCAGAAGTATGATTGTAACTTCATGTGTTGTAAGTAAATGTCATTAACATTAATCCATGGTTCTTTCTGTTTCTGCTTTCTGTCTTCTCCTCTGCCACCAACCGCTACCCTTTCTACCTGTTCTAAACTGTCCACTGAGCTAGGCAGTCCAGGCCCAGTCTCTTCCTCACGAAAAAAAAGACAAATAAAGAGGAAAGCAGATCATGAAGGTATGTGTGGATTTGTTGATTTTTCTCTTGACATATGAATCAAAGCTAGGTTGATCACAGTTTTATTGCTGAAAGAACAGGATTTTCTCATTGTTTTTTGAAAAGGAATGGATGATAATTCTACAATATTGTAATATTTTCTTTTGTACACATTGAAACATATTTATAGCAAGCTATTTGGTGTTATGACCGTACCTAAGCCCTCCTGTTGATCTGAGTGCTTCTATTGTTCTCCTCATTTGTAAATTGCTTTGAATAAAAGCGTCTGCGAAATTATTTAATATAAAAAATATATATAATTAAGAAAAATACATTTAGTATCCATCTTATTTTGTACCATTGGAAGTAAGATATTTTCTATTTTTTATTGGAAGTAAGCTATTTGCTATTTTTTAGAATGTGCAAGCCTTTTTTACCATGTAAAGGTTAATGAATAGAAGGATTACAAAGTGAAGTACATGTGCTATGAACCAGTTTGTTTGGTTATGATAATAAAATGAAAATGTAAAAAATAAAAATAAAATGTCTTTTGAAATTGAAAGCTTGTACAGCTTTATTTAATTAATCAATTTTAATAAATTGAAAGCATATTATTCTGGAAGTCAAACACATTGAATGAACAAATGCCGTGGCACTCTTAACTTTTGTAAGTTATATATATATATGTGTGTGTGTGTGTGTGTGTGTGTGTGTGTGTGCATTTGCATATATATGTAAAGAATTTATGTGTTGTTTTGACCATTCCATGTGTTCATACAAATCATGAAATGAAGTGTCCCAACAGTGTTTAAAAAACATGAATCTAAGATGTAACTGCAGGAATAATAATTACACCTCGTAACGAGTGACTACTCTATCATGAGCATGTGAGCATTGTAAAAAGACAGTCTCCAAACAGTAAAATCAGTAACTTAAACAAAAAAGACAAAAACACACAAGTGTGGTGTGTAATGGAAATTGCCATGTCTAAAAAAGTGTCAATGCCATTTTACTGTAACATCAATGAAAACTGTCCTGTTTATATGTTTACACTAAGCTGCAATTTTGATTTTCCTTTTAAAAAATTGCTTTATCCATGACCCACATGGTAATGTTTAGAAGATGTTTGTTGAACTTTTTATTTTACTTATGTCTGTTCCTAATTATAACCATATTTTATTTTATTTTCAGAATGCCCCATGCATAAAGAATCAACCAGTTTCCCTTACAAAAAAATTTTGAGGAAAAGAATCAGGGAGGTTTGTTTCAAAAAACATTTTAAAATCCTGAAATAATGAACAAACAAACAAAAAAAGTTTAGGTATTCATATAATTCATGTTATAATTTTTTAACCGTGGATTTTAATAAGAAATATTTTACTTCACTATTTAATTTGTGCAAATTAAAACTTGACCATAGCAATGGTTGTGTAACAAAAATAAAAACTGCTGTTCCATATTTAAAAAAAATTGTATTGATAATATAGAAATAAAATTATTGAATTATTTCAAATATTATTATTATTAAATATTATTTATTATGTTTATTATGATAGACATAGTCCCTCTAACTATTAATTTCCTTTGAATTTAATGTTGTATTCACCGTTCAGCAGAAGTATGATTGTAACTTCATGTGTTGTAAGTAAATGTCATTAACATTAACCCTTGTTTCTTTCTGTTTCTGCTAAGGGTCATGCGGAGGTGTTGGTGCAGTGGCATCCTTGCTCTGGATGGTATGTATATTATTTGAAGTTTATTGTACTTAGAAAATTGACAGAACTAACAAAAATATAAGCAGAGAACAATTAATAAACATTACATAAACATTTATTCAGTTTTAACTAAAGTTGCAGTTTGATCAGGACTTCAGACTTCAATCTAATGTCATTTGAAATGTGGTGTGCTTTTAATTTTTATCTATTCTTTAATGCTTTCATCCACTCATAGTTTCAAGTATTTACTTTTTTATCAAGCCTTTGTTGAGAACTGCATTTTTGGTTTTGTTTTTGTCTTAAACAATGAGATTATAATTGATTGTGAACACTCAATCAAACGAGTAAAAAATGTGACACATTGTGACTAGTGTGAATAATTAAATCCTCTGCTGAATGCATATTTTCAAACAATTATATTATATAATATACAAAATACATTATATGCATTTCATAACTGAACTACATCTTATTGTACAGAACCAAGACAGTATTTATGTTCCAGTAATGAACATTGTGACTTTTTGCTGTTTTACAGTGGGAAAAAATGGAAAAATTCCTGGGAGCCAAGAGAAAATTTTCAAAGTCCATCCTGAAGATGTGTGTGTGTGTGTGTGTGTGTGTGTGTGTGTGTGTGTGTGTGTGTGTGTGTGTGTGTGTGTGTGTGTGTGTGTGTGTGTGTGTGTGTGTGTGTGTGTGTGTGTGTGTGTGTGTGTGTGTGTGTGTGTGTGTGTGTGTGCGCGCGCGCGCGCGCGTGTGTGTGTGTGTGTGCGCGTGTGTGTGTGTGTGTGTGTTTGTGTTCCAATGTATTGTTTGTTGCTAGGTTGTAAGATGCCTTGAGTTACACTTTGTCTTTCAGTGTTAAGCCATTGATTCTTGTGTTCTGTTTCTCAAAACTTGTTATTGGACTGAGAGATCTAATGGAAAACCTCTGTCTTTGCTACATTTAAAAGCAATAAATAGCAGAATTTATCAAATTAATCATGATTTTGTGTGCCTCTGGTTCTTTTCCATGGAGTCCCACCCTTTGCTGACACACACACTAGTATTCCTATCATAATGGGGGCATTCCATAGACAGAATGGTTTTTATTCTGTTCAAACACCAGACCTACCCCTCACAGAAAACATTCTTGCATTTTTAAAATACATAATAAATCTGTATGATAGGAAAACCAGTACACATACGCACACACAAACAATCTCTATCTCACACACACAGACACACACTCTCATACAGACACTCTCACACAGACACACATTCTTTCACACATGCACACACACACTGACACAGATGCTCTCTCTCACACACAACGATCGAATGTTCCTTATTACCCTAACCTACCTATCCATCTATAAACTGGATTTTTTTACAGAAGTAAAATCAAAGTCCTTTCAGGCAAGTCATGCCACTCGGCCGCCATCTTAGCAACGCCTCCGGGCAGCTATTTCGGACTTAACAAGACCAGGCTCCAATCTAAATGAATGGGCAGTCAGAACTGCACTTTCACTGGCAAACATTAACAATTTTTTTTTATACATATAAACTGCATGTATAGAAGCAGCAGTAAAATATGATAAAAATCGCTGAAAAAGTTTGATGACTTTGGCCCAAAATAAGGTTTAAAACGCCGTTTTCCCACAGGTTGTACTTTTACTGCGCATGCGTTCTCTAGCTCTCTGTCACGCGCGCGCTGCACAGTTTGAAACACAGTATGTGCGCGCTCTAGCTCGCTCGCTCTAGATTCCTGGAGATTTGAACTAATTTGCGGGCATCAGCGAGCCTCTATCAATCTGCAGGAGGAGACACCCGGAACTTCTGGGAGACTTGTGATGTCTGATATTTATACAACACACATACACTGCATATCAAATCTGCCGCCTTTTCAAACAATAACGTGATTTAAATGTTTCCCGGCTTGACCGTTAAAAGCAGACGATTGGCTGTCCAGCGGGAGGGGCGGGCATTTGCATATAACCGCCACCTTTGGTGTTACAGGTTTTTCCCTATACATTTGTATTAAGGACTGAGGAAGTGGCATGTCTCTATATAAATAGTCTCTGGTAAAATCCTGCAACACGATTATATATGCTCACACACACTCTCAAACACACACACACACACACACACACAATCTCTCTCAGACACAGACATACACTCTCTCAAACACAAAGACACTCTCACAGACACTCTCTGTCACACATGCACATACAGACACAGAAGTAAAATACCTGCAACACGATTCACAGTGATTATATTTGCATATGCTCACACACACTCTCTCAAACACACACACTCTCACACACAAACACTCTCAAACACACACACACACACTCTTAAACACACACAATATCTCTCAGACACAGACATACACTATCTAAAACACACAGACACACACACTCTCTCTCACACACACTCTCACAGACACTCTCTTTCACACATGCACACACAGACTCTCTCACACAGACACAGATGCTCTCACTCACACACACACACACAACGAATGTCCCTGACCCCTAAGACTAACCCTGACCCTAACCCTAACCTACAGTACCATCTATAAACAGGATTTTTTGCATAAGTAAAATCATACAACAGAGTGATTCACAGGGATTATATTTGCATATGCTCTCTCTCTCTCTCTCTCTCTCTCTCTCTCTCTCTCTCTCTCTCTCTCTCTCACACACACACACACACACACACACACACACACACACACACACACAACGAATGTCCCTGACCCCTAAGACTAACCCTAACCCTAACCCTAACCCTAACCCTAACCTACAGTACCATCTATAAACAGGATTTTGTGCATAAGTAAAATCATACAACAGAGTGATTCACAGGGATTATATTTGCATATGCTCTCTCTCTCTCTCTCTCTCTCTCTCTCTCTCTCTCTCTCTCTCTCTCTCTCTCTCTCTCTCTCTCTCTCTCTCTCTCACACACACACACACACACACAACGAATGTCCCTGACCCTAAGACTAACCCTAACCCTAACCTAACAGTACCATCTATAAACAGGATTTTTTGCATAAGTAAAATCATACAACAGAGTGATTCACAGGGATTACATTTGCATATGCTCTCTCTCTCTCTCTCTCTCTCTCTCTCTCTCTCACACACACACACACACACACACACACACACACACACACACACACACACACACACACACATACCTACTTAACCACAATGTGAGGACGTATGACTGGGAACCCTACCTTTAGGGACACCCCTTTCTGAAGGGTCTAGAGACAAAAGAAAAACATGACTGCACTCCTGGAGAAGCTGTCATCACACTTATCACTTGATTTTATCAATAAAAGCCTTCCTTAAAGACCTGACATTTTGCCTTCACTTTGGGGACAGTATTTTTTATGTCCATTTTGGGGACATTAAACACAAACTCTGGTCAAGTCATACTTTGAGGACCATGGTGATACACAAACTCTGGTCAAGTCATACTTTGAGGACCATGGTGATACACAAACTCTGGTTAAGGTATAATATCAGGACTATGTTGAGATATTATATTTTATTTAGTGAGTAAACTGTTTTTTGTTTTGTTTTTCATTTCGTCAAGATCATTGTAAATGGGTAGCCAACATTTTTGTCTGAATTGTATCTAGGGCTGTGCAATTAATCAAATTTCGATTTCAATTTTGATTTTGGTTCCCAACGATCTCCAAAATAGCACAATCGAGAAAAAACGATTATTTTGCCATCCACGTTCTGTTTTGAAAGGACACTATAATTTTGTGTTCTGAATGACGCGCACATCCGCCCTTCCCGAAGCCATAAACTCGCTCAGCCTACAGTCATCAATTGCAAGCACAATAAACTTCACAATAACAATTGGCTAATTTAATATCTAATGGAGTGAGACCATCTCGAGCTGACGCGATCTTTGTCTGCACGACCACTGCAGCGCGAGCGCACGTGACCTGATGATTTTTTCCATAATCGAGCAGCCCTAATTGTATCTTGAGATCAAGGGTCTTTGGCTGCTCAGTTGGGGAATGACAATTAACATTCAGAAATATTACTGATTTGACTGTTTTTGATTGATTGACTATCAGAGAACAAAAGACGGAACATTGTCTTTTCAGAATTGTTGAAATTTGCAAGTTATGTTATTTGCCTGAAGTAAAGGTCTGCACAGGCTTTAAACTTAAGCCCAAACCCGGCCCATACCCGAAATCATTTAACCTGACCTGAACATTACGGTTATACTTTAAGCCCAAGCTTGACCCTGAGGTCCGTTCCTCACAGTAAAAAGTTTTTTTTGTTTGTGTTTTTATGCAATAAGCTTTATTTTATGATTGCCTGCCACGATAATAATAACACCATTTCACCAAGGTACAGCAGCCCCTCTTCAGTCAGTTCACAAGAAAAAAAAAGAGAAAAAGCAGACTTACTAATTACAAAACTTTGATGTGGTTGAACAGGTGAAATAAACATTAAACTTCAAAACAAAGTTTGCACAGTTATATTTACACAAATATAGCCTAGCCTTCTCAGTATGAGTTATGAAGGAAGAAAACAGCATCGACAGTTGATGTTTCAGCGTCCTCTGATTGCGGTGTTGTGACTGAAATCGCGAGCGTAGGACCACATGCACAAATAAGTTTTGTAAAATGATATATGATCATAAAAATCATAAAAAGGATTCATATATAATTTTACAAGCAGCCAAGCACACGGCACGCAAACATATATACTGCAAAATAATCATCATCAAAAAACGTTTTTATTTTTCCTCACCAGAATCACCTCCCATGACATTAGTCATGTTCTTCTGTTAAGTGTAGTAATTGTCCAAAAAAAAAAAAAAACACAGACTCTAATTAAATGACTCTTTGGGGACTCGAGTGACACACACACTCCGATTAAATGACTCTTTGGGGACTCGAGTGACACACACACTCCGATTAAATGACTCTTTGGGGACTCGAGTGACACACACACTCCGATTAAATGACTCTTTGGGGACTCGAGTGACACACACACTCCGATTAAATGACTCTTTGGGGACTCGAGTGACACACACACTCCGATTAAATGACTCTTTGGGGACTCGAGTGACACACACACTCCGATTAAATGACTCTTTGGGGACTCGAGTGACACACACACTCCGATTAAATGACTCTTTGGGGACTCGCGAGACACACACACTCCGATTAAATGACTCTTTGGGGACTCGAGTGACACACACACTCCGATTAAATGACTCTTTGGGGACTCGCGAGACACACACACTCCGATTAAATGACTCTTTGGGGACTCGAGACACACACACTCCGATTAAATGACTCTTTGGGGACTCGAGCGACACACACACTCCCAATTGAATGACTCTTTGGGGACTCGCGAGACACACACACTCCGATTAAATGACTCTTTGGGGACTCGAGTGACACACACACACTCCGATTAAATGACTGTTTGGGGACTCGAGTGACACACACACTCCGATTAAATGACTCTTTGGGGACTCGAGTGACACACACACTCCCAATTGAATGACTCTTTGGGGACTCGAGTGACACACTCCGATTAAATGACTCTTTGGGGACTCGCGAGACACACACTCCGATTAAATGACTCTTTGGGGACTCGAGTGACACACACACTCCCAATTGAATGACTCTTTGGGGACTCGAGAGACACACACTCCGATTAAATGACTCTTTGGGGACTCGAGTGACACACACACTCCCAATTGAATGACTCTTTGGGGACTCGCGAGACACACACTCCGATTAAATGACTCTTTGGGGACTCGCGAGACACACACACTCCCAATTGAATGACTCTTTGGGGACTCGAGAGACACACAGTCCAATTAAATGACTCTTTAATATTAACAGATTTGAACACATTGTGTTGAAAGTACACATCGCAGTTAAAGACAGATATTCAAAAAGATTCAAAAGGAAATCAATTAAACAAAAATCAATTAACTTGGAGGTGGGAATGATTCTCAGTGTCCAACTCTGTACTTCCTCCATCCACCCTTCATCAAAATCTCACTACTTCCTCATTTACATTTACTCCTTTACAGTCACTCCTATCTCATTACCTTCTCTCCTCCCTCTTTTCATCCTCTTTACCTTCACTCCTCCCTCTTTCATCCTTTGCATTATCTGTGTTGGACATATGCTGTGGCTGGATGTAACCGATCGGTCAGAGTTGCCGTGTGGAGGCGGGAGGAGCTGAGAACTGAGACGCAAGTCTGACACTTTCTGCTTCCCGTAGTGACGCTCAGGCAGTGTTTGCATACTTTGAAATAAATGTATTATTTACCAAATACACAGATATTTCAGATATATTTTGATTTTGTACATTTGATTAATGTACTGCTTAATACAGCATCTGTTTGTACAAGAATAGAGTTCAACATAAGCCTAAATAGCAATGACGTAAATAAACATGACAATATAACATTGTGACTTTCATAACAGGGAAAGCTCTTTTTATGTAAACAGATTTGTGAGCATTAGTGGGACTGAAGGTGTGAGAATAAACACGTGATCACTGTCATGCCGTGGATTCGGCCAATCGAGGATCAATTGAGTCGTCATCAGAGCTTGTGAGTGTTCTTACCGTTATGCACTGCTCAAGCCAGCCGCTAATCAGTCTGTGCAGCGCTGTCCAACAAGTTAAACAAGCATAAACCACTCCTCCCTCTTTACATCCCCTTTACATTCTCTCCTCCCTCTTTACATTCTCTTTAAATTCTCTCCTCTCTCTTTTCATCCCCTTTACATTCTCTCCTCCCTCTTTAAATTCTCTCCTCCCTCTTTACATCCCCTTTACATTCTCTCCTCCCTCTTTACATTCTCTTTAAATTCTCTCCTCTCTCTTTACATTCTCTTTAAATTCTCTCCTCTCTCTTTTCATCCCCTTTACATTCTCTCCTCCCTCTTTACATTCTCTTTAAATTCTCTCCTCTCTCTTTACATTCTCTTTACATTCTCTCCTCCCTCTTTACATTCTCTTTAAATTCTCTCCTCTCTCTTTACATTCTCTTTACATTCTCTCCTCCCTCGTTTCATCCCTTTACATTCTCTCCTCCCTCTTTACATTCTCTTTACATTCTCTCCTCCCTCTTTACATTCTCTCCTCCCTCTTTACATTCTCTTTAAATTCTCTCCTCCCTCTTTACATTCTCTTTAAATTCTCTCCTCTCTCTTTTCATCCCCTTTACATTCTCTCCTCCCTCTTTTCATCCCCTTAACATTCTCTCCTCCCTCTTTACATTCTCTTCTCCCTCGTTTCATCCCCTTTACATTCTCTCCTCCTTCTTTAAATCATCTTTATATTCTCTATTCTTGCGATTCGAGAGCAGGACTCAGCCAGAGCAGTTTCTCCAGAGTGACTCACAAGCTCTGATGACGACTCAATTGATCCTCGATTGGCCGAATCCACGGCATGACAGTGATCACGTGTTTATTCTCACACCTTCAGTCCCACTAATGCTCACAAATCTGTTTTTCATAACAGGGAAAGCTCTTTTTATGTAGTCACAATGCTATATTGTCATGTTTATTTACGTCATTGCTATTTAGGCTTATGTTGAACTCTATTCTTGTACAAACAGATGCTGTATTAAGCAGTACATGTATTGAATCAAAAAGTCTTTGAAATATCTGTGTATTTGGCAAATAATGCATTTATTCCACTTCAGCTGTGGTAAAGTATGCAAACACTGCCTGAGCGTCTCTTAATTTTAATTTCTACACCTTTATCCTCATTTTCTTTTAATTTAGCTCAATTTCTAATAAAAAGAGCATAATGTGCAAAGCATTTGTGGCTCCCTACAAACCACCCTTTCTTTTAGGAGTCGTAATCCTGTTCTGCACATAATTTTTCACACCAGTGCATGTTTGCTGCTTTAAAGCTTCTGGCTCTGTGTCACTACGGCAAGCAGAAAGTGTCAGACTTACGTCTCAGTTCTCAGCTCCTCCCGCCTCCACACGGCGACACTTACCGATTGGTTACATCCAGCCACAGCACGTCTCCAACACAGCTATTCACTCTTCACTTTATCATCATAACATTCTCTCCTCCCTCTATAACAGAAATATCAAAAAGTTTAACATGACATTCCATCCAACTTCATTGCAACTGAACAAAGAAAACTGAATAATAAAAATCAACTATCCTCTACTTCTTCATTAGATTTCTTATACTCTAACTTTTCACTTTATATTTGGTTTCATTCCATCCTCAGAATATTTCTACACCTTTATCCTCATTTCTTTTAATTTAGCTCAATTTCTTATAAAAAGAGCATAATGTGCAAATTGTGTGTGGCTCCCTACAAACCACCCTTTCTTTTAGGAGTCGTGATCCTGTTCTGCACATAATTTTAACATATTCTTTACATTCTCTCCTTCCTCTATAACAGAAATATCAAAAAGTTTAACATGACATTCCATCCAACTTCATTGCAACTGAACAAAGAAAACTGAATAATGAAAATCGACTATCCTCTATTTCTTAGCTGTCTTATACTCTAACTTTTCACTTTATATTTGGCTTCAATCCATCCTCAGAATATTTCTAAACCTTTATCCTCATTTCTTTTAATTTAGCACAATTTATTAAAAAAAGTGCATAATGTGCAAAGTGTTGAAGTGTTTTGTGGCTCCCTACAAACCACCCTTTCTTTTAAGAGTCGTGATCCTGTTCCGCACATAATTTTTCACACCAGTCCATGTTCTCTGCTTCAAAGCTTCTGGCTCTGCGTGAATGCATCTTTCACAGTCTTGCTTACCAGGAACTTTGCATGTCTTGATGAACTTCATCATGTGTCTCTCAACAGCTTTTACCTCACTGTCCTCCCATTTCTTTTTTGGAGCGTTAGAAGAACCTATGAAATAGTTAAAAAGTAAATTCTCATTACACATTCTCATTACAACTAAATCGTGAGTAAAGACCAAATCAAGATTTGTGTCCTAATGTGTTTATTATTTGAATTATAGTTTGTGTAGTTTGGAGATTTTTCTTACCTTGATCCACCTCTGAAACAGATTGATTAGATGGAACAGGTTGATCAGTCTCTGCTGGTGCTGTTGTCTGAGATAGGTCAGTGTAGTCCTCCTCATCACTTGACATGGAATCACCTTGAGCCTCAAGTTGCTCTAAATAATTCATTGACAAAAACATTAACACTATATTGCTTATAGTTACCATCTGTGACATGATTATATAGATTGTTTTGCAAATATGTACAGCACAGATACACACAGACAGGCCAAGTAAACTCATACCATTTGGGTCGATTTCAATGTCATCAAGTTTCTTTCCTTTGTAGTCAGACAGTGTTCCTTTCTCCATGGCCATTAGGACTTTACTCATTTTTGCCAGCTGCAGTGTTCCCTCTGGTAACCGGTAATACTGTCTGTGAATTCTGATATCGTGACCAAGGAAATCAGCCAGTTGGTCTGCTTCATTCTCATCAAGGTTAAGAATTTTAGACATGGTTGCTATGTGTTTCCTGAGCCTAGTTGATGACAGTGCTTCAGGGTTCTTTATGCCACATTCACAAGCAGCTTTGTTGATGCACTCTCCACCTCTGTAGGCTGACATTGCTCCACATCTGGCAAACATAAAGGGATTCTCTGCTGGAACACCACAAAGCTCCCGTGTTTCAATAAGCAGCTCCATGGCAGAAACCATGGAAGGCTTGAGGAGCACAGGAACCTTTCTGCCTCGTTTACCCCGGATCTCAACTCTTGTGAAGTGCAGACACAGCTTCCTCTCAAACTCAGACAGACAGATGGCAATGTCTTCGTGTAGCTCAGAAGAGTCCCTACTTTTAAAAGCTGACAAAAGCATCCGGGATACCTCACCTTCTCTCCTTCGGTTGAACAGGATGACCTGGGACAGTGTGACCTTGGCTAGAGCAGCGTAGCTGTCAGCAGAAGGGCAAGTTTTGAGCTTACTTAGGAGCCCATTGTGTTTCTTTTCAAGATGTGCGTGCAGGACTTTTACATCCTGAGTGAAAGGAATGGTCTGTGGTGTGTTCCACTTAGCTTCTTTCAATGTAGTTATAGCACCAGCAGAAATGTACTCATTCCACCTTGCCTGGTGTATTTTCCTGAAGTCTCGGGCACACTCAGCACGATCATGATCTCCATACATCATGGCATTGCTCTCAACAATGCTACAGATCTTGTTTAAAGAATGCCCAAGTTTGAGAGCTAAAGAAGGAATGCGGTAGGAGTGTTTCTCTTCATCGTAACCAGATACAACTTTAACAGCTGCTATGACATGTTTGAAGTTTGCTGGTATGAAGAAGTCTACCATTGTTCTCAGTGGGGTAATCTTCCTTGCTTCAAGAAGAAGTCTACCTACTTCCCTCATCTTCTGTCTGATATAGTCATGTTTGGTCACATCAGACCCCATCCTGTTGAACATGTGCTCCCCCAGCTGCATGATGCAGATGTCAGTATGAACTACACGCGAAACTTCATCATAGTTCATAAAAGACAGTATTTTCTTGAAACCTTTGCTTACTTCTAAGCCAACTGGTGTGTTTAAAGCACACAGAGATCGAACTCTTTTCCGGCCCTGGGAATCATCCTCTTTAGGCTTCAGGGGACAGTTTTTGATATGTTTCCAAAGGCTACGCTTGTTATAAAGCCCTTGGCAGTAAATGCAGTGAATAAACTCTTTGGCTCTTTGTCTATTTTTTGGACGGTAGCAGGCAATCATCTCTCCATGTCCTTGTCTCACCACATCTGTGTTGTGGGCAAAGTTGCCCCTTTTTCTAAGGAGGTTTAACTGGACTCGTCTTTCTTTGGAGTGTTTTGGAAATGCCACTGCCTTTACAACTGCCACTTCATTGCGATGGACAAATTCAAGGTGTCTTGCCATTTTTGAATATGGCTTAGAGCAATAAAGGCAATACTGCTTCTTGTTGTACGCCTTGCGTTCCTGCTTTGGTGATGGCATTGACTGAATAAAAGTCTTACCTTCAGACAAGGTATTTGTCTCTTTAGATTGGCATTTCATCTTTTTTGGTGATGATGCAGTCATAAATTGATCAGATGAACTACCTGCCTTGTTGGGAGATGTTGGATGTATCAAAGCACTTTTGACCATTTCATGTCCAGAAGAACTACCATCCGATTCATCTGAGCTGATTTTTGGCATGTAGTCAACATCGCTGTAGTCTGTGACATCGCTGTAGTCTGTGTCACTGACAGAACTTCCTGAATACTGAATGAGAGAATTTAACACTTACTCAAGGCAGTGGTTGCTGTAATGTTACGTTTCATCGTATTGCGGATACTATTATGCAAGTAAAAAATTGCACACAAAGTATCACATGGCAAGTCACATACCTGTCTTTTTCTTGGTGGCCTTAAAGAGGATGTCTGGAAAAGGATGTATACAAACAAATATAAGTCATATTTTCATAATCTAAAAAACTATTTCATATAATCTATTGTTAGTTCTACCAGTGCAGTGCACCCTAACCATCCCAATAATTCAGCAAATGAATCAACCAACCTCCCATGAGAGCGTCTCAGACACCTGTGATGGGTGAATCACCGGTGTTGACGCAGCAAAAGGTGATGATAAGGGTGGAGCCGGCGAGGATGATGAAGAATGCACAGGCGAGGGCGAGGATGAAGAAGGCTGCACAGGTGATGATGAAGAAGGCTGCACAGGTGATGATGAAGAAGGCTGCCCAGGTGAGGATGATGAAGGCTGCACAGGCGAGGGCGAGGATGATGATGAAGGCTGCCCAGGTGAGGATTTTGAAGGCTCCACAGGCGAGGGCGAGGATGATGATGAAGGCTGCACAGGTGAGGATGATGAAGGCTGCCCAGGTGAGGATTTTGAAGGCTCCACAGGCGAGGGCGAGGATGATGATGAAGGCTGCACAGGTGAGGATGATGAAGGCTGCCCAGGTGAGGATTTTGAAGGCTGCACAGGCGATGCTGAAGGTGACTTGGGTGGCGCGGGAGGTGTTGATGCTGAGGAGGACAGGGCAGGGGGGCATGAGGTTGATGAGGCCATTATAGAGGTGGACACAGCGCAGGGTGCATCAGATGTGGACACAATTGAGGATGACTGTGACCGTCTTGATTGAAACCACTTCTGCAGATATATAGAAGTATTTAGCTTAAACAAGAATAAAATGTACATAAAAAATAACCCTAACAACCCTAAACCCTAACCCTAACCCTAACCCTAACCCTAACAAACACACCATAGGGGTTAACAAAAAACAAAGAAATGTGTTTTGCACATTTCAAAGCAAAGATCATTAATAAAAAAAAATCTAAACAAAATTGTGACAATAGTCAAATTAATAGTTACATTGGTTCAGACATTAAAACTCTTAACCAGTAACTACTTAAATGATTAGTTCACTTCAGAATTAATTTCCTGATAATTTACTCGCCATCACACCATCTAAAATGTTCATGTCTTTCTTTCTTCAGTGGAAAGAATTGAAGGTTTTTGAGGCAAACACTCCAGGATTTCTCCATATACTGTCTTCAATGGGGTCCAACGGGTCAAAGGTCAGATGTGAGTTTCAGTGCAGCTTCAAAGTCTCGACACAATCCAGCCAAGGAATGAGAGTCTGATCTAGACAAACCAGCGACATTTATAACAAAATACACATTTATATACTTTTAACCACTAATGCTGGTCTTCCTCTAGCTGTGATGCAACACACATTACATGATCAGGGTGAAAGGTCACACGGAAGGTAGGCAGAAGTACTGACCCAGTGTTTACAGAGTGAACAGGCAAAGACTAAGTCTAACATCATTCCAAAAACTATGTCTGATGATTTTGAAGTTGGAGGAGAAAACTAGAGTTTTTGTAGTGCATTGAGCTAGTGCAAGAAAAGCATTTGGGGTATAAAAGTATATAAATGTTTATTTTGTTATAAAATGTCGCTGGTTTGTCTAGATAAGACTCTTTTTCCTCGGCTGAATCGTGTCGAAGAGGGATGCACCGAAATGAAAATTCTTGGCCGAAACCGAAAACCGAAAAAGAGGATACCAAGGCCGAAAACCGAAAACCGAAACACCGAAAGAATTATTAGTATCATTGCATTTATGGCTATGACTGTGTACAAACTTTACTAAAATCAAGGCATTGCAATTGCATAAATTAATATCACATTTTCAAAGAATAAATCAATTACAAATTATGCAAATATTTATTTAGCACAATGCACAGTATAAAATAAAATTCAAACTAAAATGTTTAACTTGACCCCACTCATGTGTACATTAAATAATAATCTACTGGCCTGCAGAAAGGTTTTAAAATGAAACGTTCTCTCAAAAACAAAGCCGAGCGCAAACTTCTCATCAAACCAGCACCCAGTTTGCACGTCTAAATTAGTTTCATTTTTAAAATTTGGCATACAATAGCATAAAAAGCCTTTTTAAATGAACAATGGTCCATGTTTAATACAAATGTACATGAAACTTAATGAAACATGTTTAGTGAATGTATTTAAATATTTAAGAGAGCATTAATTTAGTTTTATACATACATATACATAGTTCCCAATTCTATATACATATTTATTGTAATGTCACAAGTAATAATCTCAGGGTTTACTGGGTTTTACATGATTATTTTTGTATTGGTGGTGGAATACCCTACTAAAAAATAAGCATTACCATGCGTTTATCTTTCTTCTTCTCACCGATTCCTGATGGTTAGAGGACAGTTACTTGAGTCGTCCCCTGTCGTTTCAAGGAATAGTAAAACGGAGAGCGCGTCAAGTATAAACGCCTCGACCGTTTGGAGCGGTGCGCGCGCTGTCTGTGGAGACTCGACTCCACAGACAGCGCGCGCACCGCTCTTGACCCGCTCGCAACCGGAATCGTCGTCATGGCGGCGCGCGTTGTTTAGAGCAAATATAGGTGGATAAACAAGGCTTCCGTCTCCTCGCGGGTTCAGATACACTGAAATACGTCCGCACCGCAGAAATGTTGCTTCAGACAAGCACGTGCAGGTCGCGGTTTCTGTTTGCGTCATCACAACATTTCGGCCGTATTGTTTCGGTGATAAAAGTCTTTCGGCCGAAAACCGAAAATGCACTTTTGGGCCATTTTCGGCCGAAAATTTTCGGCGGCCGAATATTCGGTGCATCCCTAGTGTCGAGACTTTGAAGCTGCACTGAACCTCACATCTGGACCTTCGACCCGTTGGACCCCATTGAAGTCACTATTGACCGAGCATTAAAGGTAAAGGTAATGGTCATGAAGTTTTCGGACAACGTGCACTACGCAGTTTAACCACACCGGCCCAAACTGAGCCCATTGCCTGTTTCTGAGGGAGTGGTTTCATAGAATCAGGATGTAAACCGGTCGTTCAAATGACAAAGGAGAACGTGGCTTACAATAAAGGTGAAACTGATGAAAAAGAAGACTCTTGATTTAAGGCTTCAGAAATAAGAGACCACAATCACATGGTAACTAATCAGAATGACAATTAAAAGATTATCATGAATTATTATTGATCAATCTCTTTAGAATTTTCTTAAAAGTACCTTGTCTCGCCATGGCCAATCTGAGTTGCCATAATCATAAGTGATTTCTTCTCCTGGTAGAATGTCTCGTACAGCAAAGAGACACAAGTGAGGTTTTCCGCTCACTTCCACAGTTCTCATTTTGCAAGTCGGATCTTTGGTCTCATCATTAACGAGTCTTCCCAAAGAGAACCCATCTTCTTTAGATGCATCCATGCTATAAACACATAAAATTTTCACTCAATACTTGTAATCTTAGTATATATGCTAAAAATGTAGTTATTTTCTAGAAGTGGATCTGAACCCCAGTCCTGGGAACCCACCACTCTGCATATGCTGTATGTCTTGTCTTTTAATCCACCTGATTCAGATGAGGAGTTTGTCATCAGAACATGGCTCTTTAAACTCAACTAAGTGTGTCAGGAGAAGGAGACATACAGAATCTCCAGAGGGTGTTTGAGAACCACTAATCTATATTATAGTTAGGGATGTAATGATTCACTCTCAACCGGTTGAAAATCAATAAAAATGTGTGACGATTCAAGTAGGTTGAAATGTTAAACGAATCGCGATACACGTTTTAAACAGAAGGTCACTGCTATTGTGCCTGTAAAGCGAGGTTCACAGTAGGCAATACAGTAAACAACCCTGCAACTACATAGCCTACTGTGATGTTGTGAACCTCGCTTTACAGGCACAATAGCAGCAAGCACACACTGGCCCGAAGCTAGTGAGTGTTTTCACTCATGGAACTTGAGCTTGTGTGAGACAAGCGCAACTTCCATTGGAATTTAATGAAAAGGCTCGGTTTGCTGCGCTCGCCCCGCGTCAGTGTGTGGCATAGTCTGGTGTGCACGCGCCATCAAACACAAGGCGATGGCAAGCGTAGATGGTGACGTTGACTCAATCAAATCGAAGGTGTGGTGGCATTTTGACTTTCCGTAGACTAAAAATAATCACCACCGTGAGAAGCACCAGTCACCTCCGTTTTCATGTAAAAGGCATTAATACGTCAAGTGCACATAACATGGACCAGAGACATGCAAACAAACCAAAAACAGGAAGTTGTAACCCTAAAAAGGACAAACTGGTCAAGCATAATAGGTTCGACGATAGAAATGCCAATTTGAACACTAGGCAGACCCGTACCAAACGAACCAAGCGAACAGAACTACAGGCATGAACACACCCAGTATTTTACAGTTCCAGATATTTTAGCATCCCTACTACATCAATCCAACAGTCCTTAGACTGATGTAGAAACTCACCACCAATTTCTGCCATGCCACTGAAAATCAAACAGGAACGTGTTCTCAGCTTCAGTGTAGTGTTTAGTTCGGTCAAGACTCTCCTCTGAACTCAGAAGTTCACCTCTGTATTCAAGAACAAAATCCCCTCTGAAGAAAGCTCCAGTGGTGAAAACTCCACGCCCTGAAGAGGAGAAATATATTAGCTGCAGTTTCTTTAATGTCAAATATTATTTTGATTATTACTGAAAGTTCTCAACCATACAATATACGATCTAAAAGGGAAATTAATGTTGGAAAATAGTCAATCGCCAGGCTAATCTCAAGTATGCTTTGCTTTTTATACTTTACATTATACTTTTTAGTCTTAAAATTCTCCAGTTAAAATTCCATACATTTTCTTACACAAAAAATATTATTATGCCTATAAATTGTTCAGAACAGAGTGCTGCAGTGATGATGAATTTTTGCAGGCCATCTCAGTAGTTCATATCCCCTGATTCCCTCCACACACAAAAAAAAACTATGTTATTTAGCAGAAAATAAGCTAATGTTAGTCTATAAACTACAAAGTTGCAAAACTTCAACTTCCTTACGATAATATATAGATATATTGGTATATGGATGTTTTATTTTGCTTCTTTCGTTTAGGTAAAAGTTTTTTTTGTTGTCGTTGTTGATAAATGTGCCTCCAGTAATCTCCCTATGTAATATATTTTTTTTTTGTTGCATTTTTATGATGCATGTTTTACTGATTGTGTGCCATGCACATCCCTAAATCTACACAAGGCGTCTACATATTATCCACTGCATGGTATGACTCTTTACGGTGTGGCTTGGCACAGTTTGGCTAGCTTCGCTTTACCACTGCGTGATACGACTTGATGCAGTTCGGCTAGCTTCACTTTTACACTGCGTGGTACGACTCAATACAGTTCGCCTAGCTTCGCTTTTCCACTGCGTGGTATGACTCGATACGCTTCGACTCGCTTCGCTTTTCCACTGCACGGTATGACTTGATACGGTTCGGTACGGTTTGGCTCGCTTCACTTTTCCACTGTGTGGTATGACTCGATGCGGTTTGGCGCAGCACGGTTCGGCTTGCTTCGCTTTTTAACGGCATGGTACGACTCGGCTTGGTTTGCTTTTCCACACCAGTTAGTATCACTTCACTGATCGTTATAGTTGCGCCGCCTCTACTGCCATTACATCATCGTAAACGCGCGACACATTTCAAACGTACAACACCAGAACAATGGAGCCTATTGGAGGGGATGGTGTTCAACAATGGAGGGGACAGTGATCTTGATTGTTGAGTCAAGTGATACAGCGGTGGCTGTAACTGGCTGTTTAAATCTAGCGGGTTTGGTGTCTCGTGTCTCAAAAACAAATGACTCTGGTAGGGATGATTCTGTCTGACCAATTAGTGGTCTGCAGTGTTTTAACGTCACATTTTAGTATCGGTACGGTACGCTTGGAACCTCAGAGTACCATTTAAAGTAGTGTTGTCAAAATATTTGGTACTTCGGTACAAAAAATTTTTTAAACATCACGGTACCAAGGCCCGGTGGTACCAAGTACCCGGTCAAACCCGGTTCTGGATGCGCAAGCATGCACGAAGGGTGTGAAGTTGCGTCCTCTTCATGAAAGCGCTGAGACATGGCGACCGGCAGCGCTGCTGATGTGTGTCTGTGTATATTAAACTGCAAAAAGACTATTTAAATATGAACCCTTCATGTTCTGCTTGTCTCTGTGTGAATGAACGGTGCAGATGCGCTGTTTCATTTAACATTGCCTCACACACACATACACAAACACTGAAGCACAAGTAACTCTCACAATGTTTTCAGTCTCTGCTGTCTCACGATATGATGACATGATTCATGATTCAATTCATCTCCGAGAGTCACTTCATGAGCATTCTACCATTTCAAGAAAATGTTAGCTCTGTCTGGGTGTGCTTAAATCCACAATAAGGACACTTTCCTGTCACTAGTGTTGCTTTCGTCAACGAACATTATGATTAAATATTGTCGTCAACGAACCTTTATCACGTGACGAAAACGAACCGAGACGCAACGTAAATGCTGGTCATGTGACGATGACTATAATGAAAATGTATAATGCAATATCGTTGACAAATAAAAACGAGACTAAATGTGGTTTACAAAAATAAAAACTATGCTAAAATGTCTCTTCATTTTCGTTGACCAAAACGAGACGAGACGTTATTTAACGTTATTTCGTCTTGTTTAGCCTACTTGCATTATTAGTATGCAGCATTTCTGTTTACTGTGTCACTTCAGGGGCTGCATCAGATCGCACTGCGCAAACGCAGGCGACATCACATCCTCGAGCCCCACTCGCGGCATTATTTAGAAGAAGTAGCTGCGTGAGTTACAGCTGTTTCACACACACTCCGTGTGTAGAGTGTATGCGGTGCGTGTTGCAGTGTGTATGCAGGAGCAGCGCTTCTCATGTGCTGCATTTGCAGTGCACAACTGATCTACGGCTGTACCACAATCACAACATTTATTCTCTATTTTTTATTTCAAATCAATATGTTTAGCCTACATCCATCGTGTCGCATTGTTGAGGTAGCCTACTGTGTAGATCTTTGCTCCTAGAGTGTACGCACTGCTCCTAGAGTGTGTGGTATGAGCGCTAATCTATTACTGTAACATGGGTGCAGGAAAATTACGCACTGCAAACAGAGTATGTGTGAACCAGGCGTTAGCATGAACGACAAAAAAAAAAAAAAAAATAAGTCTGAAACAGAGAAAGGGATTCGTCTTTGGGAGAAAAAGAAGAAATGACATTTGGAAAACATTTCATCATGTGTGTAGGCTACTTCTAACATCTGTGTCTTCCGTGTCTGGAATGGATGTATTCTTGAGTCTATAAGTTAACAATAATATAAGAAGATAAGATTGTTTGAAATGGGTTTGGCTAAAAGAAAATTTTGGTTTTGTCTATAGGCTAGCCTACTACTAGGTAGGCTACTTAAATATTGATTGGGTTAAATAGAATTATCAACTAAAAAGACTAAAATAAAATTTTCATTGACTAAAACTAGATTAAAATGTCATCAGTTTTCGTCGACTAAAACCAGACTTAAAAGAGTATGAACGTGACTAAGGCTGCATCTCATTTCTCCGTCTTACCCCTTACTCTTAGCCCTTCCCCTCGTTTTTGCGCATTCATGTGAGGGGAAGTGGTATCGCAATTCTCATTTTGATTAAGGGCTAGGGCCAAAGCGTAGGGCTACATAGCCCTTGAAACGAAGTTTGCAGAGGACCACACTTGAAAGAGAGGGGTAACAAAAGCGCTGGCATCAAGTTTTTTATTATGGCTGAACGTCGAACTGTTAAAGCCTAGTTCACACTACGTGATTTTAAGCCCAATTTAAGCCCGATTTGCAAATTGTTGAGTCGCCGACAGGTCAGGGTGTTATCGCGTGCAAATCGCGGACGATTAGCGGACGATTAACGCTCGCCAATCTGTTAGTGTGAAAGAGCCAACAACGCATCAAAGACAGCTCGCAGACACCTCGCAGATAGGTCACCGAGCTCAGAAAAATATCTAGCATGCTAGATATCTCGAGCTGTCGCGCGACCCAATCTCAGTGATGTCATGAGTACAGCCAATCATAGCAACGCATGGGTTGAGGACACCAGGTAAATCTTACTTTTTCTTTTCTTTTTTGCATTTTTTTTTTCTCAGAGCAGATCGTCGAGCAAACAGTGTGCAGCACTAGTTTCTGTCTGACGTCCATATTCACGTGTTGTGTTCTTCTCTGCAGTTTCGCGTCATTTCTGGTTCGTTTTATTGCGTGGTTTTTCATGACAAAACATGGTTTCTAGACCAGATAGAATCGTGTTGTTGTCAACTCGTTATTTGTTTGATTATTTTCAGGATTTAGACCGTACTATAGTACTGAAACAGCTCTCATTGAGTCACAAATGATCTTATCATCCGATCGTGGTTGTATCTCTATGTAGTGCGTTGTTAATAACTCGTGTAGTGAGTTTCCTCCTGTTGTGGATCTATCACGTTGTGTTGTGTGGTGTGAATGAACAGCTAAACAACTTGAACACTCATGATTTCACTGAGAGCAAGTCATGTAGTGTGAACTGCACAGTTCAGCCCGACGTTTTAAAATCATGTAGTGTGAACTAGGCTTAAGCAGTCGCACAAATGAAGACACTCGCGTTTTATGATATTTTTAATAAAATGTTGAATAAAATGTTGTTCAAGCGGTTTTAATTGTAATATTTTTGTTTTGAATCGGTAGTAAACCGCTAGCAGCTAGTGTTGTCACGGTACCAAAATTTTAGTATTCAGTACCAATACCAGTAAAAATTCACGGTTCTCTGTACCAATTTTGGTACCAAAGCTTAGTTTAAATTTACATATATTTAAGTGTTTATCACAGTTACAAGTATGGAAACTGTAGATTTGTATTATAAACACTTTAGAAAAAGATTAGATAAAATGACCTAAAATAAACAATAGTATGCACTAACACATTTTTAAAGTTGTTTGTATAGTTTAAATTCGTTGATATTTATTTAATGCACAATGAATTAAGTGAACAATCAAGTGTTTGTATTAAATAACATTTAAAAACATTAATTAATGTTGTAAAAATATATTGTTCACTCAATGTGTTGATGTGAACTAAGTAATGTTGATGAATGGTATCTTATTGTAGCATTACCAAACTATACAGGAGATAAAACATGTTTTATTTGACTTGACTGTACTTTTATTTAATCTAAAACTGCATTCATATTTAATTTTAAAAAGGCGTTTTAAACCTGCTGAGTTATAAAGGCAAGAATACGCCTAGAACTGGCACTGACATTAAATGACATAGGGATGCGTCGATACTAATACCAGTAGTACTCTGGTGTCGGTTGGATACTACTGTGCTCATGTACTCGTAAAACTACCCCGAAAGCACTTAAGAGGCCGTTCACATATCGCGCGTGTTTTTTATTATATTTTTGCGCGTGCTTATTCTTTCCAAAGCGTTTGCTCTCACGCGGCGTCTGTCGTTGCTTTGCAACGAGTTTTTATTATGAGCGCGCTTGCCTCGCGCCTATATATTTGAAATTGCGAATTTGCATGTAATCGGCCTCTTATGGCAACGTGACATTAGCCTAATCCAAAATATTTCCATATGTGGCTCTTTCCTCCTTTCGTGTCAACAAGTGGATTCAGAGAGAGAAAGCCATATCAGCGCTATGAAGAGGACGCGACTGTGCACCTTTCAGACAGCGCGTCTAGAACTGGATTAACTTGGTATTCGGTACCTAGAAAAGCTGGTACCGTAACTTTTTTTTTTTTTTAGTACCGACTTGGTACCGTACCGAGTTTTTTTACTAGCAGCTATGTGCTATTTGTCGAGCTGAGCTATCCGAGTTTTCGTTACTGTGACAATGAACACTGCATCTCTAAGCAGTTGCAGCTATGTGCATGATGTTGGTTGGTGCTATTTGCTATAATTTGCCGCCATATCTCGTGCAAATTGACCCTTCGCTAAGCTGGCCAATCATATCTTAGCAACCGTAACTATGCGCGGGAGGTCTGGCAAGCTTTCGAACGAGGGAACATGCTGAAGCATTGTGCGTATGGATTGTGCAAATCTGATACCGGTATACTAGGGCTGGGCGATATGACGATATCGTTACCGCGATAGAAAACGTCAGGCGTAACAGATTTTTTTATTCCGTGTATACCGCGAAATGCAAATAAGGGGGCGTGGTTAACTCCCGTGCAGATCTCAATCCCCATTGACTACCATAGTATGTATTTTTCCTTCTATGGTAGTCAATGGGGATTGAGATCTGTTTGATTAAAACATTCTTCCAAATATCTTCCTTTGCGTTCAGCAGAACAAAATAAACACAGAGGTTTGGAACAACTTGAGGGTGAGTAAATTCTGAAAGAATTTTCATTTTTGGGTGAACTATCCCTTTAAGAATTTGCAAGTAAACATTGATTCTGGGTTGATGGAACCAGAAGTGCAAAAATCTCTTCTTGTTTTCGGGCTAATGCCTGCAGAACTCTATTCAAGACAGACAATCTAGACTGCACAATAAAAATTAAAATAAATTATATAAAGTACTGTTTAACTTGTGAAACATGGATATTAGTTGGCCTAACAACCATATGATTTGCCTAACATTAAATTCTCAATTTTGTAGATTAAAGATAGTACTAAACTGCTTAGTCACAAATACTTGCCTTTATATTTGCTGATGAACTGCTCTTGAAGGCAAGGCTTGTCGGTTTCACAAGAAATGTGATGCTCAGCGTCCTGCAGGGGTTTTTTACGCCTTTGGTTTCCAGGCATGGTGACTTTCTTGAAATGACTGGAAAAAAATGTTCACCTAAAAACATAAAATTATGTTAATTGTTGTTCCAATTGAACCTCATGTTGTTCCAAACATGTGTTGTGTTTTTTCTGTTCAACACTAAAGTGTATATTTATTAGGGGTGTAGTGATAGCCCTGTTTCATGATTCGAAACATATAATGATACTGAACTCACAATACGATATTATTGTGATACTCCAAGGCATATGGTACAAGGTTAACAAAAATTTTTACTGTTGATTAAAATGATAAATTTCAAATTTAATTGTGGGTTTAAATGAATAGGCTTGGACTCAAGGACAATGGTGACACCAGAATAACAATATTTATGATTCTGAAGCTGAAAATACAGAATTATTTTAGATAATAGAATATGCTTGCACACTTTCACTGACTAGATATAATTAAAATAATGTTTGCCACTTTTTACCTGTAACATCAGACATTTAGCATTATCAGGACACACACATTTTCCCCCATTGCATTACTATACATTATAATCAACATTATATATAGTAGTTTAATGTAGTACTGACACTAAAACTCTGAAAACTATTTTGGGGGGACTATCCACGATATTGTCACTGTCCACGATATGTATTGCGATATCTTGTTACACTCCTTATATTTATATTATATCACAGAACTCTATTCGATGAAAGCACGTGTGACCAGTACTACAACAGGAATTTAGATTTTAAAAAGGCGATGTCAATGATGCCAAAAAACATGGTTTGTGTGTCTTGTGACCACAATTGACATCAATCGACTGTGTATTCATTTTTTTATTTAAGAGCTAAAACATACAGGAGATTCAGTCAATAACCAGCAAGATTCGTACTATTTTTAACGTGCTATATGATAGACGCACATGATATCTATAATGATATGGCTATCAATTACTTTTTTATGAATTTGTAAAATCTAAAATTTGTAGAATCTAGTATGTAAAAAAAATAACAAACTTCTATTTACTGGTCACTGTCTACAAGTCACAAAACTTTTTTTCCTTATTGCAACAAATCATCAAATAAAAAGCAAATCAAATACATTCGAGAAGTAAATAAAACCCTAAGCAAAATACAATTAAACCACAAAAATAAACATGCATCTACTTTCATATTTCACATATTCATGAATTTTCAGGACAAGACTTGATCTCACCTTTCTTGCGTGGTGAAGGGTTGTCGTCTATTTCGCGTCCGATTGTCACGTGTCTGCATTTCCCGGGAAAATCAGTCACAGACTTGCGTAAATGACGTAGTTACGTATTTGGGTTTCACGGTGAAATTGTGACTACATTTATTTGACCGAATAGAAAACTCTCTAATTAGAAGAATCTTTTCTTTTAAATCACAGTAGTGTTTCTTAAAACACACACAAAAAAAAAAAAAAAAAAAAAACCTGGGGTCTTTCTAGTGGACAGAGCACATCCCCGCAGCCGACTCAAACTAGGAACCAGTGCGCATGTCCGTACAAGCAGTTTAAAAAATGCCTAAATGAGCAATCTACATCTCTTGAACAGAAATATTTTCTACTAATAGCATTTATTAATCAAAGTAGTAAATTGATGTCTGCAAATACACAGCAGGGCTGATATTCAAGCAGCTGTGTCTCCAGTTTTGCAAGAGTTACCAGGAGTTTACACTGACTGAGAAGCTTATAGACCTTGTAAAAGTGCTTTAAAAATGCATAGCCGCAACAGATTGTCATCTTTTAAGTAGCACTTCTGCTTAGCTAGCGTCACTGTCACGGTCCTGTACAGTTCAGCCAAAGACAAGTCAGCTCTGTCACTGCAGTCACTCTCAGAGCAGTGGGGGAAGGGCGCGAGTGCAGTGGGGGAAGGGCACGCGCGCAATCAGTTTCAGTGCAGTGGGGGAGGGAGGCTAATCACAGTATGAGCAGATCTGATCAGTATGAGCAGACTAGTCAGTCACAGGCAGAGTTAGGGTTAAGGGGTTAGGGTTATTGCAGATCCAATGGTTTTTAAAATCAAAGTAAGAACAAAACAATTCTGTAAACAAACATTTAAACGTGTCAGCTTGATTCATGATTCTTTTGAACACTTTTTTTTCTTTTGTATGAATTATGCAACTCAGTTTCTCTCCCTCTCTCCATCTCTCCATCTATCTATCTATCTATCTATCTATCTATCTATCTATCTATCTAGAGAGAGAGAGAGAGAGAAAATGTTTGCTCTATGAACAGTTCTTTTTAGTCGTTTTGGTACATTTCTTGAATCATCCTTAAGATTTGCAAACAAGGAAAGTGCATTTCGTACAAACAGCAGCAACAATTAGATTACCATCAAAAGCCTGCAACTTTCTCAAAATCCTTAGTACATTATATATGAACATATCAGTGCCTTTTCACAAACAATAATGTCAAAATGCTTAGTCATGTTGTCAATATAACTGTATCAGTAAACTATGGCTATGATTTTGATGACAATGATAGAAAATACAAAAGACTACACTTTATCTGTCTGACACAAACACATTTACCCATTACTATTGACTGGACTCACAGTTACACTGTTGGTCTGTAAAAAAAAAAATCACAGTACAATGTCATTGCGATAAAGAAAAAGACTATTCATACACATACTGTATGTATGTGTGTGTGTTACATTATGTCTCTATCATGTATTACTGTATAATGTAAAATGCAAGTAGACTCTGCTGTAATATAGCATAAGGCCGGAGACACACTGGCTGCGTGGCATGAGCGTGGCGTTTCTGTTGCGTGTCACCTAGCAGACCTCTGGCTGCGTCGAGTTTTCTGTGTCTTTGCACAGCAGCAGAAACGTGTCTGACGTGGCGCTACTGCTGCTAGGTGACATAGAGACACAGTCTACATTTGGATTAGCGGTGTGTTGCGCTTGCCTTTACGACAACAATTTTAACTGTTATCACATCTTCCAAAATACGAAAAATAGAGAAGTGGGCTGTCTGTTTATTTCAATAACAGTTACAAATTTTGTGTAGCTTTAAAGAGACTATATTTAGCCGGATGGTGGACCGTCACAGAAGACACACTATGTTGTTATTATGTCCTCCTGAGGCCCAGAGGTCCTCCTGTTGCTCCTGAGGTGCTCCTGTTGCTTTTTTTCTAAAATGTTTTTCTTCTTCTTCATGTAATCACATTGTTAACTTAAGATTATAAGAAACAAATGAAAAAATTAAATAAATTATATTTTATTCATATGTAATGCTATGACCTCTGTAGTGGACACCAGGACTTGATTGATTAAAAAATACAAATGACATAAAATGATATATAAAAATAATGATTCACAGATACACTGTTGGTCTGTTAAAAAAATTACAGTACACTGTCATTGCAATAAAGAAAAAGACTATTCACACACATACTGTATGGACGTGTGTGTGTGTTACATTATGTCTCTATCATGTATATTTACTGTATAATGGACTTATGGTGAACAGTAGCCTATAGACCATTTCACAAGAAGTAAACAACACTGGTCCAGAAGCACTTCCTGTTTCAGTTTTTTAACACTACATAAAACCTGGGATAAAATACAACCAACAGAACATATAAAACTGAATCAAAAAGTTAAACAAACATCTTTAAGATGTTTTCTTTACATGTGAAATAAAGAAAACAGTTACAAACTGAAACAGGAAGTGTTTCTGGACCAGTGTTGTTTACATCTTGCAAAATGGTCTTGAACACTGACTGATCACATACCTGTTCTGTCAACAAACGCTTGAATGATTGAGGACACACACGTTGTTCTCATGGCTCACCTTTAAACCCGTCTCAGCCATGAGGTCATAACAGAACATGATCTACAAAAGTGTCCATTATTTCTTCAGAAATCTACAGCCTTCCTCTGTTTTACCTCTGTATCCACCACACATATCCTCTTCTTCTCTTCAGCTGTTTCCCCTGTTGTTCTTCTGTTCTCAGAGTGTGTGACGTTTTGTGCTCTGTCTATATGCCAGGGTAAGATCATGAGATGCACTCTGAGCGATTATAGAGAACTGTTGATCATTGATTGATCTAATGCTTTACATTCCCCTTCATTAGTGAAATTCAGAATTCACATCTGCAATTCAACAATTGGCTTTTATGCACAGCTGCACTACTTCCTGAACTTCAGCCAGCTCCTTGTTTCCTGTCTGCCATTATTGGACAAATTAAGTGATTAATTCAGGTGTGCCTGACCTTAGTAGTCACAACAACAATAATCAGACACACCTGAATCAATCAATTTGTCCAATAATGGCAGACAGGAAACAAGGAGCTGGCTGAAGTTCAGGAAGTAGTGCAGCTGTGCAGAAAGCCAATTCAGGACAAAAAAAAGTCTAATAGAATTGTATAGAAAATATGTTTGACAGTTTATGACAACTGGTTTTGGATTTAATGACGTATGCATTAAATGCACTTATCATTCTGCATTTAATGACTTATGGAACTAATGCCTAGGCTATATGTTTTGAGGGGTCAGTGTGTCAGTGTGATGTTTTGAGACTAACAGAAAACCAGTATAATACATATTGATAAGTATGACATAAGCAATTAATAATGTAAGAAACAGCAGACACTTGTATATACCAAAGCATTTGCAATCTCTTCAAAAGAATGATAAACTGCTTTTATGATGAGCATAAGTGACTAGATGATGATGCCTAAAACAAGAATTTTAGTTGTGATCTGAGAAATGCACCAAATAAGCGACTGAAAAAAACGTTAGTATTATAATAATATAATATAATTAAAATGTTTGCTGTAACTGCTTTCCTCTACATATAATATAAAATAATATATAAAATAATAGAATAGAATACAATATATACTATAAAGAAAATGTTTACTATAACTGCTCTCCTAGATATATAATATAAAATAATAGAATGTCTAATATAATATAATGTTTGCTGTAACTGCTCTCCTCTCTATAATATAATATAATATAAAGAGAATGTTTGCTGTAACTGCTCTCCTCTATATAATATAATATAATATAATATAATATAATATAATATAATATAATATAATATAATATAATATAATATAATATAAAGAGAAATGTTTGCTGTAAGTGAATGTGTTGCTGTGGTAACGGACTCCTGCACGTGCGGTGGGTGGGGGCGGGGCGGCGTCCGCTCCGGGAAGTCACTGATAAATGAGTGCGTGAGAGGGAACGGCAGAAGGCAAAGTAGGAGAAAACACTTTTTTTTGTAAATCACTCATAAAAGCAAGCGATTAAGCATGTTTTCACATCTTTTTGTGGCTTGTGTGTCTTTATTAAATAAACTCGGATGTAAATCATCACACACATTTTGACAGATTTAATCAGTTGTTCCTCCGTTTTTGGAATAAAAATGTAACGTACTTTTAAATTCACATGACGTAATGTGTATGTCCCGTCCCCGCTTCAAACTCGTTCCTGCATGATTAATAAACTTCTATGCAAGTTACTGTCTCTGTGTAGTCTCGGTGACGCGCAGCAGCGCGATCTTCACATACACATAGAGCAGACTCTGATGCGTGAGCAAAACTGCGAGGATTAAAGTTTAAAAACATGCTCATATACATCATGAAAGCTCCTGGGTAAATTATTAAATGTTTATTTAAATAATAATTATTGGCAATTTATTTATAATTGAATGTGGATTCTCTGTTTATCTATTTATAATAATGATTTTTTTTGCCTCCGCCATCTTTGTTGATGACGTAATGATCTCTGATTGGTCAGATCATCCGTTCCCGCTCTCAGAGTGGCTTTCTGCGCTCTGATTGGTCAGAATTCCCGAAGTGTGTATCTTTTCCGGAAGTGCAGTACTCCTAGAGGGCGCTGTGTTATACACACTTAGTGGGGGGGGGATACACACTTCACATACACAAATCACTTAAAAGTGATTTTTTGGGACAAGTGAGATTTTAAGTCTGGACACCATTTTAGAGCATGCTGAATGCCATTATATAGTCAAACAAATGAGGACATAGAAAATGTCCCCAATTTTTGAAGTGGTCCTCAGTTTACTGGTGTGTATTCTGGTGAATGTACCCAAATGGGACATAAACAAACACACACACACACACACACACACACACACACACACACACACACACACACACACACACACACACACACAGGAATACATTTGTAAGGCTATAAAAAAGATGATGAGACCAACTATTGTTCTATTGTTCCAAACTATTGTCAGTTGTTCGATTTTCTTCCCAATTTACTTTTTTTTTTAACATATAATTTATTTTTACTGCTTTATTTGCTAATTTGTTATTGCTGTTCAGTTGAAATAAATGATTAAATCTCCAACATTTCTCTTTGTAACATGTTGTTCGGGTTTGATTCTAATCATAATGTAACATTATTAAAAAACTGTTGTTTTTTCAGTACAAAAACAAATGCTAAACTTTGACAGAAGTATTTTATTTTTGTTATAATTGTGATTTTATAATATTTAGATATGAATCCAACTGAATCCAACTTTACAAACTATATCTTTCAGTAATTCAAATAGTATATAGTGGAGCTCTATAGCCATCTAGTGGTTAAAGGGACTTATTACAAATTTTAACCTGTATTTTCCAAAAAATGGGCAAAAATCTTCCATTCAACCTTGTAAAATTACCCATGGTATCCCCAGGAATTAAAGTTATAATTCTGGGTCTTTTATAAAGTTTATTTAACATAAAATGCTGTTTTTTTTGTAAAAATTCTATTTAAATAAATATTTATTCATTTATAGAAATAAAAAAAAAATCATAAATCCTCCAAAAACTACACAAATGTTGAGTAAAAACATTAATAAACAGAGTAAAATTATATTTGTTAAAAAAAAAATATTCTGTTACAAAATTAAATCTTATTGTCTGGGGTCCAATAGACCCCGGAGACCAAAATTGTGACTTTTTTTGAAGACCATCAGAGGGTTAAACTTTTCGGTTGATGTCTCAGTAAATGAGCTTAAGGAAAGATTGTATTGTGCGCAGTACCAACCTTTTCCACTAGATGACATCCAGACTCCACTGATGAGATCTTCGAATTCCATGTACGGTTTTTAGTGATCTGAAGCTCAATTTAATAGGATAACGAATGAAGATGGTCCGGAGGAGGAAACTGATGTCTTATCAAGGTGAGGCACAACCTTTCCTTAATATTTGTTTTTTATTTATATTATGTTATGCCACTATAGTTTTGTATGGATTATTCAGGTTCTAGCAGTTCTTGGATCACGGATCACCAGTACATGTTCGACATATAATACTGAGAACCGATGAGCCGATGAGTTAAGCATATTTTTTTTTCTGAGGGACGAAATATGTTACATATCTTAAGTATTTATTTGATAATCAGTAGACCAAGTGTAACAAAAGAAAACATGTTGATCACATAATTACTTTTTATTATTACGGTATTATTTTAAAGTTTGGAAACAATGAATGGATTGTAAAACTGTCAAACTAAACATTTATTATTATACTAAATTACAGCTCATTTAATTTCTAAGTAAGTTGATATAAATCTTTGATGTAAACTCTTACCAAGGTTTTAAATGGTGCACTGCTTAGTAAATGTGTATAAAGCGTTAAAACATAACGTATTAAACATACTGGAGACATGCATCATTTTTTTTTTGTCGACTTTCAGGTTTTGAACCGGTTCATTGAAACGAACTGTACGAAAGAACCGGTTCTCGGAAAGGAACCGAACTTCCAATCACTACTTAGCACCACTCTATGATTAAGTTGACACCTTAGCAAGTTGGGCATAGCTAAAGAATCATTTGTGCAAGGTGAGCATTTCTTACTTGACAGCAAGCTTCCATGACGTATGTCCTTATTCTCAATAACAATTAACTTATATCATTATCATGTCTTCTTTATTTTCCCGCTATGCTTGCTATAGAGCTGACTCGCGGTATGAATCCAAGTAAGCTACTTAGTTAAAGGGGGGGTTTACTGCATTTTTTCTTTGCATGATTCTATTTATGGGGTGCAATATAACATGTATTTGTGTTTTTTCTTTTTTAAAAAGTCTTATTTTTCATAAACTTCACCTTTATTATAAGCTGCGCTCTCCTCTGTCCCCTGAACGAGCTGTTGACTTCCTGAATCTATGAAACCACTCCCTCAGAAACAGGCAGTGGGCTCAGATTGGTTAGTTTGGGCCGGTGTGTGGTGATTGGCTAAACTGTCACTCAAGTTGTCCAGAAGGTTAGCGCCCATTACCTTTACGGGCGAAACGTGACTGCGGCGCTCCGGTCCAGATGTAAATAATGGTGTTGAATCTGCAGTATCAGTTTGAGGCAGAATCAGACAGAGAAAGCGGCGATGAAGAGAGGCAAGCAGAACCTCACCACACGGCTCTTACTAAACGTTTCTCAATGATAATTCGCTACATTTTTTAACTTTATACACGTTTGTTTAACACAATAGCATCTGACTGGCAACAATAACTGGCTGAATTTGAATTGAATTTGTGGAGATTCTGGAAGCTGTCTCTCGTAAATGCGCAGTACAGAGAGATAAATTACGATAGTCATTTTCAGGAACATAATTAAACATAAATTGTATCCATTGTTGACGAAGTACAGCGTCTGTGGGAAGCTCGAACACAGAAGACCTGGGTGAACATAACCCACGCATGCCCTTTTTTGCATTTTCCGGAGGGAGGGGTTGATGCAAATGTGTGGGTTAGTGACGTCTAAAACCCAGCTGTAGTCCCAATCGAGTCGTTTTTGTAGGCAATATACTTCCTGATTTTTAAAAGATGATATCTCTGCTTACACTGAACTTTCAGCGCTGCAACTTTGCAGATAGTGATGAATGGCGTGGGGGTGTATCTTTTTGTGTTGTTTGGCTTTGGTTCCGCCCGTCTGAACCGTTTCGTAGTATGTGCTTATTGATGATCGATCTCACCTGGACTGGAGGACATTTAAGAGAGCAGAGGGGAAGTTCGTTAGGACGTGATTGGCTTCTCGCGCTCGGAGGGAAACGGGGACGCATTGTGTTGCTCAAGACCATTAGGGTCCTGGGACGGACAAACGCGGACAAACAACGCGTGCTGCCTCTGTGGACTATTCATCACGGCTGATTCCGTTCCCGAGACCTCTGGCCGGGGTCTTATTTGCCTGGAAATCGGGGAAGTGTTTTATATTTTAACCATTTCATGAGTTATGTGTGGGTGTGAATGTGTATATGAGAGTTGCGCATTTTAGAGTGTGTAGTGTGTACGCCCATTGCTTTGTGTACGCGGGACCAAGGACACGATGATTTTTCCACTTGATAAACTGATTGTAGTGTGATCATGAGTTCTAGTGTGCTGTGCTGGGCTGGGGAGTAACCATTGGAGTGTAGTGACGTTTGAAGTGTTCACGTGGGGATCGCGATTGTCCTAGTGTGCGCGTGCTGAGTTAATGTGGGATAGAGCCTCTTTCAATGTGTATTTATATGATGGTACTATTTTTCTAAATCAGATTGTCAATAAAAATATATATTTTCTCTAAAATCCTGTGTGGTGACGTGCCCTCTGTCCTCCATAAATTGTTAAACCTCTTATAATTAGCCTTTCGCCGAGCCCCGCCCCCCTTAGTTACTGTTGATACCTCCATCAAACAAATGGTCAAACACGGGCAGCGCGACAGATTGCCATGACGGCAAAGGGTATTCCCGTGCGTGTCAGTGACCTTTTTTGGAGCAATACCTCCGCGATATCAAGCAAGATCGAAGCAAAAGGGATTACGGTATGCGGTGGAGGGATTTATTCCAAATATAAAATTAAGAAATGAATAAGACACGACTACTATTGATGCTAATGCTTACCAGTCTCAAGAAAAATCAGAAAAACCCCATGACCATGCTAAGTTACCTCAAATGCAACCAGCACAGCCTTGAAGATTTTATAAACTGGTTCAGTGGCTAATTGTTTGGAGTTCGAAATATATAACTTGCACTGCATATTTATTCATGTTGCTTCCGATACAGGAGTAGCTACACGTTCGCTTTAACAAGCAGGTTGTTCATTACCATAGCAACCGATTGCGTGTCATGCTCATGCTGAATGCGATTTTCGTGTTTAAAAAGTAACTAACGTTATGCATAAGAGACGGAAAGAGGCAGAGAACCATACGTTATTTAAGGTTATTTCTATTCGTTACGATATTGATATATGAACTGATGTTGTCATGTAAGCTTCATGCTTTCCCCGTTGCGAACGTCCTCTAAACTGTAGTCTACGGTGCTGCACTGCTAACTTAGCTGACTGCTGCTCATTTTCCCAGAGAATATCATGGTATGTTAACAACAGCCCTTTAGAAAATGTACAGTAAGTCCTTTGTGGATCCTCTTGATCTGCTTTCTCCGTGCTTCTTTGACTAATCTCAGTCGCACGCACGCTGCACGCGAGACGAGTTAACCATGTTCGACACATTTAACTGGAATTGGGGCGTCCACACTGTTTAATACATCTTAGGCACCGCTCGCGTTGTGTTTTGGGCTTTGGAAAGGGAAAAAACACAACTTCTCCAGACAATCTCTCGGGGTATCATGTGTCCGATTTACAAACGCCGTGGGCGCACCGCTTACTGTTTGACGGAACAGCTCACACAGTAACGGTTGCTATGATGTGTGATTGGACAATGGCCATTTTGTGGGAGGGGCCGGCGAAAGGTCAATTAAGGTTTACTACAATAGGCTACTGTTCATGCAGCAACAGCAACATTACACACTATTTAAAATGAAAAAAGTGAAATTGCAATCAACCCCCCTTTAAGGATCTGGGCAAATTGCTTAAATCACTTAATAACCCAGGTAGCAAACAGACGTTGGGCCAACGTCAATTTTGGTTGGTTACGTTGCCCCAACCTATACAACAGAAATACAACGTTGGGCCAACGTTGGTATGGTCAGCTGTGATGGCCCAACCTATCTGACAGAAATACAACGTTGTGCCAACTTTGGTATGGTCAGCTGCAATGCTTTTTTTTGTGATCAAATTTGTATTTCTTTTTCCTTATATAAGGCAATACATATGGTATACAAACCACAGAAATAGATTATGTACATGTATATATATTTAATTACACACCTACATATATACAAGCATTTGCATACATACCGAGATAAGCATATTACGAAGCATATAACATAATATAAAAACAAATTATAATAATACAAATAAAATAAAAAGTAAAAAAAAACAACAACAACATATTGGCTAATACAATTGCCTTTCTTGCTGCAGAGTGGTGAGCTTAATGCGAGGTCGTTTGCCATGCCACAAAAATATAGTTATTGTTGACAAGTTCAAGAGCAATGCAATAAGTGCACTGTGACCGCGCCGTCGCCAGGTCATGATTATATTAAGTTGTCTGCTATATTTGCTTCGTATTTATTAAATACGCAATTGGTTGATGAAAAATTTATTAAAATTAAGATTCAATGTATACAAAACGATTTTTTTTTTAAAGAAAGGCTTTCTATGGAAAGTTTTGTATAGGCTACAAAACTTTATGAAGTGGTCAAAATCCTGTCTGACCAACTCTATGTGTCCCGATATATTACACATCCTATACTAATGCTGTTCACTTTTCATAATCAACATAGATGGGAAGAAAAAACATTACAATATTTTAACAAATATGAAACTAAATGTGCTCATATATAGCTACAACACGTAGAGGCCAGACTCTCTATTTGTACAAATTGCTGCACATTCATTTAATTCTGAATTTTGCACACATAAATATATGATATGATATTGAAATAACTAGATATTATTTTGAAATAACAACTATGATGCCGAAAATAACGAGATATTATGTCGAAATAACGTCTTGACTCGAAATAACACATTTATTTTTCTTCTTCACCATGTGGTTCAGGGCTTACATAGAATAAAGCATGAATATAATTGCTTCCAGAAATTATTGTTGGGGGTGTTAACGGTGTGCTTTAGTCTTTCTTGAGGTGCTGAAGCAACCCTCCCTAGAGAGGCGTTGTCCGTTTGTCAAGTGCTGAAATGTCACCTTGAAGAATGGATCGTAATTGTAGCACGCGCTTGTATTTGTACATGAAAAATTGTAGCACAGGCCTGTAGCCTTGTTTTCATCTAATGTGCATTTTCGACGAGGCCAATACTCCATAAAAGCACAAACATAGGGGTGGTGACCAATGTTCCCTCTAAGCTGCACGCGTGCACGGACTCGAACCTCTTTCACTCTATAGGCGCTTTTCCACTGCATAGTACGGTACGGTTCGGTACGTCTCACTTGTGGTGCTTTTCCACTGCATGGTACGGTACAGTACGGTTCGCTTCAGGTCGCTTTAAATGGTACCTGGTCTGTTGAGGTTCCAAGCGTACCGTACCGGTACTAAAATGTGACGTGAAACACTGCAGATCACTGATTGGTCAGACAGAATCGTCATTCCCTGCGTCACTACTAGCGTCATTGGATTTGCGACACGAGACACTTTTTTAGCAGTATTTTTGTTTTGCTGCCATCAGCCTCATTTTAAACACATTTTTCCGTCTAGCAGTTAAAAACAACCACATATCGAGAATCAGGAACACCATCCCCTCGATAGTCTCCATTGTTCCTGTGTTGTGGGTTTGAAAATGTGGCGCTTTTAAGATGATGTCATGGCAGTAGAGGCGCGCGCAAATAACGATCAGTCCCACACACTTTGAAGGGGTACTACTGCGGTGGAAACGAAAAGCGTTCCGAACTGTTCCGCGCCGAATCCAACCGTACTGAGCCGAACCGTACCGTACTATGCAGTGGAAAAGCACCATATATGTCGCGGTGACGCGGTCGTACACTTCTGAAGCCGCGGTCGCGCAGAAAATCATAAAATGACATGTAGAGGACTGACGCGAAATGTGTGGAAATTCAGTTGATTGTAGGTTAAGTGAGAAAAAAGTAGGCTATCAGTGCTCTGGTCAACCGCTGTAGAGTGAAAATTGGTGAATGCAGTTTACAGCTTCCATAGAAAGAGAACGAGCGCGTGTGATTGGCAGTGAGCGGACAAAATAGCTCAATACGAGAGGCAACGAGAAACAAAAAGACATGTGAAATAAAATCACATCATAATGTTTTAAAGTAAATAATAACGGTTATATAACGGTTGATGGACGCAGAACGGTGTAAATGTTTTTGTGTGTGTGTGTGTGTGTGTGGGGGGGGGGGGGTTCAGGAATGGTAGATTACTATAGATTACTATATAAATGAGATCACATATTCATTTTTCTTGAAAATATTTAGCTATTAGATCTATTTAAATGCCTCAGTTTGTTTTCATATTATAATAATATAATATGTAAACAAATTGAAGCATTTAAACTGATTATAGCTATCACTTCAAATACTTCAATTCGGGTTTTTTAAAATATTATATTATATTATATTATATTATATTGTAGTAGGCCTTTATTTTATTATATTAAAAGCCTAAAAAAAATATTTATATATATATATATATATATATCAGCACCTGCGTTAAAATTTATCTGTCGACGTCCCGGCGCGAACTCATTCTGCTCAAGAGAACAGTGCGCGTGATTTAAAATTACCATTATCTTTTGACCGTTATCTTTCTTCTAGGCTTCACTTCAGCCGTTAACGGTAACCCAGCCAGTCCAAGGTAATCTGCTCGATTCAATATATTGTTTTAATTTATAACCAACCTGTTATCTTATCTAGTAAGGCATTACAATTTGATGTAAATGTAACTTAGCCTTATATTTTAGCCAGCATTATTTACAATGTAACGATCTACCGTTCTAACTGTTAACGTTAGCTATAGCTAGCATTGTAGCCTTCTAGTTTGGATTAAACAATCGAAATCAGCTGTAGATATTGTTTGGCAGCACACTAACAATGTCTGCAAACAGAATGTATTCAGACAGAACACTTAAACGTCAGGCAAAGCGGAGGGCTTACAATATCCTTAGTGAGGTTTGCGTCAATGCTGAATCTGACGCAGCCGACATAAACATATGCCTGGAAAAAACACCCCTGCTGATGATGTGTGGTCAGATGCTGCTTCTGATTGGCCCATGTCCTATGAATCAGACGAGTTAGAGACTGAGTTTAATGTTGACGACAACAAGACTGATGAATTTTGGTCAGATGCTCTGACAGAAACTGACACAAGTGATGATGAATTTGTTGAGTCTGCAGAGTGTCTTGCTGAGGAGATCAGAGGTTGGGCAATAGACAGCCAAATACCACAATGCCATCTAAATGGGCTGTTGGGCATCCTGAGGAAATATCATCCATATCTCCCAAAGGATCCCCGCACTCTTTTAGGGACTCAAACTAATTATGAGGTCCAGGAGATTGCTGGTGGCACCATGCATTATTTTGGAGTGGAGAAAGGCATTAGGGATGTGTTAAACCAGATAGACCCTCTCCCAAAGGCCATTCATTTACAAGTGAATATTGATGGACTGCCTTTGTTCAAAAGCAGTAATAAGCAGTTCTGGCCCATTCTAGGCTTGGTAGAGGAAGACAAAACAAAGCAACCATTCGTCATCGCTTTATATCTTGGATCTAAAAAGCCAGAGAATGTCAATCTGTTCCTAGAATCATTTGTGAATGAATATGGAAAGCTTAAACTAGAGGGTGTGGATGTAATTGGCAAATGTGTAGAAATTAAAATTTCTAATTTTGTTTGCGACGCTAGTGCAAGGGCTTTCGTAAAAAAACATTAAAGCCCACAATGCATATCACGGCTGTGAAAAATGCACACAGGAGGGAACATGGGTGGAAAATCGCATGACTTTTCCTGAAGTAGATTCACCTTTACGGACAGATACGTCTTTTATTAATAAAGACGATGAGTTTCACCATAAAGGGACCAGTGTGTTGTCAAAGGTTGGAATTGGTATGGTCTCCCAATTTCCATTAGATGTTATGCATCTGGTTTTTCTTGGGGTTGTGAGAAAGTTGATAGGGTTTTGGATGAGGGGACCACTTCCAACTCGTTTAGGTGCTCATCAGATAGGCCTAATTTCTGCAGCGCTTATGTCCTTTGCCTTGAGACTCCCCAGAGAGTTTGTACGAAAAGGGAGATCCCTTGTTGAGGTAGATAGGTGGAAAGCAACAGAGTTCAGAACTTTTCTTCTGTACACTGGTCCAGTTGCACTGAAAGACCATCTGCCGAATGTTCTATACCACAATTTTATGCTTCTGCATGTAGCCATTCGAATATTATGCTGCCCCTCACTCTGTCTCCAGTACTGTGATTTTGCTGAAAAGTTACTAATCACATTTGTCGAGCATTTTCAATCTGTCTATGGTAATTACGTTGTGTATAACATACACGGCCTGACACATCTTGCCAATGATGTAAGGCAGTTTGGTGTGCTGCATAATTTCTCAGCTTTTCCATTTGAGAACTTCCTCTACACATTAAAAAAAATGACTAGGACCCCTACACAGCCCCTTCAACAGATCATCAGGAGATTGTCAGAAAAAGCAAGTGTCAGAACTAAAATAAAGGTGTGCAAGGATGGTTTTTACCAGGAACATAAGAACGGGCCTGTTCCATATGATGTGACATCTCAGCAGTTCACACAGTATAAGAAATATGTAAATGGTGGAACTTTAATTAGTTTATCAGAGGGAGACAATTGGCTTTATGCACAGCTGCACTACTTCCTGAACTGCAGCCAGCTCCTTGTTTCCTGTCTGCCATTATTGGCCAAATTGATTAATTCAGGTGTGTCTGATTATTGTTGCCAAGACTATTGAGGTCAAGCACACATAAATTAATCAATTTGACCAATAATGGCAGACAGGAAACAAGGAGCTGGCTGAAGTTCAGGAAGTAGTGCAGCTGGGCATAAAGCCCATTATATCCAGTCCAATGGAGATATTTATATAGTTAAAAACATTTTAAAAGACAAGGAAGCATCACATCTAGTCTGTCTTAAATTCCAAAACAAGTCATCATTTTTCACCTATCCCATTGATTCATCAAGTCTTGACATAACCTTTGTGAAACAACCCGGGCAGTCATTGACTATTGTTCCTACACAGACTGTTTCAAAAGTTCTTCTTTTACAGTAAGTACCCCCCCCCCCCCCCACCATTAGGTACAGACCTTATCAATCATAAGAAATAGTAATAATAAGACTAGGAATTATTTTAATTAATTAGATTTCCACTGGGTAATTAAAAGAGCTACAATAAATGTATAAAGTTGTAACACTATATATATATATATATTTTTTTTTTTTTATAGATGTATTCAATAGTTGTTTTTACTGAAAAGAATGAGACAGAGGTAATACCAAGTGACTGGCTGAGCGTCGACAAAAAAATTTCCTTTTGGCCTCCATATAACAGTACAAAATGTAGAAAAGCGGTTGAAAAAATGAAACTCCTGATGAAGAATGGGACGAATATATAACTGAATGGGTAGCTGAGTATGGTAAGTCTTTGAGGAATTAAATATGAATTATTATTGAGAAATATAGAGAAATAACTATTCAAAAATTAAAAGATGCTCCTTGTGAGTTATGCCAAGCAGTTCTTTTCAAATGTTCAGATAATAGGCTTAGTGATGTTATTTGTTTCTATGTTTAGATTCCTATGAAAAAGCCAGAAGAAAGCTGGTGAAGTTTTGTAAAGGCAACAGTTTGGAGTCTACAAATGAGGACAGTGTACGGAAAAGAGTGTATGCTTCCTCTGTTCTTCTCCTTTTATAGCCTACTGCTTATTTGCACTGAGCTTTTACAAAAATTGATTACACTTAATGTGTCCAACAGACCATCATCAAAATATGTAAATGGATTTCCATCTGATTGATACCGCCTCAGGAAGACCTCCAGTGCAGGCCTCAACAAGCGGGCACAGGTACAGACGAAAACAGACAGTGGTCATTGCATCATTTCTCAACATATCTGGTCACCACAGATTCCTTAAATCCAAGACTTGACAATATGGTCCCCTTAGAATTAATTAAAGTAATTTCCTTTGTCTGAGCCACAAGAAAGTGTTTAATGTAAGGTAAAAAAAAAAAAAAATCACTGCTCTTATGTATTAACCTTAGAAATTTAGCCAAATGAATGTATAAACTGTGTGTTGGAAATTACAGTATAAGGTTATATCTCACATTTTTGTCAAAATTAAGTTGTAGTAAACTATATTTAATTATGTTGAATTATAATAATATGTTGAAAGGAATTTTTGAACAGTGGTCACTTTCCTGTTGTATAAGATCGCAGCGAAGCTCTGGATGGAAGTAAATGTTGTGATGTCTGACAATGTATTGTACATTATACTGATTCTGTTTCTCACTGTTCCATATGCAGAGACAATGGAAAGACCAAAAAAAAAAAAAAGATTCTGCAGTAATGGAGCCAAAAGCCCGACTTTGCCAGCCATACCACCATTTGCACCATCAGCAGCTGCTGTGACAGTCCCTGAACCAAGACAAGATGGTAAGTAGAATTAACTCCTTACATAGCTTTTAGTAATTACCTTTAGTCTCTAACTTGGATTAGACACTGTTCAAGGAACAAAATAAAATATATGTAACCAAAAAGGAGAATAAAACCAACTTCCCCTGGCTAAGTTGTACTATTTTCAAATGATAAACTTTTTAAGCCTTGCTTTTGACAATTAGCATTAATATCAATGTGCTTTGATTTACAACCATTTTTTTTAATTGTGACATTAAGTGAAATGCAACATAAAAACAAAATTCCAAATCTTGTAAAATCATATTTTGCTTTAAACGGACATTGACAACACATTAAATGTTGAAAATGTCAAATTTTACTATTTTATGGGAAATCGGAGCAGATTTTAAATTTATTGCGTCTCAAAAAAGCTGGGATGGATTCAACAAAAGGCTGTTAAAGTTATGATAAAGACAACAAAAGAAGAGGTGCAGTTTCTCTCTTTATACGTTCAATTTTGTGTAGTTATAATGTTGCATCGTATGTTTGTCTGATTCAGAAAGAGAACTCCGGCTCTACCAGATGCTGGAAGAGATAAAGGGTCAGGTCAGGCAGAATACGCTCCTCCTTCAGGCGATTTTGCGAAGAGAGAATGCTGCTGAAGTTGTGAATGAGGAGTTTCAGTTTCCATTAAGGAGCATGACCGGCATAAAAGATTTGGAGGATAGGCTGTCAAACAGAGACACACAACGTTCTCTAGTAAATTCTAAAGTTCTTTTTCTTAACTTAAACGAATACTAACATATTATTAATATCTAACTATATTATATTATATGTAGAGATCTAGACCTGCTTTACTGGTGCTTAACACATGTTTTTTTTTTTTTTTTTTCAAAGACAAGATATCTTACCAGCTTGGGTGGAACATCTGCTAAAGACATTGTCCACAGAATGATGAGGGAAATAATGACCAATGCGTTGGCCAACAATTTTAATTGGCAAGGGAGAGGACAGAAGAGCCCATTTTCTACACTTTTGCTAGCAAAAGTTGTCATAGGTGATGTGTTTAAAAAAAAAAAAAACATTCAAAACTAAGACATAACTTGTCTTGAAATTGCAAAAGAGAAAACAACCTATTACAGTTTCACATAATGTGTCATTGAATGAAATGCAATGGAAGTAAAAAAAATGTTCTTTAATGTCATGCTGACAGATGCAGCCAAAAGACAAGGGGCAAAAGTGGTGGAAGCAGAGGAAAAAATAAAAACCTGGCTGAAGTGGAGGAAGAAAAAAAAGAGCAACAGAAAAAGGTACACAAGGCATTTTTAAGGCTGATCCAAAATGTTATTAATTATTATATATATATATATATATATATATATATATATATATATATATATATGTTCATATATACATTTTAAGTAATTTACATTTTGATAATTACTATATTTTTTCTTTAACACAGAAAAGCAGATGCCTCCCCCTCAATTAGATTCCAGCAGCAGTGAAAGTGAATGTAAGTGTCTTCCAATAATTGTTTTTTTTTCTTCCTCTGTCTAACCCCACCAGTAAACAGAGGTATTTCATCTTTACTAGGCGTACACTATAGATGTATAATAAATTTGCTACCCCAACATGATGAAAATCTCTTGCTGGCGAGAAAATAAATCCTACTTTTCCCCCAAAAAAATATACACTCAAAAATAAAACGACACATATCTTAAATTCTCTAAAAAGTTGTTTATGTTTGTTTTTATTTAACAGGAGTATGCTGCTTCTCCTCCTCCGCTCCGTCTTCATCGTCAGAGCAACTCAGTGTTTTTTGTTTGTTTGTTTGTTTTTTCTTTGCCATCTTTTTTGTCAATTTTTGGTTCCTTGTTGATTTCGTTGGCTTTATTTTAATTTTGTTTGCATTTTTTTTACATAAATAAGCATTAATAAGTTAAACTTGTCACCAATAAAAAGGGTCATTTTATAACCAATTAAGTTTGTCTGTTGTGCCGTCTCGTAATGCAATTCAACAATGAACAGGCCATTTCACAATCTTAAAATTTGAGTGTAAAGTAGCCTAGTTAAACCTATTTATTTATAAGTTTGCGAAGGTCTGCTGACTGCTGAACCAACGTTATAGAGATCTTCTGAGTCTGATCTTCAGTCTCTTCTGAGGCAGACCATGAGCGGGCTAGCTAGCGGCTCATTGGTTCGCTCAGAGAGAATGCACGAACCTATGGGAGAGCGGCGCTGAGTCCGCGGCCAATGAGTGGACGGCGCTCGCTCACTGCGTCACAGCCCGCCAAAAGGGGCGTGGCTACAGTTATATTAATATTATTATTATTATTATTATAAAGGTAGCTCTCCCAAGCTAGTTCGTCGATTCTTTTTCATTCAGCGAGCTACACGCATCCGCTGTCCTGGGAAGAAGCCGCCGTCGTCGAGAAGGCACCCTCTAGCGAGCTCCGGAGTCTGAGGAAGCCGGCCGTCTGCCACCTTCAGCCGCCCAGCAAGCTAGCGCCATCCGACGCGTATCCTTTATTCCACCCTTTTCACAAAAGAGCCGAGCGTCTTTTTCAAGATGCCTCGTATTTCCTGCGGCTCATGCCGCTCTTCACTCGAGGAAGGAGACCGCCACCCCATCTGTGTTCTCTGTCTCGGAGTGGATCACGCAGAGCTCGCCCTCGCCAACGGAGGATGCGACCACTGCGAGGACCTGCCTCTGTCCTCCCTGCGGGCTCGACTGCAGGCGGTCAAAACCGCTCCCGCGCCGCCTCTCACTTCGCCGCGGAAGAAGAAACGCCGCTCCCAGAGGCCGCCGGAGCCCCCTGCGGATCCATGTGGGCCGCCGCCGCCGCCCACCGACCGCTCTCCCTCTCCGCCCCTACCGGACATACAGTTGCCGCCGAGTGGCCGCTCTGTCGCCTCCGACGACACTGCGGATGAGAAGGACTCCTGTTCGCTGCACGCTTCTGACAGCGAGGATTGGTCGTCGATCGGCTCATCGTCGAGAGAGTCTGCGGGGACCCGCGCCGGCATCGAGGAGGAACTAACGCGCCTCCTTTCGCAGGCCGTCAACCGCCTGGGTCTCGAGTGGTCTCCTCCCCCCGAGCAACCACCGAACCGCATGGATGGGAAGTTCCTGCACCGGCGCCCGGCCCCCGCCTGCAACTGGGCTGCACCATTCCTGCCTGAGCTTCACAACGAGCTCACGAAATCCTGGAATGCCCCTCTTTCGGCTCGTAACCGCTCCGATGTGTCCGCTTTGCTGCGCTCAGTGGACGGAGCCACCGAGAAGGGTTATACTGCCATGCCGCCCGTCGAGGACCTGGTCGCCGCTCATCTTTGCCCGCCCTCTGCTAGATGGCGTTCTTCCCCTACGCTTCCTTCTAAAGCGTGCAGAGCGACCTCTAACTTTCATGCCCGCGCCTATGCTGCCGCCGGACAGGCCGCTTCAGCGCTGCATTCCATGTCAGTCCTCCAAGTGCTCCAGAGCGACATCTTGTGCGAGATGGCGAACAGCGGTAGGAACCCGCCCATCCTCTCGGATCTGAGAAGCGTTACGGATCTTTCCCTTCGCGCCACTAAAGCCGCCGCACAAGCCCTGAGGAAATGCATGGCCGCCCTCTGTGTCGCTGAGAGACACTTATGGCTCACGCTTACCGACATGGGAGATTCAGAACGCGCCGTGTTCCTCAACGCGCCTATCTCTCCGACCGGTCTCTTCGGATCTGCCGTCACGGGCATCGTTGACCGCTTCTCCGAGGTACAGAAAGCGACTCAGGCCATGAACTTGTTCCTGCCCCGCCGCACTAGCTCTTCGGCAGGCCGCTCGCACGAGCCACCTGCCAGAACCCCACATCAGCGCCCGCCTCAGCAAGCTCAGCAGCCCCAGCGTAGACAGGGCACCCGCCCTCGCTCTCGCTCTGACAGCCGCCGCAGACAGCCTCCTCCCCGGGGGCCTCGACCCAAGATCGCGCTGAAGCCCGATCAACAGAAGTCTGCCTAGCACAGCTGAGAAAAAGACGGCTCTCTCCCACCGCGGCCGGACCGCCGTCAAAGCTTCGCCCACTGTTAGTCCCCGTCTCACCGCTGACCAGGGGCGGTTCTAGAGGCGGGGCCACAGGGGCCTGGGCCCCTGCTGAAATCTGATTGGCCCCTGATTGGCCCCCCTTCCATCAATCGTCGACGAGAAGAGCAACCGGAGAATTTTTCCACAACGATCAAAGATGCAATTCCACCCCCAAACAATTGGCGGCACTGCGGTAGTAATGTGCCAATGTAATTTGGGAGAAGAAGCAGTGCTTGAAAATAATGCGCAAAATCGATGAACCTTTGACTACCAGAACATCGTCTGTGATGTTGCCTGTACACAGGAGACATAAAATCCATCAAACAGTAATCCAACTTAGAGACAACTTTTGGTGAGTCACAAATCCTTGTGTTGGTTGTCATTAAAATATGAAAGTATATTTTAGCTGCTGCTCTTACTTATTTTAGGTTTGTTAACTTAATTGTGGAAGACTTGTTAAAGTTGTTAGCAATGTTAACATGTTAAGATGGCGCTAGCAAAGGTTATAGAGTTTTTAGAGAGTTTATCCATTCACTAACAGCCTTGTATGTAATTATACCTTTGTGATAATGTTAACTAGCGTGTTTGGCAGATATAGTGAGCATGAAAAAAGGGACAGACACAGGGAGCTATTCAGAGTTTTTTCAAGATTAACCCATGATACTCATAGATATCTATGATGATACTTCTAAAAGTGATGATTTAAGCAAGGGGAGGTCAGAGGACAGAATCAACCAGCAGGCAGCTGAAGACCAGGGTAGCCCAAACCCCTCTTCACCAGATCAGAGAAAACATGATGTAGGCAAAGCCAGATGATAGAAACACAATGTAATGTATTAAATGGTAGGCCTATTCAATGAAACTGCAACGAGGAGAAATGTTCTGCTTGCTGAGGGTCTGAACATAATGGCGCCAAAATGGATGTTTCTGCTAGCAGCTAGAACCAGAAATGTTACCAATAACTGCTCATATTAACATAATTTTCAGAAGACTCAGTGGTTATGTTTAATTGTTTTTCATTTGCTTCTTGTAGACATTCCCTGGTGCCTAGCAGAGAAGTTGTGCTGCTCCACCTGGGCCTGATGGTATGCCTATATTTTCATCCTGTTGAAGTTCTCAATGGACATTTAACAAATTATGAATTAATTAACAATAATTTACTGTTTATAAGCGACGACATGATTATGAAACTTAAAATGTTGAATTCAGAAAGAAGTTATAAAAAAAATTTTAAAAAAAAATTTTTTGCTTCTCTCCAGACATTTCCCAGTCCAGAGCAGATGGTCCAGTACAACCTGTCCTCAAGGTTTACCCCAAGACACAGCACGGGAACAGGAAGAGAGCATTCATTGAGAACTGGTACAAAGACTTTACGTGGCTGCAGTATTCTGTGTTCAGAGCATAGTATAAATAAAAAAAATAAATTAAATAAATCATTAAGAACTTTACTGAAAATTGATTTGAAAAATTAATAACTGCCGAACTGTATTTGCACCGTACTGAATAAATTATTTTGTGTGCATGAATGTACCCTGTACTTGGCCCCTGATTGTAACATCTGGCCCCTTAATGGCCCCTGTTACAGAAAAATCCTAGAACCGCCACTGCCGCTGACTACAGTAGAGTTCACCGCCACAATCAAGCCGGTTTCCCTGCCCGCTTGCGAGCGACTAAAAGCCGTTTTCACGGCTACCCAGAGAGTTCACAAAAAGAGCATAAAAGCCTCAAATGTGAAAAATGTGCCCACAAGCACGTGCTCACGAATACACACAAGCACCATATGCCCCGGGTCTCACACAGAGCCCATTCTAACGGAGTGAGCTCTATCCGCTCCAGTAGCAGAGAACATAAACACGCCCACGAGCCCGTGCGCGTGTCCCTTCTCTGTCCGCTCTGTCACACGGCCCATAAACTCCTCTCTGAGTGTAAGTCCCGTTGCCAACCGCATTATAAGCGCGCCCACACCCAGTGTCCAGCCCGCTATGTGCAGCAATCAGGGCGAAATCGCCATTCAACCGCTAGCCGCATGCTGCGAAGCGTGGGAAGCCATCCCCGGCATCTCCCCGTGGGTTTTAAGCATAATAAAGAATGGCTATCGATTACAGTTTCGTCGCCGCCCGCCACGCTTGCGCGTGCGGCTCGAATCCACTGTCAGCCCGGCTGCTATGAACACGCTTCGCTTAGAAATAGCCAAGCTACTGCAGAAGGGCGCTATAGAGAGAGTCCCGCCATCTATGACCGAGTCGGGGTTTTACGGCCGTTATTTTCTGATTCCCAAGAAAGACGGCGGTCTCAGGCCGATATTAGATCTCAGGGCTTTGAACAAAGCGCTCATGAAGAGACCGTTCAAAATGCTCACAGTCAAGAAACTTCTCGCGCACGTCCGCCAGGGGGACTGGTTCATCTCTCTAGACCTGAAAGACGCCTATTTTCAGATCCAGATAAACCCTCATCACAGGCCATTCCTACGTTTCGCCTTCGAGGGTCAAGTTTACCAATATGCCGTTCTCCCGTTCGGCCTATCCTTAGCACCCCGTACGTTCACGAAGTGCATGGATACAGCGCTCGCTCCCCTGCGAAGTCAGGGGCTGCGCATTCTAAGCTATCTGGACGACTGGCTGATTCTAGCAGATTCCCAGACGGAGCTGCTGTCACACCGCGCAGTTCTCCTCAACCATCTGGAAGCGCTGGGACTCTCTGTCAACTGGACAAAGAGCTCTCTCCAGCCCAGTCAAACTATTTAATTCCTTGGAATAGATTTGAACTCTGTCACAATGACAGCTCGCTTATCCACACAGCGCGCGCGCCGTGTTCAGCGCCTAGCCGCCTCCTTTCAGATGGGTACCCACACATCCCTGAAATCCTTTCAGAGGATGCTGGGTTATATGGCTTCAGCCTCCGCTGTGCTACAGCTGGGTCTTCTGCACATGCGCCCCCTTCAACTCTGGTTAAAGAGCCGCGTATCCCACCGCGAGTGGACGACGGGCCGCCAGATGATCAAGATTACTCAGACATGTATCACTGCACTGCAGCCATGGTCAGTAATCGAGTGGTTTCAGAGGGGCGTTACCATGGGTACTTTTTCTCGCCGGAAAGTCATCTCGACAGACGCATCCAACTCGGGTTGGGGTGCGGTTTGCGAGGGCTCACCGGCCGCCGGCCAGTGGTTGAGCCTCGAGAGTTCCCTACACATAAACTGTCTGGAAATGATTGCGGTCGAGAACGCGCTGCTGTTTTTCCTCCCGCGCATACATGGTCACCACGTCCTGATTCGCTCCGACAATATGGCCGTGGTATCATACATTAACCGTCAGGGCGGCGTCAGATCCAAGAATCTCTTTTATCTGACACGCCGCATCCTATTGTGGTCCCAGAGTCACCTGCTCTCCCTCAGAGCGACGCACGTACCGGGCCATCTGAACGACGGTCCAGACATGCTGTCCAGGAACCTGGTCTCCCCCGGAGAATGGTCCCTGCACACTCATACAGTCCAAACGCTGTGGCGCCTATTCGGCAGAGCGGAGATAGATCTTTTCGCGTCAGAAGAGAACGCTCACTGCCCAATATTCTTCTCAAAGAGCGAGGACGCGCTAGCCCAGGATTGGCCCTGCCGCCCGCTCTATGCTTTCCCCCCGATTTCTCTGCTACCGCAGGTCATTCAGAGAATCAGGGACTCACACCACTCGGTGCTCCTCATAGCCCCGCACTGGGAGAATCAGATTTGGTTCCCATTCCAATCAGAGCAGATCTCCTCACTCAAGCTCGCGGCTCAATCTGGCATCCCCATCCACAGCGCTGGGCGCTTCATGCATGGGTGACCAACGACTACGCGTCGAATTGCCAGAAGGGGTTCTGAACACGATCAAACACGCCAGAGCGGATTCTACCAGAAAGCTCTATGCTGCAAAATGGTCTGTGTTCTCCAAATGGTGCACTGACAAAAATTTGGACCCACGGACGTGCGAGGTTTCGTCTTTGCTCGTGTTCCTTCAGGAGATGCTGGATAAGGGCAGGTCCCCATCCACTCTTAAGGTTTATGTGGCAGCCGTCGCGGCTTCCGCTGAACCCCGGCGCGCCCAGTCTCTGGGCAAAGACGAACTAATCATCCGCTTCCTCAGGGGAGCCAGAAGGATGAACCCCCCTCGCCCCCCTACGGTGCCGGTCTGGGATCTTTCTATAGTTCTAGAAGCTCTGAAAGCCCCACCGTTTGAACCACTCGAGTCCGTGGAGCTAAAATACCTCTCGCTAAAAACCGTTCTTCTGACGGCACTCGCCTCAGTAAAACGAGTGGGGGACATTCACGCGCTGTCTTCGAGCGCCGCGTGCCTGGAGTTTGGACCGAATGACTCCATAGTCATTCTGAAACCTAGACACGGTTATGTTCCGAAAGCGATTGGTACCCCTTTCAGGGTGCAAGTGATCTCTCTATCGGCGCTGCCTGCATCCGATAGCGAACGTGACGCTGATCGCCTCTGCCCGGTTCGGGCTCTCAGAGTGTACACTACACGCGTTGCCGCGTTCAGACGCTCAGAGCAGCTGTTTGTGTCGTTCAGTGGCCGCACCAAGGGATTAGCCGCCTCGAAACAGACTCTATCCAGGTGGATAGTAGACGCGATTGCCTCTGCTTATGCCACTAAAGACCTGCCTTGCCCTCTGGGCATCAGGGCTCATTCCACCAGAGGCATGGCCTCATCGTGGGCATGGTCCTGCGGAATTTCCATTTACGACATTTGTGTGGCTGCGGGATGGGCCTCCCCCTCCACTTTTGTCAGATTTTATAACTTGGAAGTTCCAGCCTTACAGGCTAAAATTCTGGCGGTCTAGTACTATACAGCTCTCCTATAGGAAGCCGCACTATCGGGAGTTCCATCACAACCGGCTCACCCCTTGTGTTCCCCTATGTGCTTATGCATTATACGTCACGGTCCGCTACGCCGGCCGCCTTAGGGCGTTTTGCACTAGATGATAACGGCCGCTATGCTGGCCGCCTTATTATCTTCATCCACTTAAAGATTCCCCCGGTGTTTTCCCCCCTGGGATGCTTAGTGGTTACTTAGCGCGCACGGCGTTGACCAGCTAGCTTACGCAATACGAGAGAACCTCTCGTAAGAGAACGAATCGGTTACCTAACGTAACCTCGGTTCTCTCTAGACGAGGGAACGAGTATTGCGTTCCCGGCCGTGCTTGCGCCACCAGCGTTTCGCTTCATGCTACAGAATCGACGAACTAGCGTGGGAGAGCTACCTTTATACACTGTAGCCACGCCCCTTTGGGCGGGCTGTGACGCAGTGAGCGAGCGCCGTCCGCTCATTGGCCGCGGACTCAGCGCCGCTCTCCCATAGGTTCGTGCATTCTCTCTGAGCGAACCAATGAGCCGCTAGCTAGCCCGCTCATGGTCTGCCTCAGAAGAGACTGCGTTGACAATGATTACAAAATTATGGAATAATTTTTTGGCTTCAACTTCTCAGCAAAGATGAATCTTTCCCGTAGCGTAAGCTAGCTTACGCAATACTCGTTCCCTCATCTAGAGAGAACCGAGGTTACATTAGGTAACGTTAGGTAACCGATTCGTTTCCATCCAACGGCTTTAAAGCGAATAAAAACCTGTACGTAATGACGGCACATGCTGTTTTGCGATCAAATTGGTATATCGAATTGATTTGAGACATTTTAAGGTGTTTCCATTTATTTTCGCACTGAATCGAACAAGCAAACTTTTGCGAACAAAGTTTTGTTAGACAAAACGGATCGCGCCATCTACCAAAAAATGATCAGTTGAAGGCTAATAATGCTTATATGCCAGCTGATAGCGACATATGAGTGGGATAATGTATGCGAGGCGGTTGTTGTATTCGCCTCACAACCGCCTCGCTATATATTATCCTGCTTATTACATATAAATCAACCAAATAAATAAATAAATAAATAATTTGACACAAAATATTGACTTAAAAATGAGTTTATTAATTTAAAACGAGTATTGCTTCTGCTAAAGAAAATAGTCTGTTCCGTCTCTGAACTGCGTCCATGGCAACGGTGTGTTACACTAGCAGCGCCGCAGTCTGTTAACTAGAAATAACAGACCACATTCTACATTAGAATTCAACCAAGCCACGTAAAAACAAGCAAAACTAACCCAAGAAAACAACGACGCTATAAACATTGCTATGATGATGCCGATGCACGTATGCCCGACGACAGCGGAGGTGACTGTGGTGTGGGAACGAGCGCTCAATCAGTTCTGGGAGATCGTGGTTCACGGAAACCCTTTGGTTGAAGCATCTTTTTGCTTTGTCCACTTACATCTGTCTTTGTTGACATCCGCCATGTGTGCGCAAACAGACTGGCCGGAAATGAACTCGTCTTCTGACGTGTTGCAACCATAAAAGGGCATAAAACTTAATCGCAATTCATTATTTATTCGGCAAATAACGTTTCCATCAGCTTTTATCGCATTAGCCGTATATCGATCAAGAGAAAATTCGATGAGACCGAACGTATTTCATTTGAGTCGATTTTCATGAAATTTCATCGAATTTTACTGTTTCCATAAGGCCTTTTTCATTCGATATCACTTAATTCGGATAAAAACGTGTCGATGGAAACATGGCTAGTGTCACTAATTTATATTTGTGGTGGTTCTGCATTTTGTATGATTTTATTTGACAAATTATGTACTTTTTTACAGCCTTACAAATGTATTCCTGTGTGTGTGTGTGTGTGTGTGTACATTTCCGTTAAAGTATGATCCTTTAATGCACCTTAAAACAAGCTCAGTCAGTTGGCTATATGTTGAATCGTTTCTATTAGGTTAACATTTGATGAAAACACTAGTTTTTGCCTACCTACAACTTAAGTTTACCGATTTCCATTCTAATAGAAAACAGACTGTACAAAAATATTAAAAACCTTTCGCAAATAACAGGATGTGAGTGGGTGCAAACCCGCGACACACAGAGACTTGCCTTACAAGGTGGTATCGTTAGCAGTGAGCTAAACCATCTCTCAGTTTCAGTATACATTCAGTGAGCGGAGGCTTGGAAGCTCATCCTTGTGCTGGGTTGGATTAATGTGGTCTGTTCTTGTTCTTTACTGATTGGGTGATAACAGTTCAAATTGATTGGCTTTGTAAAAAATAGGGTGTAGATCATTATCATTTACACCTATGGCTCTTATGACGCATTGTGCTACATGTCATGGGGACTCTGTGTCCTGTAAAAAGTGGCTTACATGAGCATATAGAGCGTTGTTTTTTTTCCACCGCCTCTGGACCGACGAAAAATACGGCATAGTTTACACAATCCCACAGCAATTTTTACGGCGTTTCGCTTTTTGGCGGCATAAAAAGCAGTGTCCTGGCCTTTCAAACGGCGCTTTTTACACCGCTTTTTTAACAAAACGTGGTAGGAAAGTGGCGCATTGTGAGCCTTTTAGCGTTCCAAAGTTCACACACGTTTGTACTGCCTGTTTAGTTTAACTGTTTACATGTCAAAAGTGTGCGTTTTGTTCTAGTAAGAAAAACCCACACGTTTTCAATGCTTATTTTTGTTATTATAAACGCGCATTAAAAACACGTGTTTTAGGTGACCCCAAAGCGCACGTTGCAAACGTGTGTTTTAAATAGCAGATCACACGTCGAGGATGCGCGGTTTGATGCACGTGTTTGAAATAATGTGTCATTGTGCGATCAGACGCCCGACCAGGCATTTGTGAACACTTTGGCTTGCCATATTGTGCGATCAGACGCCCGACCAGGCGTTTGTGAACACTTTGGCTTGCCATAACAGGCACCTTTAGCCATGACAGATTGCAGGACTGGCGCGTATAGCAGTGGTAGGTCGAGTGACAGGCGCAGGGGTGACCGGTAAAATACAATTCTAGCAAAAGTGCTGTTTTAATATGCAGAACAAAACAGAATGGCTCAATTTTCCTGTGTTCAAGCTAGCCAAAAATTGTCTTGAGGTCCGCAGAAATATTAAATATCTTGGTCATTGTATTACAGATGATATATTGATGATGATGACATAGACGTAAGTTTTATGTACAGGCAAACATCATAGCATGTAAGTTTAGTTACTGCTCTACTCAAGTAAAAGTGTCTCTGTTCAATGTCCACCACTAATGTCCGCTGTGGTCTTCTTACAAAAAATCCAGCATGCAAAAGGTAAAAGTTGCCTACAATGATGCAATGAGAATTTTACTCAAGGTTCCCAGAGGAGGGGGTGCTAGTCAGATGTGTGTATCTGTTGGAGTAATCACCCTGAAAGCACTTTAAAGAAATTTGAGAAAAATGCTTAAGTTTATGCAACGTCTGGATGAGTATACCAACAGTATCATGGTGGCACTCTCAAATCCCTTAGTGAGCTGCTCCAGGTACACGTCCAGACTGAGTGTGCATTGGCTGAAATGTTTGTATTCATTTTAATTTTTATACTTCTATTTTGCTTTGTTTATTTGTTCTGTCGTGCGTGGTGTTTTTGGACTTAAGTCTGGCAAATAAAATAAAATGAATAAATAAATAAATTTCAGCGAGAGTGGAGTGGTGTAGATTCGTCTCCATGGCAATGATCGGTTACGTCAACGGCGCGTGCTCATAAATAAAAAGGCGTAAAAACCGGTAAAAACTAACATTTCATACCACGATTAACTAGTTTTGTCCTGAAATTAAATTTAAACTCCGGAATCAATATAAATTGGATTAAGCTAATCAGCAACCACGCAAACAGAAACGCTTAAAAAAAGCACTCACGTGACACGTTAGCCCTGTGCCAGAGTCTGTGCTGCCTCTAGAGGGAGTCATGGGAAATGTTGTTTTTAGAGTTCTGGAATGTTAAGACACCACTGAGGGGATGGCTTTTTAAAACTACAACTCCCATCCATCTTACTCTCGGCAGCCGCCACCATAGATAGAGACTAGATACCCTATTGGCCGCTGGAAAACGAGAAATCCGGCCGCCATCTTGAACCGGTCGTATTCCTAGTCTCGTTGCGTGGCAGCAGATGAGATGCCAGAGGGCACTGTGGAGCATTTTCCTGTTCTAATCGCCGGACCACCGAAAATAGGGCTTTTCACAAGTAAGTCTTAACATTACTGTACTATTGGTTGTATTTTGTGAATAGAATATTACCAGATAATCGAGAAGGAGCATTTGCTATTACTGTACTGTTGTGAAATGCTGTTCCATCAGCCGGTGTTCACCCGGCATGGAGAGGTGGGGTAACTGTTAAAGTAATAATTACAAGAGCTTCTAGGTTGTCAGATAAGCGTTATTTGTGTACTGTTTGCGCACATCAGGAAGCAACGTAGTATACACGCATGACAGCGACGCGCAAATTGAGTTAACTTACCTCTCCAACTTCTAGTTTTATTGATAACCTATATCTTACCACATGCGATTTGGCTATTGATATTACAGAAGTCCTGTGGTAAAATTTCATTAACTTACCCAATCTACCCTTGTAAAGTTAATCTGAATAGGGCTTTATAGTCTCGACATTTTCCCCTCCTATATCCACATACAATAAAAAAGGTATAATGTTGTCCGAATTTAATTTTTAGAAATTACTGATGTAAACACGTTGAAAAGCTTCTTCTCAATTTTTATTACAGGTGACTGCGTTCGGTGGATTCGGTGGCTGCGTTCTGTGTGTGTGAAAGTGTGTGTGTGTGTGTGTGTGAGAGAGAGAGAGAGAGAGAGAGAGAGAGAGTGTGTGTGTGTGTGTGTGTGTGTGTGTGTCTGTTCGTGTGTATGTATGTATGTGCGTGTGTCAAACTGTTTCTTCAACTTATTAAAATATCTTACTTTACTGTTACTATCTGTTTCTGCTTCTTTATTATATTTATTTATACTTCTTTTTATATATTTATGTACATGAATGACCTTTGCAGCAAAAAAAAAAAAAACGCGTGAAAATCTGTTCAGTATTCAGTGATGATTAATTTAATGCGCTGACAGCTCATTTCACCTGCCATTCAGATTGCACTGAGCGGAGCGGATGACCGGTTTAAGATGGCGGCTCCAATTCTCGTCCGTGCCAAGAGGCAGTATCGGTCGATAGGGCGTCTACCTATATGATGTCTATGGCCGCCACAATGTTGTTGTTCGTGTGGTCTGATGTTGATGCTTTGGCTAGGTTAGAGAGGCGTGACGTTTAATGCTAGATTTGCACAGAGGACATTAGCCTTCATCTCTTCTACCGCTGCAATTTACCTTTAAAACCGGTAAGGACAGCTAATTAAGGCAGTTTAAAGTCACCATAAAGCTATAGCAGGACTTACAGATTAAAGAGACTCATTCATATTTTGTAATTGAGCTAGTGTTAGTCATTGTATCTGCTCATCTCTAACTACAGAAGTTCAATTCACGTAGCATGTTAGTGAGACAAATCGGTTGTTTTGATCGTTGTTTAAATACATATATATTACAAGTCTAACTTTCGATTATCAGTCTCGATTTTATTTATCTGAATTGTTCTGAAATAAGATGCACTCTGACATAACCCTTTAACTGTTGCCATATTTATCTATTTTGTACGGCTTTATACGACCATATTGTCATACTTCAATCCAACAACAGTTTTCTGCATCATGCACCACCCATTTACTTCCTATCAATCTCTAACAGGGGAAGGGGTTTCAAATTCAATCTTTTAGATGCCACGGAGCACAAGTATGAGGGAACTCTATCATACAACTTAAAAGGCAACTATATATTTTCTTGTATATAATATTTCGCTATATAATTTCTCTATTTTCTTAAAGACCCTGTTAATACTTTGAAAAATGAACATTCAAAATATTTGTTATATTATTGGAAAAATATTTATTTTCTATTTATTTTCTTTATATATATATATATATATATATATATATATACTGTTTTTCTCTGAATGTTCAACCACTTTGTACTCCCTTGTGGTTCTCGACCCCAGTTTGAAAACCCCTGATCTGTAATACAAAAAAGCACCTAAATATCATGGATTAGATGCTTTTTTTTTGCACCCCGTATTTTGTAATTTTGTTTGGATGATGTCATACATGTGCAATGACACTGTTCTGCTTTTTTGGATGGTTAACAAACCAGACTGTGCTATTTTTGTCGGCTTTTTCTGAAAAACAAACCAATGAAACAATTTTTGAGTCAGATCTGTGGTTTTTAAATACGTAGTTCAATCAAGTCAAGTCAAGTCACATTTATTTATGTAGCGCTTTTCACAATACAGATTGTATCAAAGCAGCTTCACAGTGATAACATGAAAGTAGTACAACACAGATCAATAATAATATTGTTAAATATTAAATATCCCCAACTGAGCAAGCCAAAATCAAGGCAACAGTGGCAAGGAACCAAAACTCCATCAGATAGGATGGAGAAAAAAACCTTTGGAGAACCCAGGCTCAGTCGGGGGCCAGTTCTCCTCTTTCTGACATTCATATCGTTTATATATAAATATTAAATATTCAATCCAAAATGAATCCTCACATTATTTACTCACCCTCAACCTGCATGTTGTTTTAATTAAAAAACATTTTGCATGAAGCCAAACCAATACATCAGATTTCAGTTTACTGTCAGATATATAATGAAAAAAGCTTCTTTATTTGTGTCTGCAATTCTTTGTTTATGTAGATCTCTATTTGTATGGCTTCTGCAAATTGCAGACTAATCATTTACCAGTGGCAGGGTCAACCTGACATTTCTATCCCGTAAATGAGCATTCAGGTAGACGTCATTACAGAGGACAACAACATAAGCTGTGTGTTTACACTTGTTTTCTAGCTGGTTGAGAGATGTCTGAAAGCTCCAGTGACACGGAGTCGTCCTGTGGATGGACAGTCATTAGTAATGAGGTGATTAATGTTTTATTGCTATTCGCTTCCCATCAGGTATACAGTGCTGGTCAGAATTATTTGCCCCCTTGGTAAATATGATCAAAGATGGCTGTAAAAAAATAAATCTGCGTTGTTTATCCTTTTGATTTTTTATAACAATATGTTTTTATTACAATATTTTTCTTACAATATGTAAGATTTATGTAATAAAATATCCAAAAATCACTTGCACAGTGTGATATGTTTCCTGCAGGTGTGTACTTACAATATCCCAAAAGTTCCCAAAGATTTTTAATTTCAGAGAAATTCCAATTTTAAATAATGTCTCATCCCCATAGGCTATGTGCACAACTGTAGTTTCGAACTTCCGCTTTTGTCAGAAGTTGGCGTATCAGTTTCCGGTCTACGACTGGTCATCCGCATCCACTAATAAACAAACAAGATGAGTGCTGCTGTTTTACGAAATAAAGAGTTCTTAAACACATCTAAGTTCCTAAGAACTGTAGAGGATCTAACGTCCGTTTCACACCCGTTTGCAGTGTGTGTTGCGGTGCAGAAGCGTGCTGTTAGTGCGTTCACATATTATGATGCGTTTGCACAGTGAATACTTGATCCGCCGCGGCTGTACAACAAACACATACTTAATTTTTTTATTTAAAGTCCAGAAGTTATGCTGCGACTTATTTTTAAAAACAAAAAGTTGTGTCAGCATTGCGATTCTTTGTATGCACGTTTAAACACAATTTAAACAATGTAAGTTAGGGCTATGCATTACATGCATTAAAGTGGTCAAATATTTCCTATATTAAAATTGCAAATAATTTAAATTAAAACTTGAAATTGACAAAAGCAGCCGACTTGCCTTTTCTTTTGCATCTTAATTTTAAAACAATCGATCTTGCATGTCACAAAACTTATTTTTCCACCTCCACGATCGAGACGAGTTGATTCTGTCGCCTGGTTGAAGTAAATTGTAGTTTTCCTTGATTAAATGTGCATTTATGTTGAGATTACTTAATTTTATTTAATTAAAGGTATAGCGGAGGATCTTTCCGAATTTTAGAGAAGACCCGCCCTCTCCAATTTTTAAAAAACACAACACTCTTGCTCCCGAGAGCCTTACACAATTATGTTGCAAATTATAAACTAACTCAAAAACATTCATAAAAAAGACAACATGTCAAATGCCCTACCGTGTTTTATTTACTTATTATACTGATCGATTGAGTGACCGAGGACTCATGGTATGTACAACCCTGTATCACGCGAAATACGTTCTGAGGAAACTATTTTGCAAATCGCTTTACGTTACATGGCAACATATAAGCAGTGCTATTACGTTGGTCCTTAACCTAATATGTCTCATTGTTAATAATACGTTATTTTTATACATAGTTGCATATGTAATGGAGAAGTAGCTTGTTGCATTTGTATAATAATAAACACACAAGGTTTTAGAATATGAACACATGAACACACAAGGTTTTAGAATACTTCAGGGTGATACCATTTATCATTTGGTCAAAAGGCTACTTTAGACAAATTGAGATGTTTACCATGTCTATGCGGTGCATGACTCGTGCCAGGGCTAGCATTGCTAAGTAGCTTGCATTAACTTTTACTTGTGATTTTAAATGGATTTCTCCAAATAGCATGACAAACTTTACCTGTCTAGTAGAATCTTCGCGACTGCGGCATCAGTGAGAAGCCCAACCTGTGCTTTTAGCGCACGCCAGCGCATATTAACCCAAAATCTCTCTGGTCTTGTTTCTATATTCTGTGGCCTTTCTCTTCTTATCATACACTTCGTAAACATTTTTTCTCTTTCGACCCTCAGCCATTTTCAAAGGAATGGTTGAAACCGCAACTCCGACATAATACACCTGAAAGTGAAAACTACATAGGGATGAGCACGTACGACGGCCTTACGTAAACATATCACCAGAATGATTGACACTTAGGTGGACCAATAGTATAGACTACCCACCCGGAAAAAGAAAATCCTCCGCTATACCTTTAAATGCATTTATGGTGAAATTACTACATTTTCAGGTCAATCTTTATCATTTTGACCACCAGCGTTTGCAGCACAGCAGAAATAGATTCGGTGTGGAAACGATCGCTGTGCTGCTGTTATACGTACCACACCAGTGAAAAGCCCTAACCTGTTTACATGGTGCGTTAGAAGACTGCTGTGCTGTGCGGCACTTTGCTCGGCTTCAAGTCGCTAACAGCCATTTGAGCTTCTACTGCTTCCTGATAAACACCAACCTTCGTGCGCAGTGGCTGCACAAAATAGACATTTTGATCGACGCGCAAAAAATAATAAAAATATTAAGTATGTGTTTGTTGTACAGCCGCGGATCAGTTATTCACTGTGCAAACGCATCATATGTGAACGCACTAATAGCACGCTCCTGCACCGCAACACACACTGCAAACGGGTGTGAAACGGAAGTTAGATCCACTACAGTTCTTAGGAACTTTGATGTGTTTAAGAACTCTTTTTTCATACAACAGCAGCACTCATCTTGTTTGTTTATTAGTGGATGCGGATGACCAGTCGTAGACCGGAAACTGATACGCCAACTTCTGACAAAAGCGGAAGTTCGAAACTACATTTGTGCACATAGCCCATAGTAAAAGAAATGGACACAGCGTCCCCATTGATTTCAACGGAGAAGACTGAAGTCCGATTATCGCACTTCCTGCCTGATGTCTGAGCGACTGCGCAGGCTCAAACTGAGCGTGATGACAGTCTGACAGTTGTAAATCTTCTAGTAGCTGTGCCAAGACAAATCTGAATCACCTAATTCCTCAAAAACATTGTTGAAATATTAAGTCTTTGGACGCCTCAGATGTAAGTTATTCGCTGTCAAAGTAACGCCAAAATGAATGGGAGTTAATGGAATGCTGACAGCAGGTGATGGTCTGCTACTATGGCGGCTCCCGCGAGGCTTCAACTTCCAGCTGATGGATTACCCCCTTGCTCGTCCCTGGTCAGTGTCGCCTGTCAGTGACGTAATATTCGCGTTATTCCGGGTTTCTGCTTGTACTGCCATAGTAACCATGGCGACAGACGTGGACAACTGCGTAACGTCAAGCAGCTTGCTGTTGTTGTTTCGTTCAAACATTATGGACCATGGCAAGCAGACTTTGGGACAAAAGGAGAACTAAAACAAAGATCAATATCGGCGTGGCGTTTTTAATATGCTGAGAGCACCACGTCCACGACTAACTTCGACTTGACACAGACGCCACTCTTGCATGCGCTTTATTAGACAGGTGATCAAATGTACATAAAACTAATCAATGTTATATAGCTCACCATGATGAAATGTTAGAATCTGTATGTTACTCTAATGTTGATCTAGCTTACTGCTTGTCTCATACAGCCAATGACACATATAATAACATTATAACTTTCAACACACTGAAGTGCAGTTTAGTGTGATAGTGTAGTAGACCAAGTGAAACAGTGCTACTTACCTCACAATCTTAATTTGTTACATAAACTGACCAGTGTAAGTATTAATTCAGCACTTGAGAGTAGTTCGTTAGAATGGAATGTCCTCATTCCTTTATATCCGCGGGACTTGTCTGTGTCTCATTAGCAATCGGACCCTGCTTCATACCACGGTAATATTAAAAAAAACATGAATGTATTCACTCATCCATAAATATTAATAGATCTATAAGCATGATGACAAGTTCCATAATTCCTCTTATGCCTCATTATGCGCCTTTGTTATTGTAAGAGGTTAGCAACCCCTAGTGGCAAAAAAAATTACGTATTGTAGCTTTAACAATGCAGATTTATTTTTTACAGCTATCTTTGATCATATTTACCAAGGGGGCAAATAATTCTAACCTGCACTTTAAATGCTTTTGGGGAGTTATCCTTTTATGATCCTCCACTTGGTAAATTAAACAAAGCCTGTCAAGAACTCATACAGGTCATATTTTGCTCCAAAATCTAAAGATAGAAATATTAAATTATTTTTTGCATAAGGAATAATTAGCCTATTTTTAGGACCATTATTATTATTTATTATTGTGGCATTATTTTCATTTCCACATTTTCTTATTGATGATAGCTACTCTTGATTTTGGGTTGGTATATATGTGTATATATATATTCACACTACCGGTCAAAAGTTTTAGAACGGTAAGATTTTTTTATGTTTTTAAAAGAAGTCTCTTCTGCTCACCAAGGCTGCAATTATTTGATAAAAAATACCAAAAAAACAGTAATATTGTGAAATATTATTACAATTTAAAACATCGGTTTTCTATGTGAATATATAGTGAAGTGTAATTTATTCCTGTGGTCAAAGCTGAATTTACAGCTTCATTACTCCAGTCTTCAGTGTCACATGATCCTACAGAAATTATTATAATATGATGCTCAAGAAACATTTATGATTATTATCCATGTTGAAAACAGTTTTTTGCATTTTTATTTCAGGATTCTTTGATGAATAGAAAGTTCAAAAGAACAGAATTGATCTGAAATGGAAAGCTTTTGTAACATTAATCACTACCATTCAAAAGTTTGGGGAATTAATTTTTTTATTTTTGGGGGAAAGAAATTAGCAAAAACGTTTTATTCATCAAGGATGAGTTAAATTGATCAAAAGTTACAGTAAAGAGTAAAGACATTTATAATGTTAGAAAAGATTCTATTTTGGTCCCACTTTATATTAAGTGGCTAAATGCTGTTCTTTTGAACTTTCTATTCATCATAGAATTTTTTGAGAAAAAATGGTACACGACTGTTTTCAACATTGAAAATAATAATCTATGTTTTTTTAGCATAAAATCAGCATATTAGAATGATTTCTGAAGGATCATGTGACACTGAAAACTGATGTGTAATCAGCAACAGTAATGATGTCGAAAATTCAGCTGTCATCACAGGAATAAATTACACTTCACATATATTCACATAGAAAACCGGCGTTTTAAATTGTAATAATATTTCACAATATTACTGTTTTTTTGTATTTTTTATCAAATAATTGCAGCCTTGGTGAGCATATATATATTGAGTGAAATTTAACAGTATTCATTTTGGACATTTCTTTGTTATTCAGTTTAAAAAGTTATACACATATAGCTATATATACACATTTTGTAAATGCAAATTATGTACATGTATACAAATTACATTTTATGTGTAATTATTTTATGTAAATTTAATTACAAATGCAAACGGATTTTTCACTAATATCACTGCTGCTGTCTTTTATTTTCCTCTTTTAGAAGCCAGTGCAGAGGCTTATTTTTATTTTGTTTACTAAATGCTCAACTTTATTTTTAAAAGTTTAACCCTTTTAACGTAAGCCATATTGATAACCTTGGTGTGTGTGTTACAGGGTTCGGATATTGAGACGCTGGGGCCGGATAACACTGGAGAGTGTGAGGATAGAGCAGTTAGCTGTGTTCCGGACATACCTGATGGTGAGGATGTCATCCTTTGTGTCATTCAAAATGAATAAACACAAAACTATTTATTAGGTGATCAAGTTTTTGGTGCCTCGAGACTGAGTCCCGATCCGACACTTGCAGTTTCCTAATGCTTGGTGCAATTTAGTTAGTAAATTTAAGTACATTAAAATTATTAAAAACAATCCAATGTATACAGGGCCATGCAGAGAGTTTCTTAGGGGCAGAGGTTCAAATGTAAAAAATAAGGATCTATCAGTAGTTATATTTATTGGCCTATATATACTGTATGTATGTTTATTATGACAATATTGTGTGTGGTCACAATTATAAATATATAATATATATATATATATATATATATATAAAAATAATCCTTCGGATGAGACGTTAAACCGAGGTCCTGACTCTCTGTGGTCATAAAAAATCCCAGGATGTCTTTCGTAAGAGCAGGGGTGTAACCCCGGCATCCTGGCCAAATTTGCCCAGTGGCCTCTGTCCATCATGGCATCCTAATCATCCCCATATACACCAATTGGCTTCATCACTGTCTCCTCTCCACCAGTAAGCTGGTGTGTGGTGAGCGTTCTGGCGCACTATGGCTGCCGTCGCATCATCCAGGTGGATGCTGCACATTGGTGGTGGTTGAGGAGATCCCCCCCTTCTATGTGAAGCGCTTTGAGTGTCCAGAAAAGCGCTATATAAATGTAACGAATTATTAATTAATTATTATATAGGACTACTGATCTAAACTTTTTGTATTTTATATGTACAATAAGCAGAATAATTGCAAAAGTATTTAAAGTTAGAAAGCAGAAAGTCAGAATGTCCAAAGCAAGACGCAACCCACAGCAACGCGTTATGGCAACCATGTCTCAGACAGTCAGATGGCAGATATAAGTACACAGTAAATAAATGACTTTCAATGTTGGGTTTTCAGACGAGCGGGTTGAGGAAAGTTTGGTAGAGACTTCTTTGGACCTCACACTAAGAGAGGAGACAACAACGAAGGAGGTACCCACCCAAAAGGTGTGATTAAATCCAAAAATTACCTCTTGGCATGTGTTTCTAAGCCAGCTTAAAGAAGGGGCATTTATGTTTTCTTGCAGGCCGGAGATAATGTGGGTGGGGAAGAACATGTGATTCTTTGCTCCTCCAGTGAGAACTCTGACATCCTAACCCTGCCAGACTCTTGTGAGACGGAGATTGATGCATGGAAGGAGCCTGTTGCCAAGGAGGCAAAGGAAGCAGGAAGTGACGAGTTCTATCTCGGAAGCTCATCGAGCAGCCAGTATACTTTTAGAGAGTCTGATACAAGTGAGTGGAAAATGTTGCCTTCAATTCATGTTGGAATGCTCGTTTTTACATGCATATCAATGCATTAGGGCTGGGTATCGATTCACATTTCAATTTCGATTCGATTTCGATTCACAAGCTCTCAGTTCGATTCGATTCTCGATTCAATTTTCGATTTCGATTCCTGATTTGATTCTCGATTCGACTATAATGAAGATGTGATACAAATCCTATATTTATAAAAAAGAACAGTGGACATAAGTTTACTAGTGGTTAATTAATACAAGGAAATTAAGAGCCATAAACCTGTATATAAAACTCTTTTTATTTTAGGTACACTAAATGCATACAGAGAATAAACAGGATTTTGATGCAATATGCAAAAAAAGTCAGAACAGTCGCACAGCTTGATCAAACAGTATCATGTTATTTTATGTTTAAGATAGATATAGATAAATAAATATATAAATATTTTGACTTTTTTTTTTTTACATTGATCTTACCTAAATGGTAATGTAATTTTTTGTTTATTTTTGTTTTAAGAGTTTATGTATGGAAGCTTGATTTCAGTCTTTGAATTAAATTGAAAAAAGTAGCACAAATAAATACAATAGAATAAAGACACAAATTAAGAGACATTTTGGGGTAGTTTTTTGGGTATGTCAGAAATACTACAGAAACTGAATAAAGTAATCCAATGTAAAATAACACTGGATAGTCTTTTTAGTCCATACAAAGGCTATTATTCTGATTGCTTACAATTAATACTATATTCTGTTGTTATGACAACAGAATTAATGACTGACACAAATGGCTGCGTTCACTTTAAGAACTAGTGCGCGAATCCATTACTGTTTCATTAACTTTCTGTCACACACGTTTAATGCTAATTTAAGACATTACCGACTGTCTTTAGGAGGTTACTCACCAAGACCAGAGTTTTGACATAATGTCGCGTGTTTTAACTGTTAAAGTGATATAATCCAGGGATAAAACTTTTGTTTCTGGTGAGCTGTTTGTGAGGCAGATTTAGGCTGTAACGTTGTGCACGCAGTGAAAGACATCTCTGAGAGTGCGCGAGCACGGGATGGTTTAACATTGCTTGTAAAACTCAAAAAGACGTGAAAATGATAAACGTTAGTTACGATCATAGGTCACGATGCAATGCTGGCCCGATTGTTAAGTGAATAATCCGTCATGTCCTGACTCCTAAACGCGTGTGTGTATCGACAGCTGCAGCGCTTGCCTAGTGCAGAGAGACGAGAAGATGCAGCACCGCGTCCGCGAGCCCTTTATATGGAAAAAATCGATTCCGGCCGTTGAGAATCGATTTTGAATCGAACACATTTTAAAAAACGATTAATCGAAAAATAGATTTTTTTGCCCAGCCCTACAATGCATGTAATGACTACCTCTTTTCGTCTGACCAAATTTCATCTGTTTGGTCCGGACCGTGATTCGGACCAAACTGAAAAGTCCGAAAGTCCGGACCAAACAAGGTAAGTGTAAAAGGGCCCTTATTTGATAGATGAGTAATGTAGACGAACTGCTGCGAGTGTGACGGGGCGCATCAGAAGAAATCTCTCTGCGGAGCCAGGCGAATGTATAAAAAGCTTTACCTTCTCCTATGCGCTGTTTTGCTCTCTCTCCCTGGCACATAGTAATCAAAATAAATTGACAAAATAAAATGTGTTTATCCAGAGCCGGCCCGAGCCTTTTGGGGGCCCTAAGCAGAATTTGATTTGGGGGCCCCTCCCACGATGCGGAGTCACCTGTGTTTGACGATTATTGACACAAATGTCACGCAATAATGATACATTATGAATGAATACACTTAGTTTATGTATTAGGCTACAACAAAATTAATACTTAATAAAAAAAATAGATGCCTACTTAAATAAAAAAAAATTTTAACAGTCTTAAAACTCTCAAAACATATAAAAGAAATTATTTGTTAAAATTATGACAAAACTGAGAAACATAAGAGCAAGGCTTCAACAAGCCTATTGTTGAAAACTAAAAATATTTGGCCTACTATTTCTCAACTGTCTCAATACAGTGTAACTGTCCTCAAAAGCTTTATTATTATTATTATTATTATTATTATTATCGTAACAGACTTTGTTAGATATTACATGACATATAACAAAATGAATACTGTGTTTACTGTTTATCCACTGGCAGGGAGCTTGAATTTATGAAGAGTTTTTGACACTTCAGTATGTTAAGGTTTGGCATATGATGAAACTGCTCCCAATTAAATCAATTTTGTACTTTTATAAATCACATGCATTTTTTTCACATTTAGCTACGTGGTTTTGAAAAAAAAAGAATGTTGTTGGTTTAAAAACAACATAACTTTATGTATTGTTAATAAAAGACGGAGAAAAGTGAAGACTCGTTTTATATTCTGTACTAAATGATGGAAGTCACCCAAGAGTATTGAATAAAGATGGTGAAGTTTATTTCAGCTTCGAGTGTTATATCTGTGTTTTTATGGGAATGTGGATCTTTCAGATCAATTTGAGAAGCTCTTTTTATCTTGTTTCACATTTTATTTTGTCATTTAGTGTAGGGCGCTGGTCTTGGTCTTGACTCGGTCTTGGTCTTGTCTTGGTCTCGGCCCCTAAAAGTCTTGGTTTTGTCTCGGTCTCGATAGACTCTGGTCATGGTCTTGTCTAGGTCTCTGGTTAGGTGGTCTTGACTACAACACTAGGCTTTAGCATTGTTTTTCTAAAAAACTAGTTTGTGAGCAGCATTTTTTCCGAACATCTGTAAACATATTGTGGTATTTCTATGCTTTAGTACAGTCAAAGAAATTACATATAGCACCTTTAAGAGATAAAAATGAATCATGTATGGGCAACTCTTTATTTATTGTCAAGCAACATTTGTCACATATTTCATTCCTTCTCCTAGAATGAATACAGTCATGGTCAAAATTGACGGCACCCCTGGTAAATATGATCAAAACTGGCAGTAAAAAAAAAATAAATCCGTATTGTTTATCCTTTTGATCTTCCGTTAAAAAAACTGGCAAAATTCTAACCTTTCATTGAAGTAAAAGAATTGAAAGTGGGGGTAAATCACATTATGAAATAAATGTTTTTCTCCAAAACACGCTGGCCATAATTGTTGGCACCCCTAGAATTTTTTATGAGAAAAATATCTCTGAAGTACATTCCCATTAATAACCAGGGTGACTAGGAATATGAAATTTTCCAGCCATGACTTCTTGTTTCACAGGAGTTTAAATATGAGGAAACACAAAGGCCAAATTCCCTTAATCATCCATCACAATGTGTAAAACCAAAGAATATAGTTCTGATGTGCAGCAAAAGATTGTTGAGCTTCACAAAATACAAAGTGGCTGTAAGAAAATATCTAAAGAATAGAAAATCCCCATTTTGACCATCAAACCCAGCAGATGTGTTTGGTGCAAACAGGGATGAAGAGTACCCCATGCCTACAGTTAAATATACTGCTGAATATGATATATGATATGCTGTGGGCCTATTTATTTGCTGGAGGTCCTGGACATCTTGTTCAGATACATGGTATTATGGATTCTATCAAATACAAACAGATAAAAATTAAAACCTGACGCCTTCTGCTAGAAATCTTATAATGGGCCGTGGTTGGATCTTCCATCAGGACAACGATCCAAAACAAACATCAAAATCAACACAAAAATGTGTAACTGATTACAAAATGAAGCTTCTGCCATGACCGTCCCAGTTCCCTGACCTGAACCATATAGAAAATGAGTGGTCTGAACTGAAGAGAAGAAGCACCAACATGAACTTGTGAATCTGAAGGATCTGGAGAGAGTCTGTATGGAGGAATGGTCTCTGATCTCTTGTCAGGTGTTCTCCAAATTCATCAGGCATTATAGGAGAAGACTCAAAGCTGGTATCTTGGCAAAAGGAGATTGCAAAAAGTATTTAATGGCAGGGTGCCAATAATTATGGCCAGCATGTTTTGAAGAAAAACATTTATTTCATAATGTGATTTACCCCCACTTTCAATTCTTTTACATCAATGAAATTTTAGATTTTTGTGAATTTTGTGAATGAAAGATCAAAAGGATAAACAATGCAGATGTATTTTTTACAGCCAGTTTTGATCATATTTACCAGGGGTGCCATCAATTTTGACCATGACTTTATGATTAGGAACAGCTTAGTTAATGCACTGTGAAGTAACATGAACAAACAATGAACAACTGTATTTTATTACCTAACTTTAACAACTAATGTTAATGAATGAAATCTTATTGTAAAGTGTTACTGAACTATCTGTCTAAATCCACTAAAGAGCAATGCATTTTTCCCCTTTGTCTTTTGTTGTTTTATAATATACAGAAGCTGTATATTAAGCTCCTGTTACTTTAAGACAGAATGCACAGATCCAATATACTGTTAATAATTTTCATTAAACATTTAAAAATTTCCCAACTGTTTCTGTTAACCTAAGACATAACCGACTGCATTTATGCAATGACTCTCTAATCCAGGCATTTTGACATGTCTGTATATTTAACTGCTTAGGCGTGAACCCGAAGGTCAAAGCTCACATTACTTTTCCATGAGTTCCGCTCCTCTCAGAGTGCGCACAGAAATCTGCATGGAGAACAGATCTCTTTCGTGGCTTAATGGAAGTTTTAATAACTCTTCTTCACGTCTTCCAGTTAAGCAACGATAGACTGCATTTTATGACAATCATTGATTTAGCTGATTTGGTAGGAATAAAAGCGCACAGCTATGATAGAAAGAAATGCACTCAATCGCACTGCCCTAATTTCTTACTGATATTGCTGTAGAGTTGCTGTCGTTGCAATGGTTCTCATGTGTTTTTTTTTTATACACAAACAGCTCATGATCTAGTGTTTTCAGTGTCTCAGAGTAGCTTGAGGCATATGATGAAATAACATAATTAATATTTCTTATTTTGTTTAATATTTTTTGTTTATTTATAATAATAATAATAATTATTATTATTATTGATATGCTCTATGTTCAGAAATATTTTGGCAAAAATTGTCCATCCATATAAAAAAGTACACCAAATCTGGAGCTTTTTAGTTTTTATTTTAACTACTTGGCCCATTTATAAGAAAGACTATACTTCCCATCATTCTCTTTGGTAGTTTGAGGAAGATAAAATATGCATCAATTACACGTGTAATGTGAATAATTTGCTCTTAATTTTGTTGCACTAAGCATCCTGTATTTGTCAATAAGTGAAAAAGAGAGAAAGAACAATGATTGCATCACTGATCTATATAGATCAGTGGAATGTATCTAACACGAATGTATCAAATCACTTAAACAATGCATTGTAATTACGATTTCCGACTGTGCGAAGTTGGAAAGAGGAACCTCTAACATCTGTCACCCATCTATCATTTTCAGTTAGCCTGAAAAAACTGGGTGAATTCCTGAGCAGTTTGGAATTTTTTTTCCTAGAATCCCTGGAATTCTTAGTGTTTAGATCTTTTTGTGTCCATGATATTTATTTTATGGATGCATCTCAAAAAGAAATGTCCAGGTCAAATTTCATAATCAGAAATTATATTTTGTAATGCATATATGTAAATGTTAAAATTAAATGTAATGTAAATGTAATGCTTAATTTCTTAATTTTAATAATATAATTAATTATAATTCCTAATTTTAATGAAAATAATGTCACAATGCAAAATTTCGTAATGATCCTAAAATAGGCTTTTTTATATATGCTATACTATACTTTATGCTGTGTATATAAATATTTTCTGATTAAGTATGACCCACACATTTTTTTTAACAGTTTTCATGACATTCACCCTTGTTGAAATGTTCCTCTTTCTCCTGAGTGGCAGCAGACTGGTGTTGGAGTGGATGGGGATTTTCCAGGACACTGTGGGAATATGGCAGCCAGCTTCACAGCTCTCTCTCTTTCTCAGGTGCTCTGCCATGGGAGTGTGAGCATGTTGTGATCTGCATGCTAATAAAGCTCTGAGGACAGCGAGTGTGTTTGTGAGTGAGTTAAGAGATGTGGCAAAAATAGGTTCAGCCACATTAACCTGACTGATGAAACGCCCAGCCAATAGCTGCGAGTAGAGATAACCGGCGTAAAGTGTGTGGAAAAAGCCACAGTAATATGTTTTTTTTTTTGACCTACATTGCTGTGTGCTGTTACATGTCCCAATTCCATGTCTTGAGTTGACTAGATAGTGAGCTAATTAGTTGTCAGAATTTGTCAACAGGACAATTATGCATTCCAGCTGTTGTTCAGCTGAAGTCAGTTCAGTGTTGATTCAGTTCTGTTGTAAAGGTCATCATTTATTTAATTAATTTAGCAAAAAATGTGTTTTAGGCTATGTGTTGGATGTGTCTAGGTGCAGGTCCACAATCTGATTTACATCAGACCTTGGGATAAGGGTAAGACAGACTAATATTAGCAGAGATGCCATTCTTTTTACGATATATCAAGTACATCGGAAGTTGATTTTGATACTCTCTAGGTATTATCAACTGGCCATAATTTTGAGATTGCAATAGAAGTGAAGGACTATAATGCGTTTAGACCTCATTCAAGTTCTGGGGAGCTAAACCATTTAGTGTTTTGTAAGTAATTAGCAAGATTTTAAAATGCATGCAGTGTGTAATAGGGAGCCAATGCAGTGTTGACAGAACCAGGCTGATATGGTCATAGTTCCTGGTTCTAGTGAAGTTCGAAGTTCTCAGCTGGAGTTTGTTTATTAAGAGTACAGGGCAGCCACCCAGCAGAACATTACAATAATCTTGCTTTGAGGTCATGAATGCATGAAGTAACTTTCTGCATTTGTCATTGGGAGCATGTTTCGTAATTTATATACATTTTTAAGATGGAAAAAACATGGCTTTACAGATGCTTGAAACATGGGTTTCAAATGAAAAATTGGTATCAAATGGCTCGTTTCCACTGAGGGGTACGGTATGGTACGGTACGGTACAGTACAGTACGGGTCGGGTACACCATGATCAGGCTTGCGTTTCCACCGCCAACAGTACCCTTACTTGATAGGTGTGGTATGCTGGAAAGAAACGATCGACGTCATTTTCGCGCGAAGAAAGCGACATAGTAAACAACAATGGACGACAGACAGACAGCAGATCTTGTTCTTGCTTCTCGGCATGTTTGTCACTAGAAACAAGCGCTGGCATTAGGCGTTTCCAAGAAGCCAACGCAAAGTCCGACTCAGGAGAATGATCCCGATCGGACGCGAGTCCAGTAATTCTGCTAATGTAACAGCGCGTTCTTGAACGCGGCACGCAGCTCGCTCTGGCTCTGCGACTCCGGTTATCTCTGTATGTTCATTTTAGGCAACAATAAAACGAAATATGTTATAAAATACCACTCTGCTTCTTTTCGATTTCATTTCAATACATTTTAAACATTCTAAAGCACACAAATGTGGTTCAGGCAACGCATAGCCTATTGATTATATTCAACGTTATATTCATAACAAAACTAAATATAAAACAACCCTGCCTCTTTTCGTTTAAATTTAAAAATATGAAACATATTCCAGGCAGTATGTAATGTAATGTATTGCATATCGCATGGGTACAAATGTTGCAATAAACAACATTACAGATGACCTTGTAACAAAATGAAAAGAAAAGACAAAACTATCTCTTTTTGTTGAATTTCAGTTGTATCAATAAAAGCCATTATAAAAGTATAAGTAAAAGGTACAAAAAGATATACAGTAAAGCTTAAATAACATCAAGAAACAATTCAGTTAGTCAAAAATACAAATTCAGCACTCAAATGATATGAAACTTCACTTAGCCTTCTGCAAAATCTATTGGCCAGGGAACGAATTATAGATTCACGAGACCAAAGATCACCTGTTAGGTTTATACAAGACGAACTATATCTCATGTTTAACCACTACAGACACGTCCGAGTCAGCGGCAAACATCAGAACGACTAGCCGACGAAAGGCTGTTCCAGGCGGGGGACACAAGCGCGAGCGTCCGGTGATCGCTTGAAATGGATCTCAGTCAAATTATCATAAATCTATAAATAAACCACAGATTTGAGCTTTAAAAAACTACTTTCTCGCCTGAAAAACTCTTAAAACTACATTTCGTGACACAATAACAGTAGAATTAAATTTCAACTGTATTGGCGCTTTTCCACTGCATAGTATGGTACGGTTCGGTTCGGTACGGCTCACTTGTGGTGCTTTTCCACTGCATGGTACGGTACAGTACGGTTCGCTTCAGGTCGCTTTAAATGGTACCTGGTCTGTTGAGGTTCCAAGCGTACCGTACCGGTACTAAAATGTGACGTGAAACACTGCAGATCACTGATTGGTCAGACAGAATCGTCACTACCAGCGTCACTACTAGCGTCATTGGATTTGCGACACGAGACACTTTTTTAGCAGTATTTTTGTTTTGCTGCCATCAGCCTCATTTTAAACACATTTTTCCGTCTAGCAGTTAAAAACAACCACATACCGAGAATCAGGAACACCATCCCCTCGATAGTCTCCATTGTTCCTGTGTTGTGGGTTTGAAAATGTGGCGCTTTTAAGATGATGTCATGGCAGTAGAGGCGCGCGCATATAACGATCAGTCCCACACACTTTGAAGGGGTACTACTGCAATGGAAACGCAAAGCGAGCCGAACTGTTCCGCGCCGAGTCGAAGCGTACTGAGCCGAACCGTACCGTACTATGCAGTGGAAAAGCGCCATATGCTTCTAATGCCCTTGTAGCACGCGCGAGTGACGATACTCTGTCCACCAATCACCGTTCTGCAGTGAGTCTAGCTCCACCTTTTAGTACCCTTTCACTGTGCTAGGTACCCCAATGGAAGGGTATCCAAAAAGTGGAACGCTATGGTTCGGCTTTTTGGTACCATTCACAACTTTTGACAGTGGAAACGCAAATAATTGCGTACCAAACCGAACTGTACCGTACCGTACCACTCAGTGGAAACGAGCCAAAAGAGCACCCCCAGGGCCCTAACTGACGATGAACACTTGACAAGAGCAGTCATCAAATGTTAGACAGTATTCTAGGTTATTTGTGCTTCAGAGATGAAGGATTCCTCAAATTGTGTGTTGTGGAGAGATGTTGTTAATATTCATTAGTATTTATAGAATGTTGGTTCCTTCAGCTGTGTTTCCAGTATGCTTAAATCATTTCTTTCTTCTGTATGAATTATTTCTCCTAATATTGATGCAATAGCTGTTTAAGCATAACAACAAATACAACGGAGACAGTCACAACAGCTTTAGGCCTGCAGCTGTATTTTTGGAGCACAAGTCATGTGCTGTTTTAGTCGATTAGCTTGTTACTGTGGTGTAAACAGGTCTGTTAACTTTTTCTGCACTGCATTATGGTATGCGGGATGTGTTTTGGAAGCATGTGTTCTGCTAGCACGTGTTTGTCGTGTGTGTGAAAAAATTTGTGACAGGATTCACTGTTCTGCACTTTGCATTATGTTCAAACAAATTTCATTGACATTTGTCAGAAAACATGTGTTTAATTGGTCCCTAAAAAGTAGGTATGACGAAGTCAGGCTAGTCTAGCAACTTTCCATAGATTTTTTTGCTGAAAAAAACAAACTCTGGTCAGGCCAATCACATTGTGTATAGAGTCGGTGGGCGGGCTTAACATAATGACGACAGAGTTGCGACGGTTCACTGCTACTTAAAAACAAAGAATGGCTTTCGATTCGGCTTTTGACCGCTACTCTGGATGATTTGAACTTAAGCTTTTCTTTGAAACCAGAACAAAGAACGGCACTTGAGTCATTTAAAAAAAAAAAAAAAAAAAAAAAAAAAAGATGTGTTCGGAGTTTTACCTACTGGATACGCTCTGACTACATCACCTCCTTCGTTGCTCTGATTGGTTGTAGCACTATCCAATTGCGTGCAGAGAGAATTTGAAAGACAACCATTTATCCCGCCCCTTGGATTGAGCCCTGTCAATGATGAGTTCCCAGACCTAACATCTTGATGCATGTCTGGCATGCCAGGCTAGTGTAGGCCTGCATTGAATATAAACCGTGTTTTAATCAACTGTGCATTTTTTTGTTCACTTGTTTATTATGTATTAGATGTAATCATATTTTTTAATAATAATAATAAAAAAAACTTTTTTATTTTGGCTTAAAATATTTTGATAGTATGGAATCATGATGTGAGTGTATCATTTTTGAACAAATATCTTGAATGAATGATTTAATGACAAATACATTTTTACACTTGATGTAGCCATGTTAGTTTCAAAAGGTGATTTAGTCCATTTTGAAATCCATAGACATCATGTTTATATTTCCATCATGTTTATATCCAAACTATAAACTTTTATCCCAGTTCTTGATAATATGATATCTGTCTGTCTATGTCTATCAGTCTGTCTAGTTTTATTTATTGCTATTTTGTTTCATATTTTTTAAATGTATTTTTTTATGTATTGCTTTTATTTTTATTTTATTATTCATTTCTTGATGCCACACCACACCAGAGGTAATTATAATTGGCTTTATTTAAGAACAATAGATATTGATTCCTCTGGGTTGTGTGTGTTTTTGTCTGTACACAGTTTTCCCAGTGGATCAGCTTGTGCAGCGAGACGGTAATACCAGCAGCAGTGAGGAAGAGGAGGATGAGATGAAGGCAAGCCCTGTGGTAAGGAGACGCAGAGTAAGGAGGAGCACCACCGGCTCAGAGCCTGGAGATCCGCAGGAGCCCCACAGGAGACAGGAGGTGCTGATCAACACAACAACAACAACGTGTTACTCCATAATGCTGTATAATACTTGATACTATAAATTATACCAGTTTTACTTTTTATATTTTTACAAATACTTTTTAGTTAGCTGGAAATGTAGCTGGAAATTATACATCTATATCTATCATGGTCACAGAAACATTTCTTTGTGAGCTAGATCCATAAACTACATGATGGATATAAATTTATAAACATGCTTTTGCTGGAAAACGATAAAGCAAACCATCTCTGGTAACAAGTGAAGAGTTCAGATGCAAAAGCCCCTAAGTGCCATTTAAAATTTTCTTCTAGAATGATCATTTTTATCAAGCTTGTATATTTAAGTTCAGTGATTTCACTTAAATGGCAATGATAATTACCTATTAATTGTTATTTAAGTGAAATTACTGAACTTAAATATACAACTTTGATAAAAATCATCATTAAAGAAGAAAATTTCAAATGGCATTTAGAGGCTTTTGCATCTGAACTCTTCAAGTGTAACCTTGGTTCCCTGAGAAGTGGATCTAGACACAGTGCTGCGTCCTAGGACACTAATGGGGAACACCTCAGCATGACCGGTGTCTGAATCACGTGTCTAAACGCGACAATTGTATTGGGCGGCGACTTGGGTTGGGTACCAAAGTCATAGACATAATAAATACATAGACGCCCTATTGGCCGCTGGAACGTACATAAACGGCGGAGGGCAACTTTCTCATACTTCTCATAACGAGAATGCCTGTTTCGTGTGCTGTTTGCGTGTTCTGTTGGCGAATGTCAGTGACTTGAACTTAATGTGAGCAGCAACTGGCAACCAGTGCAATTTTGTGAGAAGAGGAGTGACGTGTGCTCTCTTCGGCTCATTAAAAGAATGCTCTGTTCTGCAGCATTCTGGATCAGTTGTTGAGGTTTGACAGAGCAAGCTGGAAGACCAGCCAGGAGAGCCAGAGAGCCAATAGTCCAGTCTGGATAGAATAAGCACTTGGACAAGGAGTTGTGTAGCATGCTCTGTTAGGAAGGGCCTGATCTTCCTAATGTTGTGCAAGGCAAATCTGCAGGACCGGGCAGTTCTAGCAATGTGGTCTGTGACGTTCAATTGATCATAGGGTTGGGCTGACAGATGGCTGACAGACATCACGGGTTAAACATCGCCCCCCCCTTTCCATGGTGACGCGTTATGCTTTGTTGGCACGTGATTCACCACAGCCAAAATAGCGCTCTATTGCAGATTTAAGTTAGCGCTTTTATTTCAAAATATGAACTTGTTTACCATTCTCATATTCCGATTCTCAAATGTGTAAGTGAGTTTGTTTTGTCGTTTAAAAAAAAAGAAAGAAAAAGATCTTTATCTGTAACGTGAGATCAGCGCAGTGTTTGGGCCGCAGTTCAGATATTTCTGTCTGTTGGATTTATTACAGTGCGGAAATTCATCAGTTTCTCCCGAAACACATGAAAGTGGCCGAGAAAAATAGAGTTGACTTTATAATTATTTACACAGTGTCTCTCTGATATGAATAAAAACCGTCGTCAAATATTTGAATGGGTTGTTATTTCTGCTTCTATAGACACCATTGTGTATTTTACAAACTAAAAAAGTATTGTTTTGCTATAATATATTATATATATTTAAATGTCCGAAACCTAAAATAAATATTATGTGATTAAAAACACTGAACAGTTGTGATATAGCCTATGACAAGCGCTGCGCGCGTCCATCTTTGGCTCAGCGCCAGCCATAGCACAAGCACGCAGTTTGAATCTGGCAGTTATGTCACTATACATTCACTCCATAGACTCGCTCTGTGCTTAGCTGCTGTAGAGCGTGCCGAATTCGAAATTGCTGATAAGATATAGAGGAAAATATGTAGTGGAAAATGAGAATATTACGAAAATACCCCAACCCCCAACTCCCTCCCGATATCATCGTCCATCGCGATGTTTCACTATAGACATCATCTGATCCCAAATTGGTAGAGATCGCCCAACCCTAATTGATCATCAATTTCAACCCCAAGGTTCCTAGCTGACCTTGATGGAGTTATGGAACCGTGATATTTTCTGAGACAGTTATCATAATGTGAAACTCTCATACCGTTACAGACCTAAATGGGAGAGTCCCCCACCCCACCCCCGCTGTTCAACAAGTAACTCAGCAACTTTTACTCTGAAACAATTTTAAATGAACTACTTTTACCTAGATTTTTAGACAGGCACATTTACTTGTAGTTAAGTAACATCGTATTGAAGTAATAGTTCTTTTACTTGAGTAGAATATTTTAGTACTCTTTCCCCCTCTGCAGGTGATGCAATGAACGCTCTAATCACACAGGTGTGATCATATGCGTCAAAGGGTCACGAAACACACACGGAGCATATCCATCGGAACCATACATTAGCTGAACACTGTTTTATGCAATGTTGATTTTCACCAAACCATAAAATAGATGTGTTGACAGATTGAGACTAACTCAAAGGAGAAATGTACGGTTGGATTTTTGTACCAAGAACCGTTACACCCTTAATTCTTCTAACTGATGAAACATTGACTTCCTTTAATCGTTGTTGCATTTTTCACAAAATCACATTTATCTTAGCCAGACATCTCAACAACAACAACAAAACACTGTCCATGCCATGTACTGAAATTATGCATGTTTGATTCTATATCAGGTTGTTGAAGATATACAAGCCCATCCGGATGGCCGCACTGCTCCGCAAGATCAAGGTCATGTCAGCGGCACTCTGAACAAATGCATCCTGTTAGCGTTGCTCATCGCCACCAGCATGGGCTTCGGGCACTTCTACGGTGAGCAGAGCTTACGAGGCTGTTACCATTTTATACTTTAATTCATTTTCATTTTAATATCATAAAAACCTTATTTGATTTTAAAGACTGTTGGTGGCAAATACTGTCCAACATTAAGTTAGAAGCTAGTGCTGTAGCGGCGCGTCGATGACGTCGATGATTCGACGTCAAAATTGCGTCGACGTCATATTTTTGCGTCGACGCTTCTTTATTTATTTATTTTTTGCATGTTCCCGGCGGTACAGCTTGCCACACACACGTGGGAGACCGAAACATTGCAGAATAGAGGACGAAAACAACTAGAAGTGAATGTGCTATCCATTAAATGAATCACACACAGTAAACAAACCCTTAAGAAAAAAAATTGCAATTTAGACGCGCAAACTGGGTGCCGGTGTGGTGAAACGTACAAGCTCGGGCAGATTCGGCTTGAAGTCGTTCCCGGACGCGGCGCCGGGCGCGTTGTTACAAAAAAAGGCATACACACAGCCAGCCACAGTCTTCCTGGTCTTGCGCACCCAACGGGTCATTTTTGCCGTGCGCACATTCGCGCTCGTGCGGACGTGTCGAGTATAAACCAGGCTTTAACTCCGTGTCAGCACGCGCTCTGATCAGTAGGTGAACTCCGCCTCCGACTCCGTTTCCCTCCTCAGCTGATATTAATATTTAAACATTCTCTATAATAAAAAATGTTTGTAAAAAATATTTTAATAACACGGTTTTGGCGGTTGTAGAGTTATGATGGTGTTCAAATACATAACATTAGACTAATGTTAGCCAGCTTATAGTATCTTGATTCAGTATGCTAGTATTTATTTGAGATATTGTTATTTTATTAATTGAGCAGCAGAAAAAGTATTCTTTATATTAGTCGTCCAATTAGTCATTAGATTAGTCGACTAATCGATAAAATAATCGCCCAACTAATCGTTTAGTTAATAATCGTTTACCCCAGCCCTATTAGAAGCAGTCTTGTACAGGTGCAGCATGCAACGTAGCATGCATTTTGTTTTGTGTGAAAACAAGGTGGGGTTTTACAGCAGGGATGGGCAAACTGAGTCCTGGTGAGCCACTGTACTGCGGAGTTTAGTTCCAGCCCTAATCAAACACACCTGAGCCAGCTCATCAATGTCTTCAGAATTACTAGGAGCAGAGATGGTTTTGTTATTGGGAGATACAAGGGTCTGTAGCTTTACCATTGGTGAAAGCATAATGGCCAACTTGGATCACTTGTACCTTGATAACCAATCACATTACAGCCTGCCCTTGACGTCATTGAATTTCGTTCAGAGATGTTCAACAGTCAATCACCATTTGTGGATACCATAGAAATGAATTAAGTGAATAGAAGGGCTGTAAAATAAATCCTACCTGTCGCGCAGTTGTCCATGACTTCTCTTATAAAACATAATTTTTTCGGTGTAAAGTCTAAAAATAGGTCAATCCAAAATTAATATTTTAACAGTAAACATATTGAAGATTAGTTGAGAGGCTGTCCATTCATTATATAAACAGTCTATTCAGCATAGTGAAGCCTCTCCTCCATTGACATCCATTAAAAAACAACTTCTTGTCTCCTTCCCTGCGTATTGTAGCGTTACACTATTTTTTGCTAACCTTTAGGCTTGCCTTAAATCAGCTTTGCTTGAGGGCTTCAGTCAGGTGAGTTTGACCATGGTTGGAGCTCTGCAGTGGCCCTCCAGTGCCAAGTTATCCTGATGCCAATTTTACAACCTTTATAGTAGTGCTGAGGGACATTATATTAATTAATGTCTGAACAAATTTATAGCAATGTCTGTCTTCAGGAACGTTTCGATGGTATTTCCTTTTCATCTCACCTCAGCATAAATCTGATCGATTTTTTATGCGATGTTGTAAATTTGAACCATTTGATGAAAAATAAGCTAATGTGCATTCTAAAAAATGCAACAATTCGGATAATGAGGTATCTAGTACAGTGACCGGGAGTGGACCTGTGCGGTTTACTTAGTTTTGCCATGACCATGACATATTAACTTGTGATAATAAGTCATGGCCATAAGATCATTTTGTTGAGGTAACGACATCTTGGCCTATTTCTAATGGCCACGAGTTGGTGTTGCCTATAGACAGCATTCGAATGAAGTTTGTTTTTATTAATAAATGATAAAAGAAGTGAAAAAAGGCCAGTAGAGGTTGTACTTTCTTTGCCAGGCAATTCAACCTGCCACAGGAGCAGCTGAAACAGTTCTACTCTGTCGTCATTGGTTATCCTGTGATGAGGCCCTATAATATACCCTGCGCAATATGCAAGTGTATTATGCTACTTTCAGCACGACGCAGTTATCATTTTCACGTCCTACGCTACGTTTAAATAGCAAATGCATTTGTGCGCCCATGGGCGTGCTGGTCTGAAAACAAGGTGTGTTTAGGCGCATTGCTATTTTGAGGCAACTGACAATTTTTTATATATAAAGAGCACGTTAGTAATATGCTTCTATAGGTGGGTCCACAACGTGCGTTCACTTTTTTCCCATAGATCTGTTTCCTCGCTAGAGAAGTGTTCAGTTTTTCCACTTGCAAATTCCGCTATGTACATAGCGAATCCTCCATGGCGTAAGCGTAAAGGGAATATAAGATGAAACTCTGATTGGTTTAATGTACGTTATGCCCAAAACACACCCATTACTCATTAAGAGAATAGGGACAACCCTTTTAGACCAAATTTTTCCAGTTTGTAGGGGCGGCAAAATTAAAATCAGAACGACCATAATAGCTTTTTCTTCTAGCAACATTGCGAAGAATACTTTTAGGGTTTAATGTTTAAACATTACAAGGTTGGTTTAGCTAAATATTTTGAAGATGAACTGGTCTTAGTCCTAACAGTGTTCTATTAATCAACATATAGCAATGAAGTTTGCATGAGATTTGTATTATACAGATTACCGGTATATTATACAAAACAGCATGTCCAGATTGTAATTTTTCCTACTGAACCTCAACCCTGGTTGTGGGAAAAAGCTACCAGTTAAATGTTGCTGATATATGTACATTATAGACAGTATTCATATCAGAATGTGTGTGTGTTCCAGGCACAATGCAGGTTCAGGAGAGGCTGAGGATTGTGGAAAAGAGCCGCATGAATGAGCTGGAAGTGCCGTCCAAGAGAGAACTGGCCATTGTAAGTAAGTCCTGTCTGTCACAGTCCGCTCACTGAGCCTGAGAAAGACTGCAGATTTGAAAGCTGTTAATAGATTCAAAGACTTGTTTCATCTTAGAGATCATGGAAGTTAAATAATGACAAATGTCTTTGAAAGAAAACATTGCATTGCAGTAATAAAAAAATGCATTGCTTTAACAGTGCTTGCAATTCATTGCATTGTACTATTTTCAGGGCTAGCATTTTGGGGGGCTGGAATTGGCTTTATGTACAGCTGCACAACTTCCTGAACTGAGCCAGCTCCTTGTTTCCTGTCTGCCATTATTGGCCAAATTGATTAATTCAGGTGTGTCTTATTATTGTTGCTGTGACTACTGAGGTCAGGCACACCTGAATGGGCTATATGCACGCATAAGTTCCGCATTTGACGTAAGGATGCTCGTCCATTTCCGGTTGTGTAGATTAAAGCGGAGGAAAACCGGAGAAAACGGGATTATGGCAGAGTCTTCAATATTTACTGTCCTCCCGTCTTTGAAACGAAACGTACATACGTTTAGATGTAATTTTATATATAGTTATGTTTATTTAATATAATTTTAAAAAGAAGCATAAACACAACGAGGGGTGTCTGTTTTATCTGTTTTTGTGACTAACGTTTCATTAGTATAACCATGGAGTATAAAATTCAATATAAATTCTCGGTATTGCATTGGACTCTACGATCGGCGGAAGTTATCGAGCATCCCTAATGCTTCACCGGAAATAACGCCGTGCATAGAGCCCATTAAACAATTTGGCCAATAATGGCAGACAGGAAACAAGGAGCTGGCTGAAGTTAGGAAGTAGTGCAGCTGTGCATAAAGCCTATTCAACATGGTTTCATCAGCTTAATTAAAAAAATATTCAGTATGTTTAAAAGTAACACCTACTGTATAATTTTCAACAGCCAATTATCATTCCATTTTATTTCACTTTACAAATTCACAAATTGGTGGTACAAATTCGGCTGAATATTCCACTTTGCACATTTGGGAACTGCAGGAATAGCAGTAGAGTACCGCTGCTTAATCTGCCGTTAGTCACCTAATGCCAAGTTCACACTACAGGATTTTAAGCCCGATTTATGCCCGATGTGCAAATCGTTGAGTCGCCGACAGGTCAGGGTGTTATCGCGTGCAAATCGCGGGGGATTAGCGGACGATGAACGCTTGCCAATCTGTTAGTATGAAAGAGCCAACAACGCAGCGAAAACGCTCGCAGATGCCTCACAGACTCGTCGCCGAGCCCAGAAAAATATCTAGCCTGCTAGATATCCAGAGCCGTCGCGCGACTCAATCTCAGTGATGTCATGAGTACAGCCAATCATAGCAACGCATGGGTTGAGGACACCAGGTAAATCTTCTCTTTTTTTTTTTTGCATTTTTTTCCTCAGAGAAGATCGTCGCGCAAACAGTGTGCAGCACTAGTTTCTGTCTGAAGTCCATATTCACGTGTTGTGTTCTCTTCTTCGCTGGGTATAATTGGCACAATATTTATTTATTAACTGCGTGTTTTTTCGTGACAAAACGTGGTTTGTAGACAAGATAAAATCGTTGAGTGACAGAGTTGTTGTCAACTCGTTATTTATTTGATTATTTTCAGGATTTAGACCGTAGCATAGTACTAGCTCTCATTGAGTCACAAATGATTTGCTCTTATCATCCGATCGTGGTTGTATCTCTATGTAGTGCGTTGTCAACTCGTGTAGTGAGTTACCTCCTGTTGTGGATCAATCACGTTGTGTTGTGTGGTGTGAACAGCTAAAAACTTGAACACTCTTGATTTCACTGAGAGCAAGTTTTGTAGTGTGAACCGCACAGTTCAGCTTGACGTTTTAAAATCATGTAGTGTGAACTAGGCTTAACCAGCAGGAGGTGCAAGCGGGTGCTGGCGAGAACCAAAGCATTAGCTAGAGCCATTCATTCATTCATTCATTCATTCATTCATTCATTCATTCATTCATTCATTCAACAAAAACTCATTTAGAAATGGAGCAAGCAGTATGTTGTGATTATCAGGGCCAGTATATACAGTATGCAGGGCATTTTAAAAACTTAACGTTAAAACACTGGCTTACTGGTCTACCAGCGATGTAAAAAGACAAAACTCAGTCAGTGTACACCTTATTGATGAAGCATACTATATACAGGCAAGCAGCCAGTTTATCGTTATTTTACTTCCATAAGAGAGTAAAAGTAGCCAAAACCCTTTAAAAGAAGAAAATAATCACACATCAGCAGACTTAAGCTGATATTCATGGCTTCTGAATAGTGATGATCAAAATGTATTTACTAGTTTGGATTACATTGATTACACCTCTCTGTGTTTTTTTGTTTTCTCCTATTTGTCTCATTGGTGAACTTTGTTTCAGCTTTCATCATCCTGTAGCTTTCCTGCTGATAATTTCTTCTCAGGTTCATCTTTGTATGCTGAGATTTAGTGTCCTTTATCCTTTATCTTACTCGCTTATTCTTCCACTTCTACATTTATACGACTTTGGCTGTATTGTTGTTATTGCTCTTCAATAATTTCCCCTTAGCTAAAGAGGTTTAAATACCTTGCATGTAAAATATCCTGACTTCCTAATTATTAAGGATATTTTCTAAATCAGACCTAGTTTTTTTCTAGTTTTTTTTTCTCTTGACAATCAGTATATAAGATATTAACACCTTTAATCAGCAAGGATGAAAGTAAATACATTTGTAAAGTTAAAACTATTTCTATTTCAAATAAATGCTGTTCTGTTTAACTTTCTATTCATCAAATAATCCTTAAAAACTAAATAAATCATTTTTCACAAAAATATGAAGCAGCACAGATGTTTTTAACATTGATAATAATAATGAATATTTCTTGAGCAGAATTTAGAATATTAGAATGATTTCTGATGGATCATGTGACCAGAGATGTATAAAGTACTAGAAACCCGGACTTGAGTAAAAGTACAAGTGCTCTATCAAAAAAGTGTCTTGAGTAGAAGTTGAAGTGCTCTTTAAGCACCACACTTAAAGGATTAGTTCACTTTTAAAAAACTTTTACTAATAATTTACTCACCACCATGTCATCCAAGATATCCATGTCATTCTTTCTTCAGTCGAAAAGAAATTAAGGTTTTTGATGAAAACATTCCAGGATTTTTCTCCATATAGAAAAACCAAACGGTTCAAGGTCCAAAAGACAGTTTCATTGCAAACTGCAAACTGTTCAAAGGGCTTTAAACGATTTCAGACGATGAATAAGGGTCTTATCAAGTGAAACGATCACTCATTAAAAAAAAAAAAAAATTAAGTTTAAGTTTTATAAGCTCAAATAGTTGACTTGCTCTGTTTATTATTAATGATTGATCTAAAGGACACTCACGAAACGCTAATTTCACACAGCTACCATTTTGTAATCGAAAGCGAGGCTCTGGTGGGAAGAAATGGGAAGTACAGATAGATAACAATGTCTTGGACTACCAACCTGAAGCTGCTGCCGTGATTTAAACTATTAGATGTTAATGTCCAATATAGGAAATGTATATATAGTTTGTTCCTGCTTCTTTTTTTATGTTCTGAATATATATTTTAAAAATGTATTCAGAAATATATAAATGTCACAGTATATAGTCTAAACTATGAAAGAAATGTATGTACATTTTTAGAATAACAAATTTCTACATTAAACACAACAATACACCATCGCAGCGTATTCCTTTGGCTGTAGCATGCAGTACAAGGACAGGAATGTATAAGAAAGAACACCTTAAAAACACTGAGTTTGACTCTAACATGAACTAACCATGAACAAAACATTTGTTACTGTATTTATTCATCTTTGTTAATCTTAGTTAATAAAAATACAGCTGTTCATTGTTTGTTCATGTTACTTCACAGTACATTAACTATGTTAAAGGGTTAGTTCACCCAAAAATGAAAATTAAGTCATTAGTTACTCACCCCCATGCTGTTCCAACCCCGTAAGACCTTCGTTCATCTTCGGGACACAAATAAAGATATTTTTGATTGAATCTGAGAGCTGGATCACTCCTCCATAGGCTTCCTAAAGGACTGGCTCTTGACGGCCCATAAAGTCATTAAAGAAAAGGTTTAAATATTCCATGTGCCTACAGCGGCTCAATTATAAGTTTATCAAGCGACGAGAATACTTTTTGTGCGAAAAAAACATAAATAACGACTTTATTCCACTATTCCATACTTCCTTATGGGCGCATGCGCAAGAACTGAGACGAGGACGTTCTCATTCGTCTACTTCTTGTTACCGGCTGCTCCGCTTAGGAGTTTTACCGCCACCTACCGTATAAAATGATGATCCATATATAAGGCGCTCCGGATTATAAGCAACACTGTCGTTTTTTGAGAAGATTAAAGGCTTTTAAGTGCACCTTATAGTGCGGAAAATACGCAAATTAAAAAACGTATGTACAGCGCGCATCTTCCTCTACTTGTAAACAGAAAGTTTTGCGCTTCCAGCTATATCAGCACATCATCTTATACGGTAGGGGGCGGTAATACTCCTAAGCGGTAAGCAGCCGGTAACAAGAAGTAGACGAATGAGAACGTCCTCGTCTCAGTTCTCGCGCATGCGCCCATAAGGAAGTAATGGAATAGTGGAATAAAGTCGTTATTTATGTTTTTTCCGCACAAAAAGTATTCTCGTCGCTTGATAAACTTATAATTGAGCCGCTGTAGGCACATGGAATATTTAAACCTTTTCTTTAATGACTTTATGGGCCGTCAAGAGTCAGTCCCTTATGCAGTCTATGGAAGAGTGATCCAGCCCTCAGATTCAATCAAAAATATCTTTATTTGTGTTCCAAAGATGAACGAAGGTCTTACGGGGTTGGTACAGCATGGGGGTGAGTAATTAATGACTTAATTTTCATTTTTGGGTGAACTAACCCTTTAACAAATAGAGCGATTTGAGAGCAAGACGGGTCTCTCTCTCTCTCTCTCTCTGATCGTTTCTATATGTGCCGTCAAGCGCAACAGTCATTCATTCTATTCTACATCACTCACCAGTCACCAGTCACACCACTCAAATAAGGTGCATTGGCGGGATAAACATTTGCTTTGGCGGCCGCCAAAAAAATGTCAGTGCAGGTAAACCTCTGCATTAGTTATGTCAGTGTCTGTGTCAATCAATACCATTACCCTATAAAACACTATAAAACGGGTGTGTGATTTAAGCAGCACAAAAGCCAACTTCATCAAATAAAACCAGTAACAGAGATGGTAATCTACCGCTCTGGGAACGATAATGGGGGTTTGGAATGATTCGTAACATTTTTATAGTTGTAACGAGTAACGATACAGAACATAAAATTATCCAAGTAAAAGTATTAAACTCATTGAAAATATGTACTGAAGTAAAGTGGAAGTTGGAGAAAAAAAACAATACTCTAGTAGAGTACAGATACAGCCTTTTACTTCAGTACAGTAGTTCTACTTCGTTACTATACATCTCTGCATGTGACACTGAAGACTGCAGTAATGATGCTGAAAATGTTGCATCGCAGTAATAAATTACATTTGAAAATATATTATAATAGAAAACATGTTATTTTAAATGTCAATAATATTTCACAATAGACCTTATTCAGAGCAGCTCCATGACAGGTATGAAAGTGAGGCTGTGAGGGATAGACTTACCGTGTTTCCAATGGCATCCGCTGTAAAAAGCTGAATAAAGCTCCTAGATTACTTACAATTTTCCACAGCTTATATTGTCGGGAGTTTTTTGTCAACTAAAATTTCTTGGAAAGATATTTTTCCAGTGTTTCATGAGCAGAACAAAATGAAAACACATTAAATAACAGTACAGCCCATTGAAGAGATGCATGTCTATCCCTCACAGCCTCGCTTTCATTCTCATTAAAAATCACAGATGGCGCTGACATGAAAAAGGTGTATATTCCTGTTTTTACTGTATTTTTGATCAAATAAATGCAGCCTTGGTGAGCATAAGAGACCTTAAAACATGTTCAGTCTTACCGACCCCAAACTTTTGAAGAGAAGAGTAGAATTTAATGGATGTCCATTCTCACGGCCCTGTCTCTATGCATTTAGGACATGGTTGAAAACCTAAGAGAAAATCTAGAAGAAAAGCAAGACATGGTGCTGTCCCTCACAAGCATAATGGACAAGATAACTAAAGAAAACCAGAATCTCAGAGGCAAACTGGAAGAGCTACAGGTAATATGTCTCCATTATCGGGATACTCCACCCAAAAATGAAAATTCTTTCCTCATTTACTTACCCTCAGGTTGTTGCAAACCTGAATGAGTTTCTTTCTTCTGCTGAACACAGAAGTTGTTTGGCACCATTGACTTCCATAGTAGAAAAAAAGAAATACTATGGATATCAATGGTGCCAAAGTTCCAATGGTTCTTCAAAATACCTTCCTTTGTGTTCAGCAGAAGAAAGAAACTCATACAGGTTTGCAACAACTTGAGGGTGAGTAAATGATAACAGAATTTTCATTTTTAGCCCTTTAACGGTTGCTTTAACTAAAAACAAAAGTATAGCTGCTACAAACTTCACCAAATTTTACTGGTTGTTAGTATTATTTTTGTATGATTGAGACACTATTGTTATTGTTTTTTTATGTCTATAGTTTTATTAACTTTATTTTAGTTTTAGTTTATTTTAGAACATCAATGTTAAAGGGATAGTTCACCCAAAAATGAAAATTCGGTAACAGTTTACAATAAGGTTCGTTAGTTAACATTAGTTAACTACATTAGTTAATATGAACTAATAATGAATTGCACATATACAGCATTTGTTCATCTTTATTAATGTTATTTTCAACATTTACTAATACTTGATTAAAATCTTGTTAACATTAGTTAATGCACCGTGAACTAACATAAACAAACAATGAACAGCTGTATTTTCATGAGCTAACATTAACAAAGATGAACAAATGCAGTAACAAATGTATTGCTCATGGTTAGTGCATGTTAGTAAATACATTAACCAATGTTAACTAATGAACCTTATTGTAAAGTGTTACCGAAAATTCTTTCATCATTTACTCACCCTCATGTTGTTCCAAACCTCTATGTGTTTATTTGTTCTGCTGTACACAAAGGAAGATATTTGGAAGAATGTTTTAATCAAACAGATCTCAGTCCCCATTGATTTCCATAGTAGGAAAAAAAATACATACTATGGTAGTCAATGGGGATTGAGATCTGTTTGATTAAAACATTCTTCCAAATATCTTCCTTTGTGTACAGCAGAACAAATAAACACATAGAGGTTTGGAACAACATGAGGGTGAGTAAACGATGATAGAATTGCCATTTTTGGGTGAACTATCCCTTTAACTTAATTTAAATGAGAGATGTTGCCTTGACAACTAGCTGAAAAAAATAGTTGTATTTGTATATTTTATTTCATTTATAGTAACAAAAACGTTACTTATGGTTTTAGTTTAAGTTAACTTGGTTGTATTAGTGGACTTGCCACATTAACAGTTTGGCTTCCTGTTTGAAAACACAGGCCCAAAGACGAGATTTATATGAGCAACTGACGCAGACTAAGAGTGAGATGGAATCTCGGCAAAAAGACCTGACCATGGAGAACCAGGACCTTAAAATCACTCTCGAGCGAGAAGAGGCATCTCTCTCGGCCCTGAAGGAGGAACTGAGGTACCTGCGGGGACAGATCCAAGAGCTGGAGGAGAGAGGAGCCGGGACCGACTCAATCCTGTCCGAGAACCAGCGACTGAAGGGCTACTTGCAGGAGGAGAAACAGAAATTACGCAACTTCATGAGCCAAAGGGAAGCACTGGTGGCAGAGGCTCAGGTGTTGCGGAAAGAGCTCGATAAAGAGCGGAGGACAACGGACAAGCTGAAGGAGGAACTGGAGGAATTGAGTCTGAAAGAGGAGGATGTTGAGGGCAAGACACATCCCGAGACCGAAGAACTGCAGGCTCAACTTCAGGAGCTCGAAAACAAGTTGAAGTTTGAGCAGCAGCGCTCTGATCTTTGGGAGAGACTGTACGTGGAGTCGAAGGTGGAGAGAGCCAAGGGGGACAGGGACGTAAAGACCAAGGATGGGATGCTAGGACAGGTGAAAGAAACGTTTGATGCTGTGAAGAATTCCACCAAAAAGTTTGTGCACCATCAAAAGGAACAGATCAAGAAGGCCAAAGAGGCGGTTAAGGAAAATCTACGGAAGTTTTCTGACTCTGTTAAATCCACGTTCAGGCATTTTAAAGAGTCCGCCTCAAACGTGTTCAACCATGAAAAGAGGTTTCAAGCCAGGAAACCCGAGCATCAAACGTTTCAGCAAGAGCAAGGAAACAAACGTGCCGAAGATTGGCAGCCTCAGAAACCTTTACACCGACATCCTCGCAAATCGACCATCGACTCTTTCTTTCACACTGATCGCAACACACGCAAACCTGGTAATCAGAAAGCCTACACTACTATGGGTCAGAAAATGCCACTCAAAGGCTGTTCAGGTGTTTTTGACTGTGCATATCAGGAGTCGATGAGTCTGTTCAATAAGGCAATAGACCCCATTCGTGCGGATGAGTTTAACAAACTTTTGCGCAGTTATTTGTATAAAGAAGTCAGCCATTTCCACCACTGGAGAGAGCTGGAGAGCTTCATCAATAATTTCTTCCATAACGGCGTCTTCATCCACGACCAGATGCTGTTTACGGACTTTGTTAGTGGCGTTGAGGATTATCTTGAAGAAATGGATGAATATCACAGTCTCAGTGATGATGTGTTTGAGGATCTGGACGACTACATATACCGGCACATTTTTGGAGATACGTACTTAAAATACTTTGGGCCAAGGTAAGCCATTTTGTGGTGTTGAAATAATCTTCTTCATTACTAAACTTTGGAGATATAGCTAGTGGAGTTATAAACATGACTCTGCTTTACTTCCATAATTTGCACATGACATTTTATCCATGAGGAATGGATTATTCGATTATGTTGATTCTAATGAATGCATTAACTACTGTACCTTTTTTTAGTAAACATCAACATTTAGTAAATTATCTACATTAATAAGTACATAAAATTATGTTAAGGTAGTACTACTTTAGTTTGGCAAATGTAGGTGTTCTTATACTTATTATATACAGGGGTTGGACAATGAAACTGAAACACTGGCCAATGTTGGAGGTTTCACATCTATATGCCTGGCGGCCAATCTTCAGAGTGAAGCATGGGTGGATCAGTGATGGTTTGAGCTCCAATATCATGACAATCCTGATTGTATTTGATGGACACGACACTGCCGAGGACTATCAAACCCTTCTAGAGGATCATGAGCACCTGAGGCTCAAACCGTGTATCCGCCTGATCATGCACCAACACTCACAGCAAGACTTGTGACAGAAGGGTTTGATGAAGATGAAAGTGACGTTGAACATCTCCCATGGTCTGACAGTCACCAGATCTGAATATTATTGAGGTGTTTTGGAGGAGCGAGTCCACCAGCATCATATAGTGACCTGGACACTGTTCTGGAAGAGGAACGGCTCATAATCCCTCTGGTCACTGTGAAGGACTTCTATCTGTCAATTGGTGCTGTATTTGGATGCAAAATGAGGCCCTCACCATTCTAACAAATTATTGTGTAGTAAAACCAGGTGTTTCAGTTTTTTTGTCCAACCCCTGTAATTGTTTATTTGGGAATGAAGGCAACAGTTATATCCAAAGGCCAGTGTTAGTTATTTGTATTACCTTTTTATGTACTTCACATATAAAATTGTATTTATTAATATTTTGGAGTTAGCTTTTATTTTATATTTTCTGTTTTCATTTTAATAATAAAAAAACCACTATGTCCTCTATGGATACATTGTCACTTCTATAAAAGAGCAACATTTATTGTTTTTTTTTAGATCATTTCTGTACAATTCTGTTTTAAAATTATCAACACACAGATTGTCCATATAGACTTGCATTAGAGAAATGCAAAAGCCTTTCTGATAACATGGTGGATAGCAACAGTTGTTAAGGGAGAATTGGCCACTGGCCTGTAATGTTTATGAGGAGTTTAGCAAAGGGTCGGTTGGTTGGATTGTGAAAAGTGAACATTTGAAACCGGAATAGAGCCAGTGATGGATGCTTTCTTGTCTTTTAGTATACTAGAATGTTGTACTACATTTAACATGTTCATAACCATGTTCGTCTCTTTTGCTTCTCTGTCTGTAGGTCTGAGAAACAGTAGAGTCTGCATGTTGACACGCATGGGGCTTTGTGTCAAACCCTAAACAATTTCCTGTTTGTAAATTTGCAGTCGTCCCTTCAAAGTGCCAGAGTCGAAGGGTAAAGCATGGGGTCATTGTCAGAGGCGACAGAGGAAGCACCAGCAGCCACGACCTCGGCCTCAGAGAACGAAGAAATGGAGCCAATCAGAACGCGACCCCAATCGGCAGTTCACAGATGTCAAAATAGAGCTGGGTCCCATGCCCTTCGATCCCAAATATTAACAGAAACATTTTAGTTCTTTGTAATGTTGCTCCTTTTGCAATTTGTTGTATCTTGGAGGAGATTTAATAATGCTCTGGACTTTTGCACATGTAAAATACTGTTCTAATGCTGGTTGAATGATTCGAGTGGGTTTCTCTTTCTGCACTACAGTGATGCCAGAGTCTCAAAGTTAGAGAAAAGTTTAGAATTTATTATAGGTATTTTTGAGGCAGATTTTTGTTCCCCAATCATTTAGGAAAAAGTCATTTAGTAAATTATTGAAAATCATTTTGAACACGTAACAAGTGGGTAAATTATTTTGATTTGGGCTAGAAACCAAAAAGCACTTTGTATTGCATCATGTTAAATGGTTCATAACAATGGTTTTCTAAACAAAAAACCTTGTGTTCCAGTTTGCTTAAGACAAAATAACCAATCAAAATAAATTATATTGAAAAACAAGGTCAGATGTTTAGATGTAAAATAATAATTTAAGGATTACGCAGCATTATATGGGTAACTTTGAAGTGGTCTGGTTTGACTGGTTGTTGCGGAGCTGTTTTATTTGACCATGCTAATCAGTTGTTAGTTCCCAGTTCCCCCTCTTTTTTGTGAGGTTATTGGCTAAGTAACATTCCTTGTTTTGAAACAGATGTAAGATGCACTAGCCATCTGCTCTAATGTTATTGAACATAAATGCACTTAACTGCTTAATGTTGCACTTAAACTGTAGAATAAAAGTATTTCTATGCTTCACTGGTAATTGTTTTCCTGCTTTGACCTATTAAGCTACAAACAGATCTGGGCCCGTATTCATAAAGAATCTTAGTGCAAACAGTAGCTCCTAGTGACAAAATTCTAAGAAAATTCTTAGAAATGTGGGCGTTTACTTTTAAAATTAAAGAAAAAATCCTAGTAAAGAAAAAAAGTCATTCAGAAAGCATCTTAACCCTTAAAAGAGGTCTTAAAGGAGAACTCCGGCGAACAATGAACCTTTGGTCTGATAAAACATCGGTACCTAGTCAATCGTTCTCTGAGATTTGTTTTCATGATAATCGAATGTAAAGAGTTGTATCTCTAAAAACTGTTTAGCGTATAATGCTAGTAATGGGGGCATTGACTAAGTAAAAAGAAATCGTTAGTTTATACCACTAACAAGGCTCAAAATAGCCCCACACTCACACAATAACATAATGAGGGTCCATACATGCAAAACGAAGCATTGAGAACTTTGTAAGTGTGTACAGACCGTTTAATAAGAAGATACTTTCTGAAGACAGTCCACTTCGCGTATACAGACAGGAGCCATCTTGGGAAATAGTCCCGATAAGTCGATCCCCGAACGCCGTTCATATAGTTCAGAAGTTCGTTGAACCAGAGCCCGTCTAACGGAGAGCCTTGGCACTTGCTATTAGCCCCGTTGTGTATTATCTTGGTTGCAGTTCCATTAGAATTCCACTGGAGGTGATCACGGGCGAGTGCAGAATGAATGGGAGTCTATGGGGCTAAACGGCTAAATGTGTCTCTTTCACCTGCTTGTCGTTAAATCAAAATAGATTTTATTGTTGATTCCGCAAGTTCAATATAGATTATAGGCCAAAAGTCGAATGAACGAGAGTACTTATGTCCTTTTGATTTCGTACAGGTTAGGCCGTTGTTGGCCGTAACACGCTAGCATTCTGCTATTGTGTGACGTCATCACATTTTTAAACAGATTTTTAGAACAGATAAGTGAACTTAAAATTGCAATTTTCAGCTGAGTGTATTATCTTAGCCCTCCCGTTTGAAGGCAACTTTCCTTGACAAAAAATTACATCCTGAGAAAAGTGGATTTCTGGGGGTGAAACCCCATTGACTCCCATTCATTCTGCACTCGACCGCGAGCGCCCCCGCATGGACAGAGACGCGTTACTGCAGCCAGTCCAGAACCCGGAAGTAACCAGCCAGTGCCAACTCTCTTCAATTAGACTGGTTGAACTTCATACAGTTCAGATCACTCAGCACGACGTTCATGGTTTGACTTATCGAGACTATTTCCTAAGATGGCTCCTGTCTGTATACGTGAAGTGAACTGTCTTCATAAATTATCTTCTTATTAAACGGTCTCAATGCTTCGTTTTGCATGTATGGAGCCTCATTATGTTACTGTGTTAGTGTGGGGCTATTTTGAGCCTTGTTAGTGGTATAAACTAGCGATTTCTTTTTACTTAGTCAATCATGCCCCCATTACTAGCATATACGCTAAACAGTTTTTAGAGATACAACTCTTTACATTCGATTATCATGAAAACAAATCTCAGAGAACGATTAACTAGGTACCGATGTTTTATTAGACCAAAGGTTCATTTTGCGCCACAGTTCTCCTTTAAGGTCAAAATTGTTAGGAGTGTGGATGAGGACTTTTAAGAGGCTTAAGTGTTTCTTTAGCAGAGGAGAAAATGGCAGAAAGATGAAGAGGGAGAAGAAATGTGCTGCAGACAATGGATGATTCATTTTTTTGTGGAAAAACATCCACGTTAGATAGAGCTGATCAATGGTATTACTGATTGGTTAATTAATTTGAATATCCCCAGGGATCATGTTTGTGACCGATCTTATTAGAGACATGCTAATATCTCAGACACAGCGCAGGAATACCATAACGCCAGAAATGAAAGTAATCACTACATTAAGATATTTGGCAAATGGGAAAATACAATAAAGCAGCAGTGATTTGGTTCTGTCACAACCTTCTGCAAGCAATGATCACGCAAAAAATTACAGCACTTTCAGAACCTCAGCAATCAGTGTGATTGAAAAGAGTGGAAATTTTTTTTTATCATTCTAAGCCAATCAAATACTTTAGGAAATTAACAGCATGGTAAAAAAAAGGATTTAAAAAATACTTTTTCCTTCTTGGACAACCAACCAATCACAGTTTTCAAAAGATTGTGTCATACATAGCAATAGGGTCAACCCCACCTCCTCACTAAGATGAAAGTTTTTGTGTTTTCCTTACTCAGAGTTGCTCTTAGATCGGTCCAGAATCGCTAAGACTCCTACGTAAAAGTTTTTAAGCTAAATTAAAAGAGTTTTCTGAGAGGATTCTTAGACTCTTTATGAATACGGGCCCTGGATACACTGGAAAAGTGTTTGTGATTCTGGTGTGAAATTAGAGAGAATGTAACAAAACAAAAGCAAGTCTTTATATAGGTTTGCATTCGGTTGTACATCTTCAAACTATGAAAATGAATCAATCTTCAGTCAAGATCCTCTGGTATATTAGTATGTTTTTTCCCACTCGACCTTCAGGAAAGTGAGTGTGGAATATTTCAGCTTGTTTGGTAAATCTGTTTTCCTCCAGGAATGCTGCAATCTCCTAAAAAAGAGAAAGAAACAAAATTAGTCTCAAGAAAATAAGTGATGTATTCAATCAAACCTCTAAAAAGAAGTATTCAACTTTTAAGGTCCTGCAGCAATTGCGCTCCAAACAAAAATGATTCCTCAAATCAAGAGCAATTGGATTTACGACTTGCAGGGAAGTATCACCTCGGGGGCCTGTACCATGATGGTAGTTGAACAAACTCAGGGTTGCAGGACTAGTTTTGAGTTGACAAAACCAAACCAATCCAACCAGGCTTTGTTGGTACCATAATGCAGATCATCAACTTTCTCTGTCAACTCAGGCTTTGATCCTAAGTTAAAGGATTAGTTTACTTTTGAAAAAACTTTTGCTGATAATTTACTCACCCCCATGTCATCCAAGATGTCCATGTCTTTCTTTCCTCAGTCGAAAAGAAATTAAGGTTTTTGATGAAAACATTCCAGGATTTTTTTCCATATAATGGACTTACATGGGAACCAGACGGTCCGAGGTCCAAACGAGAGTTAATAACAGTTTCAGATGCAGCTTCAAATGTCTTTAAACGACACCAGACGATGAATAAGGGTCTTATCATGCGAAACGATCGGTTATTTCAAAATGCGTTCAACTTGTAAACACTCTGACTCTGTACTTCCGGCTACGTCGCCCGTGACCTTTTGAACGTAATTACGTATTACGTGACGTTACAAACGCGCCTCACAGAATGGAGCAAGGCTAGCATTTGTCCTTAGAAAAGTTACATTTTTGGAATAAGCTTTGAAATAACCGATCGTTTCGCACGATAAGACCCTTATTCATCGTCTGGTGTCGTTTAAAGACATTTGAAGCTGCATCTGAAACTGTTATTAACTGTCGTTTGGACCTCGGACCGTCTGGTTCCCATGTAAGTCCATTATATGGAGAAAAATCCTGGAATGTTTTCATCAAAAACCTTAATTTCTTTTCGACTGAGGAAAGAAAGACATGGACATCTTGGATGACATGGGGGTGAGTAAATTATCAAACGTTTTTTCAAAAGTGAACTAATCCTTTAAGGAGTTTAGGTGTGACATCAGTAGCGAACAGCCAATCACATGCTGAGAAAGAGTGAAACTCATTTAAATTAATTTCTCGCGAGAGAAGCAGCGCAATTCACGTATTAAATAAAAGTATTAAAATATTAAGAATTTAAACAAATTTACACAGCAAGAAGAAAATAGCCGTCTATGAAAGAGGACAACTAAAAGAAAGTCTCGCTACTGTATATGAGTGCAAGAAAAAGTTGTGAAGTTAGTTTATGTTCTCACATGTAGTCATTTTATAGCTTCATTTATTGATTCTAAAGCATATTTATATTGCCTTTATATACGTATTCATTTAAAATCTGCGTAATAATAATTGATGAACTTAAATTAGATTGTTTTAGGATATAATAATTACAGAAATAATTTCTAAATCATACAAATTTATTTACTAAAAACCATGATTTTGTCTTTTAATATTATTTGCTGTGGAGTGACTTCTATCATGTCGTGTCATACATGTGTCACTTTGCTCACAGCTGATTGGTCCAAGTTCGGTTTGCAACCTCTTACCTGGAACATAACCTGCCCCGGACCAGGTTAGCCGTGGAGTGCAAGTTACTATGGCAATGAACACTGCTAAAAGCCAAACCACTTTCATGGTACCTAAAACCCAGGGTTGGCACAAACTAAACTGAAACATATCGGGCTAGTCACCTAAACCGGCTTCATGGTATAGGCCCCTGGTCTCTTTAGTAAGTGTAAACATCAAGTGATTTAATTTGACTACATTTAATTGCTTTCGATCTTTTACCTTCTCCAGGCAGTCAAACAGCACTAAATGTGATGGTAACGTCGACCGAGATGGAAAGGATGTTCTGAGCCAGTGAAGAGGGTCGGAGAAGAACACAGCTGCTTCATCCACATACTCCTCATTTCCTGTAAGATCAGGTGGACACTCCAGGAAACGCAGTTTGAGGGGACAATGCAGGTGACTAGAAACACAAGGGGAACCATGATGTCACATCATCTTATTGCTTTAACCCTATGAAGTGTACTGTCTCGTATTTGAAATGTTATTTTTAATAATCAACATCATCAAAACTTTGCTGAAAACCTGTTTTGTACAAAATCTACTACATGCCTTCTGTCATGTGATTTTTTTATTTATTTTTTTAGCAAGTAAAAGACCTTTTAGTATAATTGCAAACCATACACATTCAGGTGGGTTACGGGTTGTTGTTTGTTTGTTTTTGTTTTTTTTTGCTGTGAAATCTTTACTGATTCTTATAAACCAAAGATAACTTTTATATTGCTAGTAATATTTCAAGGTGAACTGGACTGAAACAACTTCGGTTTACTTGATTTAAAAAAAAAGAATCCAAAAAGTTCCTTAATGAAAAATCATGTTGATAAGTGAATATCAAATATGATACATCAGGGATTTGAGGAATGTTTATTTGTTCACCCCTTAAACAACATTGTATTGCTTTGCATTATGTTTTAAAACTACAGAGATTTTATCATAAAACTAAACATTTAAATATCATTTGGTATTATCAGCAGATATTGAGTGACATTTATGTCTATATTTAAATGCATTTTATGCAAGTTGTCACAAAGTTGTTGATATAAAGATCTCAGTGATTTACATTACAAGCTATCAAAATTTCACCTCACTTTTGGTCATATAAATATCAGCAACTGCACCCAAATTGCAAATGTTTGCTCAGTTTGGACCTGAATAAAATTGGTGCTTTTCCCCCTCCATATTCACATTATGATTCATAAAAGCTTGAAACATTTTGTTTTCTAAAATGTTTGTATTCTGAATATGTAGATGCTCACCTGTACAGTGGTGTGGAGTGACATGGCATGAGGAACAGCAGCTCAGTTGAGTTCTGCGAGTCACTGATGTCACACAGTCGTTGCAGGTCATGCATGACATCCAGAGTTCCACGCTGGTGAATTAAACCAGTATATAAGGCAGGGAACAGATTGAGCACCAGCAGTGCACCAGCAGCAGTTTTCCTCCACACTTGCAGCTTCGCTAAAGATATGCCTGACGGTAAGAGAGCATGAAGACCTTCAGAGCAGTTTCAAATCTTCACCAACTGCTAAATATTCAAGAAATACTCACCGCAAAATATCATGCAGAATGGCAACACTGGATAAATAAACCGGAACTCCTTGTGTGAAAGCAAACTGCAAAAAGCATATCTCATGAGCTAAATACATTAATAAATTCATTCTCTGAAGCCAAACGTAAATGGTTGTCCATGCAGAAGTTGCGTACACAATGCTATGGCATCTTGGCCTGACTCTATATGACATGTTGTCTGTAGATAAGCGTTAATGATTTACTCAGTGCACCTGTAAATGGCTGTAGTCCATAAGATGGTTATTAGCAGGATTCTGTGCTTTTTGGTGGCCAGTGAACATCCGTGCAAGAAGAACGGTAAGTGAGGTCCGATGACGACCAGCAGACCCTGAGTGAAGTACCAGTGCCATGGATGAGCTCCGTAAAACTCCGCCACATTGTGCAGCACATTAAACTTCAGGAAGTTACACTGGACAAAGATCCACTTCAGAAATACAAACACATGTTGGTCATTATGATGATACATGCAATTCATACTTCGATCTATGCCTGAAAGCTTCATGGTTTCATTTTCGGTAATTTATTGAAACACTGTCAAGAATATGTCCGGGTCATATTTCATCCAAAAATGAGCAAATTATTATTTTTCATGAAGACTGATAATTAAGCATATTATCTGTCCCTAATTCTTCTTATATGTCCAAATGTTTTACATTATGTTCAGTGAGTCTAAGAAATATATGTATATACTCAATTGTATATACTCAAAAATGCAGTTCCTTATTTATGTCATAGTTATTCTTAACTAAAACTATCTTAAAAACATTTTTGCTAATTGAAAAATGAAGCAAATACAAAAAACTTAAGTTGAAATTCTAAAATTACTAAAACTAAAATGAAAAGAAATGAAAGGAGTAGTTCACTTTTAAAAAAACATTTGCTGATAATTTACTCACCCCCATGTCATCCAAGATATCCATGTCTTTCTTTCTTCAGTCCAAAAGGAATTAAGGTTTTGGATGAAAACATTCCAGCATTTTTCTCCATATAATGGACTTCAGTGGGAACCAAACGGTTCAAGGTCCAAAAGACACTTTCAGTACAAACAATTTAAACGGCTTTAAACGATTCCAGACGATGAATAAGGGTCTTATCAAGCGAAACGATCGCTCATTGAACAAAACAAAAAAAACACAAAGTTTAAGTTTTATTAGCTCAAATGGTAGCCTTGCTCTGTACTGCGATGCACGTTTGTGACTCTCCTGTTCGAACTCGTTCATCAAAATGAACGAATCTTTTTCCGAGTCAATTAGCTCGTTTTGTTCCTTGAATGAACCAAATGACTCAGAAAAAGATTTGTTCATTTTAATGAACGAGTTTGAACAGGAGAGTCACGAACGTGCATCACAGTACAGAGCAAGGCTACTTTAACTTGAGCTTTTTTAAATGAGTGATCGTTTCGCTTGATAAGACCCTTATTCATCGTCTGGAATTGTTTAAAGCCCTTTGAACAGTTTTCAGTTTGTACTGAAAGTGTCTTTTGGACCTTGAACCGTTTGGTTCCCACTGAAGTGCATTATATGGAGAAAAAAGCTGGAATGTTTTCATCAAAAACCTTAATTTCTTTTCGACTGAAGAAAGAAAGACATGGACATCTTGGATGACATGGGGGTGAGTAAATTATCAGCAAAAGTTTTCAAAAGTGCACTACTCCTTTAAGTTAAAGGAGAGCTCCGGCGCAAAATGAACCTTTGGTCTAATAAAACATTGCTACCTAGTCGACCGTTCTCTGAGATTTGTTTGATAATCGAATTTAAAGAGTTTTATTTCTAAAAACTTTTTGGAGTATTATGCTAGTATATAGGGGGATTAAATAAGTAAAAAGAAATTCTCTTTACATTCGATTATCATGAAAACAAATCTCAGAGAACGGTTGACTAAGTACCAATGTGTTATCAGACCAAAGGTTGATTTTGCGCCGGAGTTCTCCTTTAAATAGAAAATGACAAAAGCACATTATATTATATTATACAAAATATTAATTTGAAATATTAGTAAATACTATAATAGTATTTTTTATTTAGATTATCATATTAAAATTACACTGATTCAGGTGTGAAATATGACAGCATTATCTTTACAGACTTTGTGAGCAACACTTTCTATTCCACCAAAACCGGTGGTGTTTGAAATAAAACAATACATTTGGTGTCTTGAGCTTTTTGTTCAGTAGAGAAATACACTTTTTTTTTCAATTAGAAAGTCTGTAAAAGCAGTAAAAAATACCTTTCCATAAAACACAGAGTCTATCAGTGTCGAGACGGCCAGTGCAAGAGCCCTGCACAAATGATGGAAACATTCATGAACTAACAAAGATTATTGCTGGTATCCAAACTACAAGTGAAAACAAATGCAACAAATGCAGCGTACGCAATGGGAATGCATCGCTGTGTGATGAGCTTCAGCTTGTTCTGTTCCCCACAGAAATGATAGAACAGCAGAGGAAGCCAGACGATCAGAGCTGTGGGACGGATGACTACGGCCAAGGACACCAGACATAAATACTTCCAGCTAAAGGAGAGAAATGAAAAAGTTTCACCAATGAGTATCTGAAAGGTTTGGGCAATCACTATAGTGTTGTAGAGATGCATGATTAATGGTTAAACGATCGCAATCTTATTCCTAAATGACAACTATTCGCTGTCAATTAAAGGCAGGGTAGGCAAGCTTATGCTGCGTTCACGCCAAAACTATAGAGCTATTTACATCCTTTGATTCAGATTTATGCATTTCTATCAACGCTGAAATGAAACTACATCAGTCAGGTGGTACAAGTCAGCACTCTACAAGTTGTTTACTTTCTTTGAGGCATGAGGTGATTTAACACTGTCTCATAACGCTGTGTGCAGTGCGTGTTCATGTGTTTTGGAGGAGGCATGGGTTGGGAGATGCTCTGAAGGGATGGTGGGATCTCATACTTTTAAAGCTAGCTTGCTAGCCTTTCAAACATTGCCTACCCCACCTTTAAACCTTTGACAGGTACAATCACAGCGATTCAAATTTGCATTGGTGCGGAGGGCAGTTGTCATATAAAATTATGACACAGCGTCACAAATAGTCTTTTCAACCACACGGTATCAACATTTCTGTGTTACAAACTGATCACAGAAATTCAAATGATCACAGAAGTATTGGGATATAGGTTTATACTATAGACCATTTCACAAGATGTAAACAACACTGGTCCAGAAGCACTTCCTGTTTCAGTTTGTAACTGTTTTCTTTATTTCACATGTAAAGAAAACATCTTAAAGATGTTTGTTTAACTTTTTGATTCAGTTTTAAATGTTCTGTTGGTTGTTTTTTATCCCAGCTTTTATGTAGTGTTAAAAACCTGAAACAGGAAGTGCTTCTGGACCAGTGTTGTTTACATCTTGTGAAATGGTCTATAGTTCAGATATAAACACTGATGTTTATGATAGCGATCAAAATTGAGCTTCAAATAAAGATTGTATCCATTACATTGTTACACCAGTAGGTGACAGCAAGCGACTTAAAAATGTATTTGTCATTAAATCATCCATTCAAGAGATTCGTTTAAAATTCATCTAGTGACTCATTGAATAATTCAGTCAAAAATAGATATTTTTTTTTATCATTTAAATTAAATATATATATATATATATATATATATATATATTTAAATAGACTGCAGCAATTAACATCTTATCGAAACCTCTAGAAAATTATGTGTTGTTTTGGGAGAATCGTGATCTCTTTATAAAACAAATAAATCATGTTTCTCAATTTATCCAGAATCGTGCAGCTCTAGTGTGTAGATAAGGCACTAAATTATGCACCTGTTGTGCATTTTGGAGCCGGGTAACGGGTAAAAGCCAAGTGCCAGGGTGGTCAGAACCGTTTCCATGGTGTTGGTCAGAGTCCGACTGCAGCAGTACCAGGTGAACCATGAACACAGCTGACAGAAACACTAAGAAAACACAGCAGAACTGAGTGGAGCGAACACAAAGCATTCAATCTTAATGCATTGTTTGAGTCTCTGCTTGATGATTATCACAACAGGAACATCATCTTACCGTCCATTTGGCTACATCTGGGGTTTCCCACTGCAGGACGAGGTGGTAAAGCTTCACATCAGCATATGCAGCCAGCAGTGCCTGGAAAACACGTGGCAAAAACACCTGCAAAAACAGGTAAACACGTTAAGGAAACATTCCACTTGCTGTCAATATAATACACTGAAGTCTTACCAATAGATACGCTGTATCATAATTCATCAGATCCAAGACTTTATACATCACAGCGAACATGAGAGGATAAGAGTATCCTCGGATGCCTTCCTTCCATTCCCAGGTCTCGTAGCCATAAGTGAGAAACAGGTTAAGGATTTCATTTACAGCGAATGTTTCTAAAGTATTGTTCAAACTAAACAACTTTTTTTTTTTTTTTTTTTTTTTTTTGCACAAGCAAGGATATCTGAAGACCATTCGATGGGAAATCTCAAGGGACTGCCAGTACTCATCTGGGACGAAGCTGGTCTGAACAAGGAGGCAGTTGAGCAGGCGGAATATGACAGCGAAAACTGAGACACCGATGCCAAAGAATTCTGCAGAAATGACAGTTAGCAGGTGCAGATAGCAGAAGCAGGGTCACTGATGGCCAGTGTAATGCCGATTAATATAACGGATGTTTTACTTTAGTTTAGTTGTAGCATTATTTCTGTAGATTTGAAAATAATGCTTTTCCCCATTATTGTTTTTTGCCAAGAAATCTCAATGTATTATATCAGTCATAGGAGAGAAACAAGCATAGAAGAATAAGGCTATATGAGAGGTGGTCTTCATTCCAGATTTCTCTTTTCCCCATTTCTCTATCCCCTCACCCCATCATGCCAGCTGTAAAGGGTTTCAACATGTTTTTTCTCCCTCACCCCTTCATGCCTTTATGCTTCTCTAAGTCAGTACAGTAAGGATTGAGCTTATACACCACTGAGTGACTTTCAACTTCATTGTAAGTAAGGTAGTAAAACATGTTGCTTATGTTTAAAAATGGAACGTATACCTCGTGCTTAAACATGGTACAATCCACTTTCCACATTAAGAAACTATTCCTCGGTCTATACATTTGTGGTACATTTGCATCAGTTGAAAAACATTCCTCTCCTTGTAAAGAACATACCAATTGTACACATTTGATGCATCTTCGTCATCGGAACATCTCTGCTCAGTGAACATTGCATTGCACACATACCTCTAAGCAAAAAAAGTAACTCTCCCTGCTCCCCTCCCTGTGTCTAAAATATGATCCTTAAACATGTGTCCATGCAATCTACATTCTCCATTTTAAACGTCATAAGATAATACAACTGATTATGATTACTAATAAAGAATAATAAAACAGATACATAATATTAAAGAATTAAATTATATTAAAATATTACATTTTAGTGTTCAATTTCTATTTCTTATTCATTCTTAATGTGAGTTTCATTGGATATTTATTATGGTTTAAAAAAAATCATTCTGTGCAAGAAAAATTATCCTTTATAAATATTTTACCATTAAATGCAATTAAATAAACATATGATAAATAGAATTTAAATAGCCTACATAATTATTAAAAAGACAATTTTTATTTTTTATTTCATTTTTTTTATTTTTAAGGATAATATACTTACTTCAATATCTTTAGCATCTCAAAATGTAATTTTTCATGTTTATATATATATGTATATATATAACTATGAGCGCAAAACTGTCTACTTATGTAAAGTTTATTATTTATTATTATTTTCTTCCCATTGAAACACATTTGGCTGTAAAGTGAATCTAAACCACAGTTCAGGATTCTCACCAAGTGTTTGAGGTCTCCTGTCATCTGTGCTGTATAGAATGGAGCTCCTCTTCCTCAGTCTCACTGATTCACATGAGGATTTGTTCTGTTTGAAGCGCTCTCGAATCTTTTCCATGTCTCCACATTAACCTCAAAGGGGCTCGTTAAAATGTTCAGCATTTTAACTCTGACAGTGAATGTTCATTTTCTGGCGCTTTTACTGAGTGTTTTCTGCCTTAAATGTGGAAACTAGATCCATTTCCGTGTTTGGGTCATGGTGTCCCATAGCAGTACATACATAGATGCCTCATTAAGTCAGCCATATTGGAGCGGTCGGTGAGCAATCGACTGAGCGTCTGCAACATTTTGTTAAACCAACACAATACAACAAGACGAAGACATCAGCTGATACGACATTAAAAAGTTACCATCGTTAAAGTAAAACTATTTAATAGTTAAACACAAACCAAGACATTCTCACAAGTGAGAATGCACTCTGACCGTTGGAAAGAGGCAGGCGCACGTTGTGTCTGGAGGGGTGCAGTTTGCTATCTACGTATAGACACCTATGAGGGCGACAGTTCCAGCGTTACCTCTGGAACAGATCAGAACAGAATAGATGGCCCTGCTCTGGAATATGTTATAAGAACATAAATGCATGTTTTGTAACGCTTAATTTGTAATATGTATAATAATTTTATGTTTATTTAAATATGATTCGTGCATCATTAAATGGTCTCTGAAACATTATTATGAATGTAGTTTGAAAAAAGGCGGAAATGTACACGTCGCATTTGGACTGCGTGAGTTGCCGTAGTCGCTCGTATGTCCCCGTATGTCCTTGGCTTACATGTGTTTTAACCTTTTTTATTATTTTTTTTTTACAGTCTTTGGTTGTAACTGTTCACGTCTGACAAAACTCTGTTAACATTTGGAAAACATTTAAAAAAGGGTGAGTAATAAAAATAGTAAACGTTAGACATTAGAAAATTAGACATGGTAGAATGTTATTGTTCCTGCGTAAATTCATATGTGAATGTCATCTACAATCATGCTTATGCACTGTAATGTACAGATTGTGCAATTATATATCAGTAATGCAAAATTCTATAAACAGCAGCTAACAGAAGATCTGATAAACAATATGTGACTACTGAATTTCCTTTTTTCCATTTTAGGAATGGGGTGTTAAATGGGTTGTGTTCCTTCATAACATAAGATCATGTTTGGAAGACGGATTCCCTTTAATCAGATAGCAGTTGCTACTCTGGTTGGAGTGGTGGGAGGTGTGTATATATACAGGCCTATATTTGAAGCACCCAAAAAACCTCCAATTGCACCAGATCAAGACCTCAAACCAGACTCTAAGGAGCAGAAAGCGGAAGCTACCCAACAAGAAGAACAAGCAAATGCATCTGCAACCAAAGACTGATGTTGAACAAGAGTTTGTGTGAGAGTTTGAATGTTAAATGCTTGTTATTTTCATATACTCTGTAAATGACCACTAAAAAGGTTCTAAATAAAATGCCTTATTGTCACTGAAAATAGGTCATCCATAAATGAACAGAATGGCGTAGATTTTGTAGATTTGTGTGTGTGTGTGTGTGTGTGTGTGTGTGTGCTTATTTGCAGTGACATTAAGCCACTGCATACTGTATTGACACAAAATGTGTTCATATAAATGGCTTTTTTTTACATTTGCAATAAAACTAGCAAAGTTGCATACCAAATACAATAGTATTTATACAATAGCATAGCTATAATATAATATATAATTAGCTTAAAGTTATAGTTTAGCCAAAGTTTGAATTCTGTCATTGTTTACTTTTAGATTTGTTTACAGGGCCAGTGCACATTAATAAACATTGGTAGATGTAAATGTGCCCAAATTTACCAAAAAAATACACATTTTTATCTGTAGACGCTTGACAGAACGTTTAAAAAGTCACCCTAAAAACAAAGCATCTTATATTAATAGACATAAGATATATATTACCAAATAAAAAAATACAAGTACATGATTTCACACGGATATCATACTAAAATACATTTTTTGTCTAAACATATATTGTTACAAAAGAGTTAAGAAAATTTTGTTCCAAACATGTATGAATTTCTTTGTTTTGTGATACGTAAAAGATTTTGAAGAATGTTATGAGGCCCCACTGACTTCGTTCACTGATAGAAGTTACCTTTGACATAATCTTACCACCAGATGTCGCCACACACACACACCACACTTACGGCTCTGAAAGGGTTCCTCTCCTGTTGCACTTTTGGAGCGTGTTTTAAATGCAAAAACCAAAGCCTAGTACTAGTTAAATCAATAGACTCAGAAAGTCTGTGTTCTTAACAGGAGTGGCGCAAACGAACGCATTCTACAATGGCGAAGGCTTTAACCTCATGAATATTTAGAACGCAAGTGACGTTCGTCCGATAGTACATTATGATTGGCTGATTTTATAGTAGAGGTTGGGCTCATAATAATAATGACTTTATTGATGGGGTGGTCGCTCAAGGCTCCAGGAAGATCTTTAAGCAACGTCAGGCCTTACCTAATTAATAATTATGAGCTAAACGGATTGCGCTGCTGCACGGGAAGTATTGCGTCACTGAACGGCCGCGTACACACGCACTGCTTCATGTAGGTGTGGGAGCAACTTTAGGAAACAAAGTGTCCATCGCTTCAAAAGTATCACACATTTTCTACTTGTTCTCCGTTGGTTTAATATTTTCGAAAGACCTTTTAAAATCCAACGAGATCAACAGACGTTCGGGTCACTGTCCTGGTAAGTACATGTATTAGTTTCTCTTCAAAGGGTGATAATAACAGTTTGATAATGTCTTGGCAACACCTTTATTTTAAAATCTTACAATTTGGCTTTTTGATAATGTATTTTTGTTTTGACTAAACAAGACACGCAATATGATATCTAATGATTGCACTTATAAACATCTTACGTGTGTCCTACTCGTTCTGCTTGTCATAATAATGAGTATTTAGTGATGGACAGCTGCCGTTCATGGGTTTGAATTAACTGTACACGCATGTGGCTCTATCCTGGATGAGATGTAACTTTAGTCATCTCAAACACACATGATGCATGATTATGACCTAAAATTATAATCTGGTCAGAGAGGAAGAATTGTCCTGGGAATTTACCTGCCTCACTTGGGGAAATACATTGCTTTACTCCCATATCAGGTTACTTGTCAGGAATGGTTGGTTAAGGGATAATTTTTCGTTCTGAATGATCAATTTTCCTTTCTTCCTTGCTTAACTTTGGAAATATTCTTAAGTAACTGTAAGACAAAGGCCTATGTTTGTGACTCAGAATCAATCTATTATGTGTGGAATGGATTGATTTACCATGGTCACAGTGTTTTTCTGAATTTTACACCCTTTTATTTGTAACACAGAGCAAAATTTCCCTCCAGAATTAACATCCTTATGTCATTCCAAAACCTGCTATTTTCTTTCTTCATTTTTTTACTTGCAAAATGTTCTGTTTTTAGTTAAGGTCATGCAGTAAAACTTATTGATAGTTTAATGATCTTTGGTCACCAGACATATTCAATATCCAATTACTTTGATGTCACTTCCATCAAACTTGAGACATCTTAATGCACCATATTTGAAGGTTTGCAACTTTGAGAATTACAGCAAAAGGAATATACAGCAGAAATACATTTTTAATAGACTTAAATATCAGTCAGTTCCACACACAAATCTCTCATATAACTTACGAAGACTTGGAATATAGTACATAAGTCATATGGACTACTGTATTTTTAGATATTGACAGCCCCGTTTATTTTTAATGCATGTTGGCAAAGTATTCTGCTAAATGTTTTGTTTTGCGTAGCATGAAAAAATATTTGGAATGTGGAACAAGAAAGTGAGATTTTTGGTTATATTATTCCTTTAAGCATCTCAAAAGAGTAATCTATCCTCAGAAGAACTTCCCACAAAGCTCAAATCATTTAAACTGGCTGGCTTATCATTTTTTTCCTCTGTTTTAGAGAAAGCAAATTAAATGAACCTTGGCTTGTGCGTGTGTGTGTGTTTTTTAAGCGGGGTCTTGGCAGGGCTGGGAATCGAGGGTCACATGACAGGATGCCAAAAGCACATGAGCACCAGCTGATGGTTATTAGATAAGCCTGATGTTAAAACTTACAGTTCACAAAACACCAAAACGGAGCCTTTATATAAGGTATGGCAAAAATCACTCTGGACACTTCTATTCAATTGCAAAATTGATTTATTTCTTTGTTTAGTTAATGAAGATGTTTTCAGCCATTTGGACACATATTTAAGCCTGTAAAGTAATTTCAGATAGCTCTATTGGTATAGTACGATTTGCATCACTATTGCTTGTCTAAGTAATAGAGTTGAGCTTGTGTCGGCCTGCAGCGCTTGTTTCAGACATGAATGACTTCTCAAATCATGTGTGTTGTTGAGGAGAGTGTACTGCTTTTACTTCACTAAGTGACCCACCCGATTAACCTTTTTCTCCCTCCATAAAACCGGTTAAAAAATCCCACAGGCACGCATTGAAGGAGGGATTCTTAATAATAATAATACAAGGCCCATTAAAAATATTAACAGATAGCCTTTTGATTTTAATATTGTAGGCCTATATAATAAATGCTTAAATTAATATTAAACTTAGATTAATAAATGAAAAGTACTTTTCGTTGTTAGTTAATGTTAACAAATGGACCCTTAGGTAAAGTGTTAACCATATTTTGTACTGTACATGCAACATATTTTAATGTAAAAAAAAAAAAAAAATCAACAAATTAACTATTGATTGACACTGTACAGAAGCCCTGAACCGCAACGTAAAAAAAAAAAAAAAAATCTAGCATTTTGAGATTAGAGCGGAAAAGTTTTGAGATTAAAGTCGAAACATTTCAAGAATAAAGTCGAAATATTTTGAGAGTACGAGAATACAGTCTTCCGTTGAAGCTGCGTGTGTGCTTGCCATTGTCTCACATTGCCGGTGCCGCACACACAGGCATTCATAAAAGTGCATAGCGAGTGATTCACATTGTGTGTGTGTGTGTGCGCGTTTGTGTTTTGTTTAAACAAAAGGAAATTCAACAGGTGCCAATCTACCAGCAATAGGCTACCATTATCGAACGTTATAAAATATACTGCGCCGGAATAGACTTTTTAGCCTATAGGAAAACCAACCCGGAAAACAATTATCAGAGTGGATGGCGAAATCCAGCTTGAGTGAATGAATGAATGGGGCATTTATATGGCACTTTTAGATGTCTACTAGGCCTACACTCAAAGGGATTTACAATCATATCAGAGAATTGGTTATTAAGTGGTTATTAAATCTGAGGAAATCACAGGATCCGGCTAAATGATTGGATCCAGAATGATGCACTCAAAATGTATCCAGAACGTATTTACGTTGAAGAGGGAGACAGAAAGGTTACTGTTGTGTTCTCCCAGATGTTGCTTAGATGAGCACGAAAGCACCTCAAAAACACTGCCACTAGCACCTATGTAGAATTTTGTTGAAAGCCCAGATAAAAGTAAAAAGCTACTTTTTTGTGTTGATCCATGGAAGTTCGACTTCACTAGTGCATTTCTTTATACACACACACATGCGCTCTGAGCTGGTGCATGCGCACTGTTATGAATGCACACACTTCTATGGAAGACTGTATTATCATAATGTTTTGACTTTATTCTCGAAACGTTTCGACTTTAATCTCGAAATGCTAGAATTTTTTTTATTTTTTATTTATTTATTTATTTATTTTACATTGCGGTTCAGGGCTTCCGTAACACTGCATCCATTGTGTCCACCATGTTTTTCCACTGACATGCCTTCAACTTGGAAACTTCAGAAAATCCAGTTTCCCCAACTTTGTGGTGTTGTTCATGTGCTTTAGACTTTTAAATACAATGTTCCTGACATGACTTTTTTTTTCTTGCCAGAAAGAAAGAAACCATCCAGAACATCCTTAGAGTCACTCTTAAGTAGTTCAAAATATTAATTTTCTTAAACTTAAAGGTTATAGTTAAAATGTGATTATAGTTGTTTTGCAATGGCTTCCAGGCCGAAGAAAACTCCTTCTTATGTTTCTTGCGTCAGGTCAAAGGTTATGAGCTTCTGTAGATCTGCATAGTTATTTTGTCTTTCACACGTACAGCTTGAGTTGAAAAGAGGGAAGTGGACAATAAAAAGAAAAAAAAAACTTGTTAGAGGTTGACTGTTGGTGAAGAAACTCTGGTGTGAAATGCAGAAGAGTTTTCTGCTCCTGGATTAGCGGCTCTCTCCTCTAGCACTGGGTGGTACTCTGCTGGCAATGTTTTATCTCTGTTTCTCCTGTTCTTTATCCAGGCTTTCATCAGGGCTGTTTTGGTTGGACGGGAAGCACAACTCAAACTCAGACATTTAGCTAAGCCATTTCACAAGGCCAGTGATTGTTTAAGCACTTGTGTTGTGTAGATGTGTCTAAGCCAAATGAAAGCGTCTGTCTGTCTTCAAAAGTTACTGTAGTGTGAAGTGAACATCACAAACATGTCAGTTGATGCAGTCGAACACTCACCATTTGTGTCTAGAACTGATTCTACATTGTTTGTGTGTTCATGCTTATATAGCACATAAAGATAAGGTTGTTTTTTCAAATCGGTACGCTTTCCAGATGGGGTGTCACTATTCTCCAAATCCTCGATTCGATTACATTTTCGATTCTAAGGTCACGGTTCGATTAGACCCAACTGAGTTTCATTTTCTGTATCTTTGCAAGAAATTAATTTCATCATTCAGTATTTCTCAATTAACTTGTTTTAGATCATTACAAATCCTTATTTAAATTTTTCTTTTCTTATTTTTCGAATAAAAATCGTTTTTGTGTCACTACCCTTCTAATATGCAACATGGGTCTAAAATGACCCGTATTCATGTTTCTTTGATGAATATTTGAAAGAAATGTATTTTGTCATTTATTAATCCAGGTATTCATTAAATATCTTGTTTTTGATATCCCCACATCATTATATTTATTTTATTTTCTTACTTTATAAACAAACATGTTTTTTTTCGTATATCTATATCAATTTTACACACATGGGTCAAAAATGACCCATATAGGAATTTTTGATACTTATAAATATATTTACTGCAGAAAACTATTCACCTGCCACACATTTCAAAATTCAACATGGCTGCTTGTGCTTTTGTATATTTCATGCATGTAAGTTTTATTTAAAGGTGGAATACCTAAGATTTTTGCATTAAAATATACCAAAATCACAAGGCCAGTGTTATATATTTAGTTAAGATGATAACTTACAATATTCCAAACGTTTCAAACAATGTTTAAATCGCGAGAAAATTTATATTTTAACCAAGGAAACGGGGCGTGTGAGCAGGGGTGAGCTGGGAGTCGCCAGTCAATCGCGTCATATCCGCTTACCTCGGTTTCCGCTCATACTACGTGTAGTCCTGGACAAATGCGGTAGTTGTAGTTGTGCGTTAGCGTCTATCAAGCAACAAACGTCAGCTTGTTGTTTCGCGCATTTGTTATGGAATGGAGCACAATTATTCTTTTCATTTATTCTCGGAATGTGAACTGTTGGCTGTAAAGGGGGTCGCACACCGGACGAGAAGCGCCGCGCCACGTTTAGGACAACTCCACTGAGCTGAGCTTCTCGTCCGGTGTGCAGCCCCCTTAACGTTAATTTTGTGAAACTAAAGCTGTGGTTGAATACTTACACGACATGAAAAGATGCGTCAAATGTACATGATTTTTTATTTTTATAAAGTTACCAAAAAGGAGGACCAGCCACGTCAACTCCTTGCAAGAGACCTGCCCCTTCAAACCCTCTCCACCAGCTTCGTCCAGTGACTCGTACAGTAACATCTGTGATAACTAATTTACTTTTAAACCTGACTTCTCTTGCGGTTATTTCAGTTTAAGGAAAAACAAGCATGTCATTAAACGCAACAGTTATAGAAATCGAACTTTACCTCATCCGTGACAACTAATTTTCGATTCCTCTCTGACTGATTTATCCACGGTGGAGTTGAAAACAACAGTTCCCATCATTCCGCGTTTCTCCACGTCGTCATCAAGCAAAGCCGTTGTTGTTGTTTTGAATGTAGCGCCCTCTAGCGGCATAAATCTTAGGTATTGTAGCTTTAATACATTTTTTGTAACAAAATATTTGATATTTTATGAAAGACATCTAGATATCGCCTAATATTTGAACGTTTAGGCGAAGGTTACATTGACCTTGAAATCCATTGCTAGTGCAAAAGAGAAACATGTCCAATACTATTAGCTAGCTTGCAGTCAACATTCTATTTTATCTAATTGCTAGGTCAACAAAATAAAAGTTGCAATAGAAAGTTATATACACAAGTATATATATTGTCGCTGTTGGACAGAAACCTTGTACCTCCACATTTATTTTTATTTGTAGTCATAAATCAATGCTATCGGTCTCAAGTCGTCGTGTGGTGGCGTTCTGGTGCACTATGGCTGCTGTCGCATCATCTGGGTGGATGCTGCACATTGGTGGTGGGGAGATCCCCCTACAGTTGCACTACACTACAGTTCAATTTCAGTGTTATCTGTTATATCTGTTTTATGTGTGATAAAGTGGCCAATAAACATATTTCAAGTGTTACAGTAAATGTGTTGATCTAAAGTTTAAACAACTGTGACATTGGCTATTTTAACTAAAAGTTTTCTTTATTCTTTTGTTTTATCACACTTGCATAGATGGGTCATTTTAGAGGCATGCGTGTAAATTTGATGTATTAACACAAAACCTTGGAAATATTAAAATATTAATTTGGGATATTTGAAAACAAGATATTTTGAATATTCCTAAATCATGAAATATTAAATCAAATAAAGTGATTTCAAAAGGTGAATCAAAAAAATACCAAGCCATCCATGAAATAACATTGGCCTAGGAAATGAATACGGGTCTTTTAAGATTTTGTGCATTAGAAGGGGTATTCATAGCTTGCGCATCAAAGGGTTAAACAATCACTGGCCTTATGCAATGGCTCAGCTAAATGTTGCCATGCTATCTTTTGAATGGCTGTTGCTAAGTTAGAGGAGGTTGATCATAGACTCGCAGCACCATAGACTGTTTTTTTTTTTCCGTTTGCCAAGCCGAACGGACGTGATGTGGGGGCATGGCAGTAGCAATGATTTAATTTTTTAATTCGAAGTTTGAGATTGTGACACACTTATTTCCAGACAGTGAAAACTTTTTATAACTGTAATTTTCAGTATATAAAAATAGTTGCATATTTTAGTATGACCCTTCTAAATAAGAGTCTTAAAGTTGAGCAATTTGTCCTCATAATAGTGATTTGTGTGCTTGTTTACAAGCACCGTGGAGCTAAGAAGATTATGTAGAATCAAGTGACTGTTTTTATCCATCAGCTTCCAATGTTAACAGCGATAAACTAATACTTTTGGTCTCATTGAAACATGGTCTCATATGTGTGTAAATCTTTTGTAAAGCTGGTCATTAATTAAATTTAAGTTGGTACAAAATAAATGTACACCTTCTCCTTGCCATGCGTAAAATGGTGCATTAAATACCTGAACACAGAACAAAATGATTTTATTGAATTTTCACTGGATTTTGATAAAACACTGTTTTTTGTTGTTGTTTTCAAGATCGTTTGCCCTTATAGCTAATCTTAAACTCATAAAAGGTGCTTTAGGAAGCAGGTTCAACTTGAACAATGATGAACCCCCAGGGAATACTAAAGGAACCCAGGGAACTAAAGTTTTTAAAAAGAAGTCTTTGTTGCAGGGCTGCATTTATTTGATCAGAAATGGTAAAACCTAGCCTGGTTAAAACCAGACCATTCTCAGTTGTAACTGAGCTTCATAGACAAATAATTTCCAAAGGGATCAAGACTTGCATCCGTTGGACCAAAGGCACCAACGGATGTAGCTCAAATGCCTCTGGGCGCAACTGGATAGACCTAAAACCAATCAGATTGATGGAGATGAAGTATAGCAGAGCGACCTTCGTCTGTTATAGAACACCTTAGTTTGAATAAACTAGCAGACATTGATTGGCTACTTGCTCTACGTTTATTTAAAATTAACAGCAAGACATTTAGAAGTGAATATACTTTGCATTAAATAAATCACACACAGTAAACAAAACAATTTTTTTTAAACAAAAAAAATTTGGCAATGAACTTTGCAATTTAAACTGGGTGCCGCTGCGGTGAGATGTACAGGCTCGGGCATATTCAGCTTGAAGACCATCATCCTGTTACAAAAAAAAATGTGCACACATAGCCAAGCGAAATGAGGTCTTGCTGGTCTTGCGCTTTGAACGCGCCATTGTTGCCGCACGCACCTTCACGCTTATTCAGACGCGTTGAGTATAAACAAAGCTTTACTCCGTGTCAGCGCACGCTTTAATCGGTAAAGGGGCAGAGATTTCAGACTTCCGTTTATTAAGGAGATCTCCAAGATTTCTCTTCTTGGGAGGGGGTGGGGCACAGACCTCTCCCGAATCATCTCCAGCAGTAGCAGCATCCGTTTCCCTCGTAAGCTGATATTAGTATTTAAACAATCTTTATGATATTAAAATATTTTTTTCACAAACATTTTTAACATGGTTTTGGCGGTTCTAGAGTTCTAATGACGGTGTTCAACTATAAGTGTCACACCCTTAGTTCTGTCATTGTGCTGTCGTCATCGTCTAAAGTCCACCCAACTTTTCTGATTGATGCTGCGATTTCGACGGATTAGACATCATGAAGTAGCGTGTGTATGACACGCCAATTCGTATTTCCATTTTTGGCGTGCTATCAAGACGCACAATCGCCTTTCAGCGTGTTTATGGACGCTGTTGACTTAACGTTATATAAATATATGACTTACCTCAACCCCGTCCCTAAACCTAACCGTCACTGGGGTTAATGGCATTTATGACTGTTCCCTTACCATCCTAGGTAAAAAAAAGATATGACTTACCTCAACCCCATCCCTAAACTTAACCGTCACTGGGGTTAATGGCATTTATGACTAGAGATTTGACTGCGTGTTCAGACACGCGGAATGACGCGGACGTTAATGGCGTAGACATATACGCATACACGCGGATAGCTCAAAATGCGTAGAGATAACACGCCACCTGACTCGAAAGTGGCGTATATGTTTACGCAAAAGTCATGATGTCATGTTGTGAATAGGCCTATGTCACACTTCCTGCTTCCAGAACGCAAAGTAGGGATATAGAACTTCCGGTCAACAGTATTTCTCTATAAGGATTTAGATTATCAGCCCTAATGTCTAAACCATCTGAGGTAGACTGACCTCTTGTTGAAGCTGTAAGTTCATATTAAATCAACCTTGTTTAAAGAAAAACGTTTTCTCCGTGATCTTATGAAAAAAAAAAACTACTCTACCCTCAATCCTAAGCGTAGCAGCAACGTCTGCTGATTGGTTCAACGTGCTGTTACCATAGAAACGTTTACCTTACTGGCGAACGGCTAGAGCTACCCACGGCTGTTGTTGTAGTGTCCCGGGTTGCTCTGCATCAGGACGTAGAAAGCTACCTCGCTTTCATGCTTTCCCACTCGAGAGTTTTCATTTACCATCTAAACCACATCGTCATATATGCGACTTCAGGCAGGTTGCGGAGAGGTTTGGTCCAGCCGTATCTACCGGTCTCCCACATTGTACAAAGCTAACCGGAAGAGCCGTATCCGTAGCCTATACTAAAAGACGTACTTCCGGTGACGGTCTTCAATTTGCCCAACAAGCGGCAATCTCCCCATCTCTCTCTTGAAACCAACACGGAAGTGAATTAAAGCGAGTCAAATCTGTATCTCCGCCATGTTAAAATGCCTAACTTCACAGCAGGAAAAAAAAACATGTTTACAGCCTTGTGGTAAATAGTAGTTTTGGTCTATATCGATAATTTTACCCTTTATGACCCTGTTAGAGGGGGTGAATTTTTTTACAACTCATCCGTTTAAATTAATTAAGCCTTAAAGTTCTGGCCACTTGAGTGACTGGTGGATTGCCGCTGCTTTTACTGCTCGTTTGTCTGTTAGCGTCACCCTCTGCTGTGTTGTGCTTTTTTCTGGATTATTTCATACAATTTTATACACAACGTATTATACCTTCGCCCATGCATGCCGTCGTATTCCGTTGTTGTCGAGTATGGAGAGAACGACCAGCGCTGTATTTCCAGTTGTTTCCCTCGCATGCACTAATGGATATCTGATCATTTCAGTGCTTTCTCTCCGTCCATGCAATAGATGCACACCCTTGAATGAGTGTAGATTTCTAGTGCACTTGACATTCTGAGATCATATCTTTGGTTTATCCCATCTGAGAAATTGAGAGGCGGCCAAAATCCGATTGTAAAATAGATAAAGCTCTTTACGAACTTGACATGCGATGCCTCGCTGACTGACGTGCATGAACACTGTCACACACACAATCTCAGAGCAATATTGTAAGTTACTGTCTGCATGATAATACATTTTTAACTAGCAGAATAATAATGCATCACGATACACATAGTTGACTGCTTGTATGTTGTGAGAAATGTGTGTGATCTGTTGTATACATGCTCTTAACTAATTGCCTCTTGAGAGATTAATAAAGTTGATAAAAAAGTAAAGTAAATAGTCTCACGTTTAGTTACGTCTTTTAACTATTATAGGCCTAATATTTTGAAGGGTAAAAACTAGGGATGGGCAACAATTAATCGCGATTAATCACATCCAAAATAAAAGTTTGTGTTTACATGATGCACGTGTGTGTGGTGTCTAAAATTATTTTGTGTATATAAATACTCGCACATGCATGTATAAGAAAAATGTGTTCTTAAAATATCAAATATTTATACATAATATTAATTATGTATAAGTATATATAAAGTATACATGCAAATATTTCTTAAATATGTATGCATGTGTTTGGATTTATATATACAAAATAATTATACACACCACACACGCATGTAAACACAAACTTTTATTTTGGATGCGATTAATCGCAATTAATCGTTGCCCATCCCTAGTAAAAACATAAACTTTAACTTTTGGCTTCAATTCTTCAGTCAGCCGTCACTTTTAGCGCGAGGCCAGTAGCATATAGCATTAGTACCTCAGCTCCATCCACGTCCCGCCTCTTTGCCCATTTTATTTTATCCGGTAGTGACGAGAGGTGAAGCGCTGCCAAGATGGCGGCGGCCGGCCCCGCCCACTTTAGGCATCTAAAATGCTCTTCAGAAACCAACGGGTGACGTCACGGATACTACGTCCATATTTTTTTACAGTATATGGCTTGAAAGAGCTCTTTGCCAGACTAACTTGCCGAGCAAATCTAAATTTGCCAGAAGTTGTCTGGGTTTTCCCAGGCTAAAGTAATAAACTAACTCATTGGTATAATAATATTAGGGCTGGGTAATAAATATCGATTTCTCGATATTCTCGATATTAATCGATATTAATAAATCTCAAGAATCGATTAGTCATCCTGTTTCATTTGAATGAATGAGACATTGTATCGCGGCTGCGTGCACATCCAACAAATCGCACTAATCTTTGTCCTGCTTTGTTACTATTGATATGAAACAAAGTCTCAATTTTCAAATTACGTCCATTTTCTTTAGAAATTCAAAAACATAAATAGCGTTAGTCCACACTCGTTAGTGTTCTTCAATATTTAATGCATATTTGAATAAATCTGGCAAGTTTGTATGACAGCCACCATTTAAATGTTTATATTTCATATAATCTTCTTATTATAAAAATAAATAAAAGTGTAATTTAAGTGTTTGTATAGCTACAAAACAGTTAATTATTACCTTCATATTAGGTTAATGAAGCCTAGTAGGCTACAACTAGACTATATATATAGACCATAGTTTACAACATTTAAGAGATTTGATTTCCTTGAGAAAAATTGCCATTTATTGTAACTGATATCCAAAATAATCAAAAGATATTGAAATGAATCGAATCGTAATCGAAATCGAATCGAATTGCAAGCTTGTGAATCGAAATCGAATCGAATTGTGAAATTTGTCTCAATACCCAGCCCTAAATAATATAGTTTAAAATGTAATTTATTCCTGTGATGCAAAGCTGAATTTTCAGCATCATTACTCCAGTCTTCTTTAGTGTCACACGATCCTTCAGAAATCATTATAATATGCTAGTTTTTTTTAAATCAGCATATTAGATGATTTCATGTTTCTTGGATAATTTCATGAAATTATTAAATTGAAACATTTATTATTATTATTAGTATCAATGTTTATATTATATTTTATATAAATGTACACACACATGCCTGCCAGTTTATTAGGTACTCTAAACCTTGCTAGTAATGGGTTGGACCTTCTTGATTTCAGAATAGCCTTATTTCTTCGTGGCATAAATTCAACAAGGCGCTGGAAACATTGACCAGAGATTTTGGTCTATATTGACCAGATAACATTACAGTTTCTGCAGATTTGTCTGCTGCACATCCATGATGCTAATCTTCCTTTCCACCACATCCCAAAGGTGCTTGGATTGAGTTCTGGTGACTGGGGGCTATTTGAGTATAGTGAACTCATTATCATGTTCAAGACACCAGTTTGAGATGATTTGAGTTTGTGACATGTGGCATGTTATATAGACCTTATTCAGTGCAGTGCCATGACAGCCAGGTATGAAAGCCAGGCTATGAGAGCGAGAGATTTAGGCTACCGTTTTTTCAATAGCATTCTCTGTAAAAAGATCCTAGATCAATTATAATTTTCTACAGTTCATATTGTCGGTAAGTTTTTGTTTGTTTGTTTGTTAGTTTTTTTTGTATACTTAAATTTCCTGGAAAAATATTTTTTTTAGTCTTTCTTTAGCAGAGCAATCCAAAAACCCACAGAGATGTATGTGTCACAGCACAGCCCCTCGCTGTCATTCCGTCGCACGCTGCTATGTAAGACATTGGTTTCAGGACAGTTGACTGATTTGTCACTAGCCCAGTCGGGCCAGTGTTGCATCGTCAGTGAAGGTTTTTTTTTTTTTTTTGAAGTTGTAATTTATTTGTTAAATCATGTAAGTTTGGAATTCCCCCGCATTTATCGAAATGAAATTCAGGCAATGATTAGGGCTTGAATGTACATGGATTCACACAGAATCGTATGGTACGGATGTCACGGTTCGGTGCATGCAGCCACACTATGTAAACAGTCAGTCACAGGCAACCAGATGGAACTCCAATCTAACCAGCATGTGCAGTAATGCAGTAATGTAATGCAACACTGTTTGCTTACTTTCTTACCAGTAAAAAGCGCAAAAGAAGAAAAGACGATCAGTCAATGTTTACATCTCTCTACCAGTGTTTTAAAGGCAAAAGCTTGAGAATAACATATCACGTAACATTACATTTATCTCACGTAACATTTACTTTTCATGGACGTCATTTGACTGCAGTGAGCACCACTAATAAAAAGTCTCTAACCTTTTTTTTTTATTCTGTGGAAGAAACAAGCTTCCAAATTGTAACTTTATTTCACAAAATTTCAGTTTGTAATAAAGAAAAAAAACTGAAAAAAAACATTACATTTATCTCAGGCGTTTAGTGTTGACAGTTAGTTTGCTAGAGAAATGGACTTTAGAGAGAAGCAATTCATATGCACTATATTTGCCTATTCTTTATACTTAGCCTGTTAGTAATGTCTTGTTTAAAGACATTAACATTCATTGGGTGCCAAACGATTCAGTCCAAATGAGAGTTTAAGTGCAGCTTCAAAGGGTTTTAAACTATACCAGACGATGAATAAGGGTCTTATCTAGCAAAACGATTGGTCATTTAAAAAATAAATTTTTATTTTTATTTATAAGCACGAATGCTCGTCTTGCTCTGTTCTGTGATGCAGGTTCATGACTCTCCTGTTCGAACTCGTTCATGAAAATGAACAAATCTTTTTTCGAGTCATTTCGTTCATTCAACAAACAAAATGAACGAATTGACTCGGGAAAAAAAGATTCGCTGAAGTTGTCTACACACTAGGGCTGTCAATCTTCCTCTATAATACTATTTGAATTCCATTCCTTATTTTATGTAATATTCGAATAATATTCGAATATTAAATTCTCAAATTTATCCTATTATTAATATTTACGACATTACACATTCTTATGGATCGTCAATGCCACTATAGCCTGTGGTTGTTGTTACACGTTCGGCCCACTAGAGGGACATCTAACATTACTACAATACACATTTAGGGGCTGTTTACAGCTGGCCACTTCATGCATTTTCTCAGATCGGATAGCTCTGATTTATCAAAACGATTTTACACCTGGTCACATAAATGTGTTTTTGCAAAACCGATATAAATCTGATCTTCAATTCCCACGCTATATACAGATGTAATGAAGTGCACGTCACCGAAAGCAACAGATTTGAGCTGCATTTTATTGATCATTGGCTAATTTCAAAATCAGCAAAGACAGCAATAAGGGAGAGCGGCAACAGCGCTGGTAATATCATTTCATTCCTTTACTTTTAATGAAGATGGTAGTGTTAAGCGTCTGTGACTTACTTTCACTTTGATTTGAGATAGATTGCGGCGCGTTGGCTTGATGAATAGGGGCTCAGATCTGAGGTGATGTGATCGTCATATCGTGTCGGAAGTTCCTGGAGTCTCCTGCATATTGATAGCGTCTCCCTGATGGGCGCAAATTAGTTAAAATCTCCCGGAATCCGCGCATAACATGCATAGCGTGCGGCGTGTGCATGGCAGAGAGGGAGTGAACGAGACCTTGCGAATGTGCCACGCGAAAGCTAGTCCCGCGCTCTCCTATTGTTAATAAGAAAGCGATAAGGGGCCATTTACTCTTGGTCACTTCGGAACTATATATTTATTTTTAAATATATATATAAAAGTAATATTCGAATAGTAACTTTAGCATTCGAATAGTATTGATTTTTTTTTTTTTTTAATATTCGAGTTATATTCGAACTTCGGAATTCGTTCCAACAGCCCTACTACACGCGCAAGGTTTAGAGCACAATATCTGTCTTGCATGCACGTTCACTCGAGATTACGGGATATTTTAACTAATTTGTGGTATAATTAGTCGATCACGAGTGGCTCAACAGGTAGATCTATATAAACTCCTCTTTCAGGGATTTGACCTAAAAGCATTGTTAGCCAACTAAGTTCCATCGTTATCAGCATAGTTCAACGAGTCAGTGTTTCCAGAAATCATAGTTCTAACGAACATTCGCAAACAGCATTGCAAAGTTGTGTGATTGGAATGACAGATCTTAACCTGTGCAGTGGAGCCAAAAAGTATTTTGTCAGCCACTGATTGTGCAAGTTCTCCTACTTAGAATAATGAGCGAGGTCTGTAATTTTCATCATAAGTACACGTCAACTATGAGAGAAAAAATGAGAGAAAAATATCCAGGAAATCACATTGTAGGATTTTTAAAGAATTTATTTGTAAATTATGGTGGAAAATAAGTATTTGGTCACCCACAAACAAGCAAGATTTCTGGCTCTCACAGACCTGTAACTTCTTCTTTAACCCTCTTCGTTTCGGAGTCACACTTGTTATCTTCCCGGTCAAAAGTGACCGGACACCTAAAAATGAAACTTTCTCCATCTCAGTAAAACCAATGCAATTTATTTTTGTTCTATATTTATTCTTTTTAATTTAGTATTTTGAGACAATTTAATTGAATTTATTAACATTTATGCAATATTTATGGTTTATTTTTGCCATGGATAAATATATTTTTTTTCTATATATATATATATAATAGTAAAATGAACAAATACAAAATGAAAGTAAGCCAGCGTTATGCTACGTTCACACCGGACGCGAATCGCGCGTCAAATTCGCGCCTGACGCGTCTAGTTTGACGCTTGACCACTTTGTGTTAATTCGCGTGTCAAGAGCGAAACTGGCGCGCGTAAAAACAAAAGTTTGAAGCGAAATTTACGCGCGTGACGCGCGTCAGAATCGAAATCCGTTGGCGGCCATTGTTTTTATGTCGACCGAGCATTCATCAAGAGAGTTACCGCTCTGTATTTACTCTGGAGAGCAGAACAGCGGCGTGGGGATCATCGTCGCCGTATATTTGTGTCCACCGGACCCTTCAGAGCCGAACCGTTTGGCGAGTTTCACCATTTGCTCGCTCCAGGAGCTGCGCTGGATGACGGCCGCTGTCAGCGGTACTTCCGTCTGTCCCGCGCCCAGTTTGATGACATGTTGTCCCGCATCGGAGCGAGGATCACCCTCGCCCTCATCCATCTAATCTAGCTGTCATTTATTTTTTGTTTTGATGATAAATAGAGCCAGCCTTCAAAAGTTATTAACCTGTCCTGTGATTTTTTTTTTTTTTTTTCTCTCTCTCAACGTCCAGACACGAATTTATGCACATATGTTGATTGTCTTTACAACATAATACTATTTCATATAATCTAGCTATGGAATGAATAACATTCAATACAAAATGAACATGTCTCGTATATAGAAATAATGTTTTAAGTGATAAAACAATTGCTTTGTTGTGCATAATCCCACCATGCATTTAGTCATAACAAAATAATTTATTGAAGCATCCAGACACTTCACCACGTGAGCAAGCAGCTAGGCTCCTGATTGGTTAACGCGGGGCGAATTCACGCCAAAGTTCAGATTTTTCAACTCGAGCGGCAGACGCGATTTCGCGTCAAACGCGTGAATGCACAAATGGCACTATTCGCGCGTAACGCGCTTAACGCGCCAGACGCTCAATTCGCGCCATTCGCGCGAACTTGACGCGCGAATGAGGCGTATTCGCGTCTTCCGCGCCTCGCTCCACGCCTCATTCGCGCCGCAGGAATTTTTCACGCGCGTAAAGCGTCTTTGCATTGACTTAACATTGAAATCATTCGCGCCTGACGCGCTATTCGCGTCCGGTGTGAACGTAGCATTACACACAACAGAAACAAATAAACATAAAATCAGGCCTGTTTCTCTCTCGATCTGCCGTCGTCGCTCCCCATTTTATGCATTCGCTCTTTCGTGAGAGACGCACCGACGCGCACCTAACAGGTGTCTTTCATTATCACTCACGCCACCGGCCTCGCGCAGCGCGCTGTCCTCTTACATCCCTCGCCCTCGTTCGTCCTGCTCGCCACAGCCAACTAGACAATGAATTTGGGTGGGTTAGTGGGTGTGGCTTGCTGAGCTGTGCAATGCAGTGGCATTCTGGGTACTGTAGTTTTTTAACACAAATGCGCCCCTTGGTTATTTTCTGTCTTTTCTCGGTTAAGAGGGCACCAAATTAAAAAATTATTTTACATTTTAACTACATATATGATCCACTTTCAATAAAGATTAATGTTGCAATGGGTGAAAGGCTCCTTGAAGCCAGTACATGTCAAGGCCCGTCTGCCAGAGAGCATATGAATGATCCAGAAGAGGATTGGGAGAATATCATGTGGTCAGATGAAACCAAAATATAACTTTTTGGTTAACTCAATTCGGAATGCAGAGTTGCATCCCAAGAACACCATACCTACTGTGAAGCATGGGGGAGGAAACATCATGCTTTGGGGCTATTTTTTTGCAAATGGGACAGGAAAACTGATCCGTGTTGAGGGAAGAATGAATGGGGCCATGTATCATGAGATTTTAAGCCAAAACCTCCTTCCATCAGTGAGAGCCTTGAAGATGAAACGTGGCTGGATCTTCCAGCATGACAATGATTCCAAACACACCGCCCGGGCAACAAAGGAGTGGCTCCGTAAAAAGCATTTCAAGGTCCTGGAGTGGTCTAGCCAGTCTCCAGACCTTAACCCCATAGAAAATGTGTGGAGAGAGTTGAAAGTACATGTTGCCCAGCAACAGCCCTGAAACATCACTGCTCTAGAGGAGATCTGCATGGAAGAATGGGCCAAAATACCAGCTACAGTGATACAGGAAACATTTGACCTCTGTCATTGCCAACAAAGGTTATGTAAAAAATTATTGAGTTTAACTTTTGTTATTGACCAAATACATATTTTCCACCATAATTTACAAATAAATTCTTAAAAAAATCATACAATGTGATTTCCTGGATTTTTTTTTTTTTTTGGTCTCTCATAGTTAGTGAAAATTACAGACCTCTCTCATTATTTTAAGCAGGATAACTTGCCCAATCAGTGGCTGACTAAATACTTTTTGGCCCCACTGTAACTTGGAAGCATACAGTAGTTTCTTGTTTGCATGACATGTGGCCTCAATTAATCTTGAGCCAAATAAAAAAGCTGACATTTAGAATACATACAAATGTAATTTCATCTTTTAGTTTGTCATGAGGTTTAACCCTCTGCGGTCGGCTATTGCGCAGGTGCGACAAGCTCACTTTTTTCCTTATCAGTGCAAAAGAGACTCAAATTAATCTAATGATGTAGAACACATATGTGCCGCCCATTGGTCGAATGCGAGACTTCGGTTTCCCTAACAGATGTGTATTGACACCATAGAACTAAAAGTTCAGATAAACAAATAAAAGACAACATAAAACATTGCAATCATTGCATGGATCACGTGGCTTCACTCTGAAGCTAAAGAATACAGAAAAATACTGACCACTTTATCCTGCTTCTCAATCAACAGCAGAGTCATTCCCCAGAAGCAATCTTCACAGCCAAAATACGATTCTTCAGCTTGTACACAGTTAGTTATAGCAAAACACCATGAAAAAATGAAGTAACAATAAAGAAAGTTATTTTTAAGTTAAATTTTAAAATAAATACAAAAAAACACGGCTGCATTTACAACATATGTAAGTTCAAAATCAACAGATCCTGTTAAGTGTGTATTTTTTGTGGATACTCACAATGAAAACAAAGTGTTGTGCTGTTTGTCAAGTAAAGAAAAATAAACATGATTTCATGTGAATCTTGCATTCTCTCTGTCAGTGAAGTTCATTCTGAAACGCGTCGGAGAATTAACTGTAACTAGGTAAATACTTGTCACACAGGAACAAAAGATTTTTTTGTTAGCTGAAAATCTCTTCTTTTAGATGAAGTAATTTATAGAAAAAACAAAGATTCTCAGTTTATGAAATCTGTATGAAAAGAGAGGGATCTTTTCTCCTTTCAGCAAATTATAGCGTATGACGTGTTAATGTGACCACGCCCACTGAGAGCGTGCACTATTCAAACGCAAATGTTGAGGCAAGCCATGAAAACAACCATGGATAAAACCTCCAAAATGTAACCTCAGAAGTTCTGGAATAGTTTCATTTCGTGGAGCACGGATCCAGCTAGGGCTGAACGATTATGGAAAATAATCTAATTGCGTTTTTTTTTTTTTTTTTTTTTTTTTTTTTAACCAATATTGTGATTGCGATTTAGTATGCTTTTTTTTTTTTTTTTTTTTTTTTTAAGTTCTTTACCTTCTGTATTAGTCGACAAAGACGAGCAATAAATCACTGTAAAGTAGGGATGGGAATCTTTAGATAGCTCATGATCCGATCTACTTTTTGTCTTATTAATTAATCTTAATAACACTTAAAATATGTATTTAATTAAATGTGTAAAAACGCATACATAAAAAATATATATAAAAACATTTAATTAAACCAATTACATGTTAAGAAATGTAAATAGGCTATATAAACTAATATAGCTTCAAAATATAAAAGCTAGTAAATAAAGAGAAACAAAAAAGCATTACAAGCAATAAACAAAAAGTGGTTTAAAAGTAGGCTGTCTGAATGTTTTTCATTCAAGAGCTGGAGTGATTTTATTTTTTATTTTTCCCTCAGTTTAGATAAGATAAGCTGCATTCACACTAATGCATATCTCTTTTAAAATTGCAAATGTGTTTTGTCCTGTTGGTTTAAGATATAACTGACCGTGTTTGCATTAATTTCGCGTCATAAAAGCATTTTGACATGCAAGTACATTTGCATTGCTAATAGAGTCACAAAGTGCTCGTTAGTATTTTAAAACGAAAGCAGCCTTCTCAGTGATTTTCATATTTTAATATATAAGCCAACTGCATTCCAAAAGACATAAATAATGCCTTTGTGAAGCATTTGTAAGGAAAATTCCCACGGGAGAGAATGTGGACTGCAAGAGTAATGTTATAACATCAAGCAAAGCGCCAAAACCTGTGCAATGAAGCCCGCGAATTTCATTGTAATTCAGTTAAACACCGAACGAGTATGAAATGCCATGTTTCGGAAGGTTCGAGCAGTGTCGTGTGTGTGAGAGTGAGTGAGTGAGTAAGAGAGAAAGAAAGCGAGAGAGAAGCGGGAGAGAAAGAGAGCGAGAGAGAAGCAGAACACGGTTGTTTCAAGCACGCGCAGCGTCATCACGCATCTGTATTTAAAAACTAAGCTCAGACTCGATTCTGAAATTCTGATGTATATAAGTTTATTCTTATGTGCTTTGTTCTGATCATGTTATTGAATAGTGTCTGTGAACTGCACAAAGACTGCTTAAATATGAATTGCGTGCTTGTGTGTGAATAAATGAATGAATGGCACAGAGGCGCGTGCGCGCATTGTTGTTTACAACTGTACATCGCATCTGTGCGTTCATTCACTCTCGCTCCTACATTAGTAAACGTTATTTTTTTTTTCATGAACACATCCAAACTATATTGCTATAGCCTACTGAGATTTGTTTTAATCATGATATGATAACGCATTCTTTCTTGTGTGACGCACCTGAATGAAAGGCTCATTATTATGTGGGTCTTTGCCTTCTCAGGTGAGAACAACCTAATTATACATGAGGGTTTGGGCTGTTCACGCCTCCTCGCATATTGCCTTTCCAAACAAAAAAAATGTTTTTCACAATTTAAAACAATCTATTTTTTATGTGAATGTTTAGGCAGGATGATTTTCATATCATTTTGAAGTACAAACACTAGGCCACAACATCCATTAGTCAAAAGTCTTGTGGACAGATAATTAGTGTTTTGTGGTCTTATTTCAGAAACTTTATTTTGTTTTTTCAATAACCATGCATAAACCATATTCTATCAAAAATACAAACATGTACATACATGTTTCTCAAATATTATGGTAGCCCTGTTTCTGCTAAATAGTGTAATTTCACCTGTGTCATTAACATGTTTATAAGCAACTGAAAAAAGCACATGTAAGGGTATGTCCAAACATCTTAAGGACCCCAAAAACACCTTAGACGCCAGAGGGTTATAGCACCTTTTTTTGATGAGTGCGCATGTGCGTTCATGCTTTAGTACGTAAGAACGAGCCTTTGATTGAATCTGGAAATAAAACAAAATAACTAAGAACAATGAGAAATAGTCCTCCGATGTCATGTCCATAATTTGTTGCAAAACATCTGGCATTAATTCGATCGCAAATAGAGTTGTTCCGATTATGATACTAGTATCGGAAATGCCACCGATACCAATAAAAATTCCGGCATTGGAATCATATGACCCCAGAGGGTTAATTCCTCCGACCCCAGAGGGTTAATTCTGGCATTGGAATCAATACTTGTACCCATGTACCGATCCGATACCCTTTTCTTAAAGGGTCATTCCACCTCTGGAAAGATGAATGTGTATAATGGGTAATTTATGAAATGTGAAATTATTTTGGAATTTGGAGCTTTCTAGACTGAGAAAAGCCAGCAAATATATGTTTGGCTTATGTGGATGAAAGAGAACAACTCCCAGAATGCACTTGCTTCGCTCCCCTAGGAGGCCACGCCTACTGGTAACAGCGTAGTAGGTAAACAATAGTGTAGGCTACTAATGATTCTCCGTGATGAGTCGAAAATGTGTTTCAAGATCGCCCAGAATGTCCGGGATTCGGCTTTTGCATACAGTTGCCATTCATCATGTTTACTGTGGCGAGGAGGACGAGTCAGGGCCGTGTGGAGATGATTACCGATGAGCGACACTTGTGAGACGCAAGTTACCGGTCCGAGTTACTACTCGGCTTTCTCCACAGAACAAGAGACTGCTAGCTTAGCTTCCAAAAAAGATGGCTGACACTATGTGTAATCCCAATCCTCCATAATGCATCCGATTGCGTATTCAGTACCTTCGTCCATATTTTCAAAACATTTCTGCCTGTGAAATCAAACGCTCTGGCACTGATCTGTGATAGGTCTGTCAGCGCATTAGGTCAAACCCCCTATGGGCCGGTTTGAAAGGGTGGGATCTAGTGCTTGTAGTCTTTACAGAAATCCCCGCTCTTACACTCCCTCCTACAATGACGTAAAATGACGGTTTTTGTGTGATTGTAAGAGGAAGTGAAAAAGGTAAATAACAGATTTCTCTCGTCTCAGGGGAAAATGAGAGAGTGTTGCACGACCATTCAATAGTATAAGTGGGTTTCTAACAATGGAAAGCTTAATGCAAATGGATGGAGTGTCCCTTTAAACAATAACTTAATGCACGCTAACTTTGCTTAACGTTGCAAATCGAAGATCATTTCTTCTTCGCTGCTCTGAACAGTGGTTGCTTGTGGCAGCACAGGAAGTTGTGCTGTTGCCACAAGCAACCACTGTTTAGAGCAGCGAAGAAGAAAGTGCACGCTAGCAGTGTGTCCGCTGCTTGGCAGTGTTTAATACTGAACCAGTGCCGTTGAAAAACTGAGTTGCGACACTCCCATAGACCGCCACAGGAACTGTGGAATGTGGAAGTGATGCGTTTCGTGGTGCAGCCAATAGTTTTAAACACTGATAGGTCCTGCATTGAACCCCATTCATTTTCAGTGTTTCCGAAGTACACTTGCTGGTAAATTAATGAAATTACTGTATTTTTTTTACTTTTACATACATTAGCTGACTTATTGTGAATCTAGTCAGTAGTTATCTTTTATGTAACCAGTTTTAGTTATTGTTTATTGGAAGATAATAAGTTAATTGCAGCTATAGCTTACATGATCAACACTTTACTAACGTTGTTGGTGCCAGACAGGCCGGTCTGAGTATTTCACAATCTGCTCAGTGACTGGGATTTTCACGCACAACCATTTCTAGGGTTTACAAAGAATGGTGTGAAAAGGGAAAAACATCCAGTATGCAGCAGTCCTGTGGGTGAAAATGCCTTGTTGATGCTAGAGGTCAGAAGAGAATGGGCCGACTGAGTCAAGCTGATCGGTTGTAACAAATGGTTGTTTCAGTCAACGTTGCTCTTCGATGTATGCAGCAAAGCTTTTGTGAAGCCACAACACAAACAACCTTGAGGCGGATGGGCTACAACAGCAGAAGACCACACCGGGTACCACTCATCTTTGTTACAAATAGGAAAAAGAGGCTACAATTTGCAAGAGCTCACCAAAATTGGACAGTTAAAGACTAGAATAATGTTGCCCGGTCTTATGAATCTCGATTTCTGTTGAGATGGTAGAGCCAGAATTTGGCTTGAACAGAATGAGAACATGGATCCATCATGCCTTGTTACCACTGTGCAGGCTGGTGGTGGTGGTGTAATGGTGTGGGGTGTGTTTTCTTGGCACACTTTAGGCCCCTTAGTGCCAATTGGGCATCGTTTAAATGCCACTGCCTACCTGCGCATTGTTTCTGCTGACCATGTCCATCCCTTTATGGCCACCATCTACCCATCCTCTGATGGCTTCTTCCAGCAGGATAATGCACCATGTCACAAAGCTCAAATAATTTCAAATTGGTTTCTTGAACATGACAATGAGTTCACTGTACTAAAATGGCCTCCACAGTAAACAGACCTCAACCCAATAGAGCATCTTTGGGATGTGGTGGAACGGGAGCTTCGTGCCCTGGATGTGCATCCCACAAATCTCCATCAACTGCAAGATGCTATCCTATCAATATGGGCCAACATTTCTAAAGAATGCTTTCAGCACCTAGTTGAATCAATGCCACGTAGAATTAAGGCAGTTCAAACACAGTATTGGTATGGTGTTCCTAATAATCCTTTAGGTGAGTGTATATGTATACAATGTACTGCGTACAGTACACATGCATTTGTGGGTGTTTTTTGATGAATGGTTTAGTCTATGATTAGGGAAGGATAATATTAGCCATACTGAAATTATAGTTTTAGATCATATGTTAAAAACATACATGTTATGGATTGTAGCCTATTTAGGAACATAGTTAATTCACTCATTAACTATCTGTTGTTTCTTTTTATGATGTTAAAATTTTACCGAACATTGCTGCAGATATACTGTAGTCGTTGCTGTTACTGCATTCTATGTTTCTGTCCATAGCAGTCCATTTCCCTCCAAAATTAAACACAAAAACGTATTAATGTGTTTCTGTCACTCCCCAGAAAAAAATGCTATTATATATATTTAAAGTAAGCGTCAACATAATAGTCAATGTATCAGCCAGATGAACCCAAGAAAAGTATTCTGTGGTCTCGCTGGATGGATCCGATTGCTTGGGTCAGCCCCAGAAGTTAAGCAGCTTATGGGCTGGATGGTCTTTAGCCCTTCCTCGTGAAATAATGTGGTCATTTGTTAGAGTTTCTATGTTCTTTCTGCAGTCATATGATCTGCTTTAATGCAGTCTGAGAAACCATTCTCCAGATGCTTTTCTCTTCTCAGTTGTGTTTGCGGACATGACAAGACAAGATCAAGGCATTATGAAATCATAGGGCTGTTGAAACAGGAACAAGTTTTTCATTTTGAAGGCTGCGTCCTCCTGCCGTCGCATTTGTCGGCCGCATACGTCATAAAGAACAGCGCAGTAACTATTATAAAGTTGTCTTTTATTCTTAGTGAAGCATAAATTCTAGTATTTTTTTCATATCTTGGGAATGTAGTGAATGTAATGAATTTCACTGAAATGAAGCAGCCTCAATGATGAATGCGGCCGACAAAGTGACCTCCAGAGGACACAGTCTTCAAAATGAGACACAGCTTTATTCTTTTTATTTAAGCTTACACAAGACATCTTCTCACAAAGGAAGAATGTTCATTGATCTTGTGAGAAAATATAGTAATGTGCTGTTAAAGCTTTTAAAAACTTTTAACATTTTTAAGGCTTTTTTTTTTTTTGCAAAATTGAGGTTTTGTGAAACTTTGTAAATTAAGTGAGTGACCATATCACAATTCTGCAGTTAATGTCGACTTGTTCACATTTTGAGAGCATATGATGAGACTTTCAGGCTCTCATCACAAACGGTCTTGTGATTCCAATGTCACTGTAAATCTACATTAACAAGCATTGAAATATTTTACTGTCAGATAAAAAATAGAGCATGACAATTTTAAAGACTAAAGTGACAGAAAATGTTTGTCTCTAGTGTTAAATACCACCATGGGTTATGTAACACAACCTTTAACAGAATGATGTCTCTGAGTGGTAGTTCTAAGGCACTCGATTAACAGTGTAAAGAAACTTGAGTTGACAAATGTGAGTGGAAATAAAAGCTATTGTGTAGAAGCATTCAAGTGTAAGTAGGTGCTTTTTCTTCATTTAATCTCCAGGATTTCAGCATTTATGGACTCTCATGACCAATAACAAATAAAATTGATTTAAGAAGCATAATGACTGTTTTAAGACAGAAATGCAGCTGTTTCACACTTCTTTTTTTAGTTTCCTGTTATTAAATCAGCACTGTTGCATAAATAAAAACACTCGCCTTTTAACGAAATGCTTGGAAAAAGAATGGCCTCTTGATGTACTTTGTCGACTAATGGTTTCATTTGTGCTTCGCTTGAATCAGCATGAATGTTAATGACAACAATTGATGAAAATATCAATTGTGTGCAAATAAAGTAACCCACGTTTGGTTTTCAATCACAGAAAATGGGTCAAATTCAACAATTTGAACATGGAGCTGCATTGTGATCGCCATATCTATGGGAATGAAATATCTATGGCCTTGAAAAGGAAGATTTCAAAAGCAAAATATATTAAGAATGCTAATCTAAAAGGATATTAAGAAATATTGAATGCTTTTAGTACAAGCATGCAAACTTTGGAAAAGGAATATTTATGGTACTCATCAGGTATGTTCTATGCATGTTCTATGTTGATAGTAGCCTGAGTTCATCATACTCATATTCTAGTGAGAATATGAGTCTGAATCTGCTCCGTAGGGTTTTGATTATGAGGCGTGTCTTAACCGCACCAGGAAAAAAAAAAAAACCTCTGTCGGTAAACCTACAACCAATCAGAGTAACGCAGTAACTCAACAACTTTGCAACTTCGCAGTTTTCAACTACAGAACTTACTTATTTTAGAAGTAAAATAACGAGTGTTGCTTCTTTTACTTACTCCTCCATGTGTGCGACCAAAGGTGAAACCACAACGACCACAGGCTTTTCATTATGTCCCATCTTCTTAGCGACCATCGGAGCCAGCTGATAAGTTGCACTTTTGCCGAATCAAGTTGGAAGGACTGCAAAGATATCTTTCCGATCGACAAGTGCCTTGATTGCAGTTCTCGGTTTGTCTATTAAAATTAATGCGCTGTCGATTTATTTCACAACAGACGTGACAGTGAATCTATACATATCAATTCTCCAGCTGCAGTCATCTTTGAGGGAAACCAGTTAAGCGATATTTGATAACGTGATGATTACGTCCTTGCAGATCATCTGTCCATCATCGTATAAAGCCCGCCCTGGCAATTTGATTGGCCCGAACGTTTCTTGTCTGATCATAATTACTCCTCAATGGATCGAGTCCAGACCGAACTTCCCGACCAAAAAATGTTGTGGGTGGAGTTCGGGCTGGCATCCAGGCTATGTTGATAGAAAAAAAGAAGAAATAACTTCTTCAGATATTTCTCTTTAAAAGAAAAAAGTATTAGCTGTAATACAAAGTGACCCACATTTGATTTTTTTTTTGACCACTGAAATGTACAATTTTACCAATTTACTTGTGGAGATCTCCATATCTCTGGGATTGAACCATAGAGGGCCTTTAAAATGAAGATGCCAAAAGGAAAGTTTGTTAAGAACCAGAATTTAAACACTTTAAACACAAAAATACTTTTTGAGTTACAGGCATGCAAACATGAGACAAAAAAAACACAAGTGCCTTATGTAATTTTTGAACTGTCACTATTGGCATGTAATGCAACAGATTTTATTAATAGACCTATCAATCTGTGTGTAAAATAAAATGATGCTGCCATCTTTCTAAATTCATTTTTACACCTTCTAATTTGTTTCCAAATCTCAGGTGAAATTTCTCATTTTTACCCCCCTCTACAAAATAGTGGATTACTCATTGAATATACTGTGATATTTAATGTTTTGTTTTTATCACGATTTCTGTTTATCTTTGTACAGAAATAAAAAAATTTAAAAATAAAATCGAGCAGGGGAAGTTTACAAAATGTAGTTGATTTGACATGGAGTGACCATGCCATAGTCATAACCAAGGCTGCATATTTATCTGATCAAAAATTCAGTAAAAATAGTAATGTTGTGAAATATTATTTGCAGTTTAAAATAACAGTTTGTCTATCTACTGTAATATATTATGAAATGAAACTTATTCCTGTGATGAACATTGAAATCTTAGCATGCTCTTTCGGAAATCATTATTATATGCTGATTTGCTGCTCGAGAAATATTTCTGATTATTATCAATGTTGAAAAGAGTTGTTGCTTCAAATTTTTGGGGAAGCTGTGATGCATTTTTTTTTCAAGATTCTTTGATGAATAGGAAGTTCAAAAGAACACCATTTTTCCAATAGAAACTTTTGTAACATTATAAATGTCTTACTGTCACTTGTAATCAATTGAATGCTCCTTGCTGACTAAAAGTATTAATTTCTTCCAAAACAAATCTTACTGACCCCAAACCTCTGAATGACATTAATTGTATATCAATGATACTGTAATAACACTGCTCTGTGTTTGTCCATCGCAGGTCCTCACTCTGCTCTCAGTATGTCCGATGGGGACTATGATTACCTCATCAAGTTCCTCGCACTGGGGGACTCTGGGGTGGGTAAGACCAGCTTTCTATATCAGTACACAGACAGCAAATTCAACTCCAAATTCATCACCACAGTGGGAATAGACTTCAGAGAAAAACGTGTGGTACGTATTTTTATCACTGGAACTAAAATGAATATTGACATTTTCATAGTTGTATTGATGTTTATTATGTATTGATTATGTTGAATTTTTAACTTATTTAGCTTTGAGTATTCGGCTATGTATATAGTTCTATGCAAATGAGATGCCTTCATCAGGTCTCATAGGTTTAGATGTTTCCTGCTTGATTTGTAATGGAGGTTTAGTGTTTTGAAGTCCCAGTCGAGGTTAACTGGACTGTGAAATCCCATCGTCCTGTACAGCTCCGCACATGGAATCTTGCCCAGAGGTTTAAAAACCGCCATTAATGTATAAATCGCTGCCTCAGGTGCAGGGGGATATACACAGGTTCGTCTGAACACGGTCATGAATACTATATGCAGAAAAAACACATGGAAAACACTGCACGCCTGCGAAAGCAAATAGACGTTCTCGGAGTAATTATGCTTTTCCTGAATGCAATACGATGCCTAAGGCTGCTTAATTTGTTGGGTACACGCAACGACAAGAGGCAGTTCACATAATTCACATGATACACATGTCAGAGATGGATGGATGGATGGATGGATACACAGTATATACAGGATACAAGAATATGCACATTAATAATATTTATTATGTAATATAATATGTGCAATCAATGAACTAATTGTTGTAGTAAAATTAACTCCTCTGCAAGTGGTTTATTCTCTTAAAAGTCTTTATTTTATGATAATGACTAATCTACATTATCCCACCTATTGATGACCACATGACTTCTTATCCAGTAAAATACATGGGCATAAATTTTGATTAAAGTAGAAGCTATTTTGTTGGATAAAAAGATGGGAAGGAAGAGTGTGGCGTGATATGCAAGATGGCAAGACTTGAATCTAGCAGCTGTAAATCAGAATCAAGCATTTTACAGAGACATGCAACAAAGAGTGCATTAGTGGCCGCCCAATTTTTTAATGGCCTCGGATTTTTCCTATATATTTTTCCCATAGGGATTTTTAAAGTTACAAGCCATGATTTAGGAGCTGAAAAAAACAAACGTACAAGACTATATTACAGCTCTAGTGAGGGAAAGAACTACAATTCCATGCCATTGTGAATGAATTCAAAACAATGTAGAAATATAAAACTACTGGTTTAAAGATATAAACTCAGCCACAAAAGAATCACACAGTTGGATCCTGTAACATTCTACTCTGAGCTGTTCGCACGTCCCTGGGTTAATGCCTTTCTGTGGTACACAGTAAATGCCTAAACGAATCTGCAGCAGTCAGGTGGTACAAGTCAGCGCTTGTACTTTTATTATATTTGTAATGTTATGTGCTTTGAGACCTGAGGTAATGAGGTCTCTCGTGTCGTGATACTTTGCAGAGTGCTTTTTGAAGGAGGCGTGGCTTTGGAGATGCTCTGAAGGGACGGTGGGATCTTGCTATTGCTAGCCTCTCCAAAATTGCCTAAATTAGCTTTAAAGAGACCTTTCTACTGACTCTGAAAAACACCAGGAGAAAGATGCCCAGGGCCCCAAAGAATATTACAGTCCTGCTGCAGGAGGCATGATGATAAACCGCAATGTTTGTAATGCTGTAAGGAGACAGTGCAACAGGAAAACACATACTGACTACTAATTTTGATATTGACCTCACTTTCATCAGGGACACTTTATCATTTCAATTCTGTTCGTCAGATGTCTGTGAAATTTGTTCAGTTTATCTTTCAGTTGTTGGATCTTTTTCTGTTCATACAAATATTTACCTTTGTAGTGTATATTATCACACGCTCAAACTACAAAATATAGGCAATCACGTCATGTCTTTCCACTGAATTCCACTAAAAAATACAATTATTTAAACAATCATTTTTAACAAAGTATTATTTTAAAATATTTAAAATATTAGTTTAAAGTAGTGCTTAAGATTAAATTAATTTGAATTAATAAATAATAGCATTTATTTAAATTAATTATCGCAAAAGAGTGCATCTGTTCAGCGTCTGTCTCTCTATTAACATAATAGCATTGTAAGCCCTTTTTAGCGATTTAGTAGCGAAACAATTTTATTAAGAAGTCGTGGGGCAGTGTTGATGAGTTTCTGTGCTTCTGAATGTTCGTGCGAGGCGCAATGTCCGCTTTGTATGCGAATGACATTATATGTTTGCTTCAACAGTGATTAAACTGGTTTTATATATATATATATATTATTTTGAAAAGCTTAAACAAAAGCGTATACCATTGATCTAAAGGAATAGTTCACCACAAAAGGAAAATTGTCATTAATTACTCACCCTCAAGTTGTTCCAAACCTGTATGAGTTTTTTTTTTCTTCTTCTTCTTCTGTTGAACACACAAAAAGATATTTTGAAAAATGTTGGCCTGGTTACCAACATTCTTCAAAATATATTTTTGTTTTCAACTGAAGAAAAAAAATCATACTGGTTTGGAACATGATGAAAAAAGTTTCAAATTGTGGGTGAATTATTCCTTTAACAATCTCGTAGCTTACAGTAGGTTTGCCTTTATTGATTTATAAATTACTTTGAAAAATCAGAAAATGAATGGGATTTTTACATCCAGACTGTTGCACTCAAAACTGAAACGGGATGGCTGGTATAGATACGGAAATATTAATTCAGTAGAGAAGATTGTGTGTGTGTGTGTTTTAGGAGAAAGATCCTCCCACCTTCATTTGGCATAATAGAGCAGGGATCCCTCCTTAAGAACAAACACTTCAGCACTTAAGACATTAAACAAATGCTGATTGTTTAGGGCCACACTTCCAGTACTGAATCATCAAGTATGCATTTCATGGTTGTGTTTGACTAAGTCAAAAGTAAATTCAAGTTTCTTGGAACTTTATAACACAAAAACACACACACAGCAACCACATAGTAACATCCGAGCAACCACCACAACACTGTAGCTTTGTGGTAGCACATTTTCTATGAGGCAAACCTCACATTTTCTACAAACAATTTAGTTTCTTTGTCGAAGTGTCAAGGATATTCAAGCATCATGCACTAATATAGTTTTTTACGGGTCTCTAAATAAGGTGTATAAATCCAACGGTCCTGATGGCACAGCCGGGAGAGGTCAGAGGATCCACATTCAGCTGTGGGATACAGCCGGACAGGAGAGGTGAGATGCAGATCAATACTTGTGCTTTACTTCCTAACATGAGCCGCGTTTCCACCGCAGGAACTTTCCCCAGGAACTAGGAACTTTGGGGTGGTACTCAGTGTGTTTACACCACAGGAACCAGGGTCTAAATGAAGTTCCCCCCCCCAGAAAGTCCCTGCTGGCGAGGTAGTACTTTTTCAGAGTTCGGGAACTTTCGGGGTGGGACGCTGAACATGCTGATTGGTTCTTACACTTGTTCTTTCTGCCCGATGGCGCGATCATAGTCCGCTGATAACAAACATCTACTTTTGGTTTTATATCTAGCATTACGAGCTTTCTGAATATGCTTTGGGTGCTCGTCTCTTTTCTGCCGTTTTTGTTAATTACCTCGCTAGTAAACCAATCGCACACAAAAGCAGCACAGCTTGAATCTCCTCCATACAAACTCAAAACAAACACGCAGACTGGGAGGAGCAGTCGCACGCAGTTCAACGTCACTACATAATCTTCCCGGACTGGACCGGTACTTTAGTCCGTGGTGTAAATGCAGTAAGGAAGCAGTCTGGGGCAAAAAAAAGTTCCCATGAAAAAAGTTCCTGGGACAAATAGTTCCTGGGAATTGCGGTGGAAACGCGGCTATGCACTCAATGAAAGAAATTGAAATGGGTTTTCACTGTTGTGCGACCTGTGTCTTCTCCTCTAAATGCTCATGCAGATTTCGGAGTTTGACCACTGCGTTCTTCAGGGATGCCATGGGTTTCCTGTTGCTCTTTGACCTCACGAGCGAGCAGAGCTTCCTTAATGTGCGGAACTGGATGAGTATGTCCTTCATACCTTACTGAGTCCAGACTCACTGAAATCAACACATGAGATTCATACATATACATACTGCAGACTTTATTTTGTTTTAAAGGGCACCTATTATGCCCCTTTTTACAAGATGTAATATTGGTCTCGGGTGTCCCCAGAATGTATTTGTGAAGTTTCAGCTCAAAATACCCCACAGTTAATTTATTAAATGAAAATGTCATTTTGGGCCCTGATTAAAAATGAGCTGTTTCGTGTGTTTACCACCTTAAATGCAAATGAGCTGCATATCCCCGCCCTGCCTTTGGATGAGGGCATAACTTGATACCTATGGCAGTCGGTACTGAGAGAGTGAGAGAAACCGCTGTTTTGAATGTCATTCAGAGTACGTTTGAATCGGAATATATAAATAGTACGAAGAGACTCCGGCAAAATAAACACAAATGAGAATGGACCTGTACGTCTCGGTATGGTTATTTGATACATTTATGTACTTAGTGAGTTGTAATCGCGTCCCTTTTGCAATTATGGATGTGGAACACACACACACACACAGACACACAAACACTAATGGTGGCGCATTTTTTTGATACTACATACACATTCTGTGATAAAGTTTGCTACGTACAAGCGAAATTACATTTATTCGAGGGACCTGTAGCGTCATGTTTAGCTTGTCATACAGGTGCTTCTTTGGCAAATGTGAGGAGATGGCTAACTTGCAGAACAAGAATATATATGCAGTTTTTAATACAATATCTTTAAAAATATATATATTTATAAACGTGTGGTTACACACTATACAAACAAGGTTTAAATTATATAGCCTACACAGACACCCTACGACGACAACAACTTTAGACGCTTTTGTTGTTGAATTGGCTTCCATAGACATCGACTGAAAAGACTATTTGCTCAAAATTCATAAAATACACTTACTGTTACTGGAGGTGACGGTGGTTTGCAAACAGTAGACGACGATCCACACTTGAGCATTAACTTTTAAGCCACAACAACAGGGGGGGTTTACCACATTTAAAGTGTAGCTACATACATTTTCCTCATAATTTATTTTATTTACCAAATTATTCACAACAAATTCACAAATTATCCTCCCAAAAATAATTTTTCTTTTTATCTAGCAGCTTAGAATAGTTGCCCATTTAATTGTTAGAATAATAAATGGTATTTAAAATAACAATTTAATACAATTTGATGAACTGTAACAAGCAGCTTCGAGTGGTCGCACATTTTCTTATAATAATAAAAATATAAATATTTTTTGTGTACAATTTTGTAAAAAAAAAAAATTAACTAGCAGCTTATTGGTCATATTTTTATAATAATGATAATAATAATTATTATTATTAGTAGTAGTAGTAGATGGGCCGCTGCTAGTTATTATCATTATGATTATAATCTTTCAAATACTTATTGCTATTGAACTTCTGTGATGTCTTGTGCAGGTCAGCTGCAGACGCATGCGTACTGCGAGAATCCTGACATTGTCTTGTGTGGAAACAAATCCGACCTGGGGGACCAGCGTGCAGTGAAAGCGGACAATGCACGAGAACTGGCCGAAAAATATGGGTGAGAAGCCACATTCACCTGATCCATCAGACCTGAAGGAACTTGCCCTGTATCTGTAACACATGACCTCGTCTGCTTCAAAAAGCAATCGTTTTTTATTGTAGACTTTAGGACAGAAATGCTTCACAGTTCGCCTGTGGAATGATCTGTTGATCAAAAGTATTTAGGTTTCGTAGTAATCAGATTCAGTGGTGCCGGATCAAGATATGAAGCAGAGGGCTGCTGGCAAGTTAGTTTCAAGGTCATCACATCTCATACTAATTTGATTGTGGTGATAAAATGATAGGAAATGCTAGGGAAGTTGTATGGGTTTGCCTGATTAAGGCGGATTCCCAGGCGTGCAGTAACGTGCAGACATGTGAAATGATTTGCTGGTGTGTGCGAGTCGTATCGTAATGTAGGTCTTCATACTGTACGTGTTCACAGGGTGCGGGCCTCTCCAAGGATGTTTGTTTTAAGGGCCTTGTCTGTACCGTGTTTGCCTAAGATGAGGGCATCTCTCGTTAAATATGACACTTTAAGATGGCGGTATACCGAAAAGCTAATATTTACTGTGTTTAATGTGAGGAGTCTTCAGTTTAGAAAAGCTTGGTATTACTTCAGAAGTCTTTTATGGCATCTAAGAATGTTTTGGCCTCAAGAACAGATTTTAGGTGTCTGGAAAAGTAGATTTTCTTAGCTCTTAAATATGTTCAGTACAATTTTATATGAAGTTACATTGAAACCTTAAGAGTCACTTGTTAAACTTGTCATCCTTCTGAAATATTTCGATGTACTGACTTTGAGTTAGCCTGTTATGTAAAAAAAAGGTTTCTATATATCTGTTGTCTACACTGCACATTTAGATATATTTACTGTGATAGAATTAGATATTTACTTAGTCAATAATATTGACAATGTGTTGTGTGCAGTGAGTTTGCAGTGACTCATCTGTTAAATGTTATCATAACATTATAACATTTAATGTTATAAATGTAAGTGTCCATCGAGTGTGTTGACTGATACTGGCATCTAAACTCCTCCCAGGCTTGTTTTTGAACAAACAATAGAGACATTTGAATCTATCATTGCTGGGGTTCTCAATCTTTTTTGCTCTATAGCCCTGTTCGGGACGCTAATTGTTTCTCATGTGCGTAGCACCTCACTAATAACTGCATTCGAATGTGTAGGAGCGAGTTTTGTAATCCGGCAAACACGCTGCTCACGTGGTTAGTCGTATGATTGTCTGCTGTAAATAAAGTCATATGCTTGGAATAATACAAATAAATTCATATTTAATTTAATAATAGGTAAACAATGTTCTATTTATTATTTAAATCTAATTTAATTGTATATCCTTGCATTTTATCCCAAAAGGATGTCATTTTAAAAATATGGAAATTAGCGGAAACAAGTTAATGCAGCCTCTTTTTTTACTTGAGGTAAAAACAAGGCTGCTTGATTTGTGTTTTTAATGTTGTGTATAATAGCCTACACTTTTTTAAATTGTATCATATATTGCTGCCACAATGACATGTAGATTGTGATATGTGTATTGAATGAACTTGATCAATGAAAGCAACTACTGTGAAAATTACTATTTTATCCCATATCTGTTCTCTTTCATAGGTTCACTCAACGCTGCGGGTAGCGCAGTGGGATATTCTCTGAATGTGCCGATTGTCTGAAGCCCAATAGAATCACGCCAATTCATTGGCTGATGGCGCTCGCGCAATCTGGCCCCGCCCCGACGCAATTACGTCGCATAATCATATACGCGCGTGCGCCATCTTCCCCTCAGATTTCTCTGCCTTCACGAAGCGATCACATCGCCCTTCGTCTCGGTTTTTCTAAGCCTATTTCGGATTATTCGATTCTTGCACTTCAGCGACTGCACAAGTGGAACTCTGTTCTCCTTCCAGTGAAGCTGCAATGGAGTATCGACGTTGCTCTCCGCCATGTGCTCGCTTCATCGCAAGCGACGACCCTCACAGTAAGTGCATCAGGTGTTTGGGTTTCTCACATGCGCGCGAGGCCGTTTTGGGTTTTTCCAAATGTAAATTTTGCGATAATTTACTTCTAAAAACTCTCCGCTCTCGGCTTGCGGTTTTTGAGAAGGATTCTAAATTCGTTTCCCCCCGTCGCGCTCCCGAGGCTTCTCGAGGATCCGCGGCCTGGGGTTCGGATGTTGAGCTCGAGGATGTGGAGTTTGAGCAGACGGGCCCCGCTCTTTCTCTTCCTCCATCTCCCGAGCTCGCTCACTCGCCGGTCGAGTTCGCTCATGATTATTTGTGTCCCAGCCCGGGAGCACGCGATTCTGTTTCTTTCGGGCTGGAGGACGTCATCTTTACCGCGGCTTCCGACTCCGAGGATTTCGGGCCTGCTCTCGTCGATGACGTTATCCCGCCTAGCGGCCAGGAAACGCGGCCTACCGCGGCCTACTCTGAGCTCGTGGATGTGCTTTCGCGCGCCACGGAGAAACTCTCGATCGACTGGCCTGACGAGCCTCGCGAATCGCAGTCCTCCAAACTCGACGAGAGGTTTTTCAGTGGCCCTAATTCTAGGCCCCAACGGAGAAAATTGCCATTTTTCAACGATCTGCATCGGGAGATTTCCAGATCCTGGAAGCAGCCTTTTTCTTCGCGTCTCACTAATGCGTCAGCTGCTGATTTCACCAACCTCGTGGGTTCTGTGGAACAGGGCTACTCTGCCATTCCGGCTATCGAGGATACTTTGGCCAGCCATCTTGCTCCATCGTCGGCGCCATCTTGGAGGGCACGTCCTCTCCTTCCATCGAAGGCATGTAGAACCTCTTCCTCTCTCATCGGGAAATCCTACATAGCGGCTGGTCAGGCGGGCATGACCCTTCACACAATGGCCATCCTTCAGGCCTACCAGGCCGATATCCTTAAAGAAATGGATGAGGGTAGTGGTGTCACTCCTGAGGCTGTGAAGGAGCTGCGTAAGGCCACGGATTTGGCCTTGAGGGCCACCAAACATACCGCACGTGCGGTGGGCCGCTCTATGGCTGGCGCGGTTGCTGCGGAACGTCACTTATGGCTCAACCTCACTGAAATTCGCGATAGAGATAAGGTTTTCCTCCTCGACGCCCCTATCTCTCAGTCAGGTCTGTTTGGGGAGGCGGTCAATACGGTGGTCGAGAAATTCCGCTCCTCCAAGTCTCAATCCGCCGCTTTTAAGCAGTTCATGCCCAGGAGAGTTAGGGAATCCCCCGCTCCCTCCCCTGCCCAAAGACCTAGAGAACGCTTTTCTCAGGGAGCGGAGTCCTCTTTCAGGAGGAGTGACCCAGCGCGTCCCCCACCTCCCACGGTTTGGGGAGCCAGCGGTCGCCCGTTCCCCCGTCAGCGACCTCATAAACGTGTGCAGCTGAAGCGATCCGACAAGCCGCCCGCTCCAGCTGCCTCGTCCCGCTCCTGACCCGTTGGTCGGGAAAAGGAGAGCTCCTCCACAGGCACGAGGTTGGGACAGACCGCGCAAGCGTTTCTGTCCACCTCCAACCAGCTCTCCTTTTCTTACCCTGTCTCCTTCGCCACCCTGGGTGTTTCGAAGAGCAGGCCATATTTCACCACTTCTACGCAGCCCGGTGCGAGAGGAAGGAGACACCCTGGGTTTTCTCTCCTCTCCCCCGACACTCTCTTTGACTGCCGGTCACGTCCTCAGAAACGTTCTTCCTTTTTCTCTGGAGCAGGCAGGCCCGGTCACCCAGACCTCAGCATTAGCTCCTCTCATCGCGTGTCAGGACGCCAAGAGCTCTCCTTGCAACTCGGCCAACCTTGCAACTCCACGACCTTCAGCACGACACCCTCACTCAGGTATGTCATATGCATTGCAACACCCCTCTTCCTCTTTCACATTTCTTTCCAGAATGGGAGCGGTTACAAGGGGTATCGCCGTGGATTCTTCGCACAGTTCGGTTCGGCTACACTCTCCAGTTTTGCCGCAACCCCCCTCGGTTCAACGGGATTTTTCCTACTGTAGTCAACAGCGCCACTCAGGCTTCTGTGCTACAGCGGGAAATTTCTTCCCTCCTTCTCAAAGGAGCTATAGAGGAGGTTCCTGCGGAGGAAACCGAACAAGGCTTCTACAGCCGTTATTTCCTGGTGCCGAAGAAAGGCGGCGGCTTGCGTCCCATCCTAGACCTCCGCAGACTAAATTTCGCCCTTTTCAGGGGGAAATTCAAGATGTTGACGTTGAAAGCCATCATCTCTCAGATTCGACCAGGAGATTGGTTCGTGACAATAGACCTCAAGGATGCCTATTTTCACATCCAGGTCGTGCGGCGTCACAGAAAGTTCCTCAGGTTCGCCTTTGGAGGGAGGGCATTCCAGTACAAGGTCCTTCCCTTTGGCCTTGCCCTGGCACCGAGAACGTTCACGAAATGCGTGGATGCAGCACTGGCCCCCTTGCGGCTCCAGGGCATCTGCATTCTCAATTATCTGGACGACTGGCTCATTCTAGCCCAGTCCAGGGAGTTGGTTACCCACCACAGGGACACTGTTCTCCACCATATTCAGTCTCTCGGCCTGAGGTTGAACGTGGAGAAGAGTGTTCTTACTCCAGCTCAGCACACAGTCTTCCTGGGTGTGCACATGGATTCCGTTCGTATGCAGGCCCGTTTGGCTCCTGCACGGATTTGCAGTTTGATGACATGTTTGGCCCGTTTTTCGCTTGGCCATCATGTTTCTGTGGGCACTTGCCGCAGGCTTCTGGGCTTAATGGCCGCAGCCTCCCCTGTGCTACCCCTGGGTCTGCTCCACATGAGACCCTTCCTGTGGTGGATGAAGCTCTCAGGCATCCGGCCCACCGGGTCAGCCTTTCGCCTGTTGAGGGTGTCGGGCAGTTGCTCTCGCGCCCTGTCGATTTGGCGGGACCATCTCTTTCTTCAGAAAGGGGTCAGCATGGGAACGGTATTCCGTCGCCAGATGCTTACGACGGATGCCTCTCTAACCGGTTGGGGAGCAGTTTTCGAGGGCAGGCCAGCATGTGGGGTCTGGACGGGCGAGACCCTCGCTTGGCACATAAACTGCTTAGAACTGAGAGCCGTCTTCCTGGCTTTGCGTCATTTCCTCCCTTTTCTAGAGGGTCACCATGTCATTGTCAGGACGGACAACATGGCGGTAGTTTCCCATGTGAACCGGCAAGGAGGTTCTCGATCTCGCACCCTGGACAGGCATGCGCGTCATCTTCTATTATGGTCTCAGAGCAGGTTCCTTTCTCTGAGAGCGGTCCATGTCCCAGGGGTTCTGAACCTCGCAGCGGATTTTCTATCGAGGCAGAAACTCCAGTCGGGGGATTGGATGTTGAACCGTCAGACAGTTTCCCTGATCTGGGAGGTGTTCGGAAAAGCGGAGGTGGACCTCTTTGCCTCGCAGGAGTCATCCCAATGCCCGCTCTGGTTCTCCCTGAATCCTCCAGCTCCGTTGGGGATAGATGCATTCGCCCACCCTTGGCCAATGCAGAAACTCTACGCCTTCCCTCCCATCAAACTGATCCAGGCGGTCCTGGCCAGAGTGAGGGAGAGCGGAGTCCGCCTCCTTCTAGTAGCCCCATTCTGGCCGTCTCAGCCATGGTTTTCGGAGTTAATTCCTCTGCTGGAATCGCCTCCCTGGAAGATTCCAATCAGAGAGGATCTGCTTTCCCAGCTTCAGGGCAGGATTTGGCATCCTCGCCCGGATATGTGGAAGCTGTACGTTTGGCCGATCAAGGGTCGTCGACTTTAGGCTTGGATCTCCCGACTGACGTTCAGGAGACCATCGCTAGTGCTAGAGCTCTTTCTACAAGGAGACTGTATTCTTCCAAATGGAAGGTTTTCGTGTCTTGGTGCTTGGCACGTGATAGGAACCCAGTTAACTGCCCTGTCGCTTCAGTGTTGGAGTTCCTGCAAGAGAGATTTTCCTCCGGGGCGGCGGCTACCACCCTCAGGGTCTATGTTGCAGCCATTGCGGCACATAGAGAGTCAGACGAGATTCCTTTGGGCAAATTGAGGTTAGTTTCGGCCTTCATGCGTGGGGTTAGGCGCCTGAAACCAGTTCGCTCCCCTAGGGTTCCCTCTTGGGATCTTTCTGTCGTCTTGGAGGGTTTAAAGGAGGCCCCCTTTGAACCCTTAGAGTCAGCTCCAGATCGGATTCTGACTCTTAAGGTGTCACTTTTGTTGGCTTTGTCTTCTTTAAAGCGGGTAGGGGACTTGCAGGCTCTTTCTGTTAGTGAGTCATGCTTAGACTTTGCTCCCGGGTTAGTCAAAGTTTCCTTGAGACCTAGGCCAGGCTATGTTCCTAAGGTTCTCTCCACAGCGTTCCGCTCTCAGGTTGTTAGCCTTAACGCTTTCCACCCTCCGCCTTTTTCCTCTGAGGAGGATAGGAAGCTTAATCTGCTCTGCCCAGTTCGGTCTTTGAAGTTTTATGTAGACCGCTCCAGCTGTTGGAGGAAATCTAACCAGCTTCTGGTTTGTTTTGGTGCTGGCCGCCATGGGCTTGCTGCATCGAAACAAAGGATTTCTCATTGGGTCACAGAGGCGATATCGATTGCCTACCAGGCGCGTGGTTTGCCTTCGCCTCTTGGCATTAGAGCGCATTCCACCAGGAGTGTGGCATCCTCTCAAGCTCTTTTCAGGGGAGCTCTATTAGAGGACATTTGTGTTGCGGCCGGATGGTCCTCTCCGCACACTTTTGTTCGTTTCTACAATTTGGATCTTGACATGACCCCGGGTTCCCAGATTCTTTCTGTTTGAACCGTCTGTAGTCTTTATCTTTCGATACCGTCATTACAGCGCTCTTTGCTTGGCGAGTTTGGCGAGCGCCATCAGCCAATGAATTGGCGTGATTCTATTGGGCTTCAGACAATCGGCACATTCAGAGAATATCCCACTGCGCTATCCGCAGCGTCTCGTTCCCTATTCAGAGAACATAGGTTACGTAAGTAACCAGAGACGTTTTTATGCTTTGAGAGCTATATCAGTAGGTTAGCAACATCCTAGTTTCAAACTCCATTGGAATCAGTTTAATTTTTCTTCTTGCAGTGTCCCGTACTTTGAGACAAGTGCTGCGAACGGGGAAAACGTGAGCCATGCTGTGGAGGTTCTGCTGGATTTGATCATGAAGCGCATGGAGAGATGTGTGGACAAATCCTGGATACCCGACGGAACGGTTCGCACCAACGGTCACAGCACCAGCGACCTGGCAGAACCGCGGGACACAGACCAGAGCAAGTGTGCCTGCTAATGTAATGATCCTCCCGGTGGGCCTCTGCTTCCAGATCTCTTTCACCAGTAGTAGTATATATTTCAGTTTAATTCAGTGGATGTAGAGGATTAAACCAGGGGTCGCCACATCCTCACTTAGTTTTTCTCAGAATGGACTAAAGCCACCTACATTATCATCAAGCTTTCGGCTGGTTACCAGTCTCCACGTTTTGAGAGCACTTTACACCAAATCCTTCATTCAAAACCCTTTATATATCAGACTAGATTTGTATCAAGGGCTTGATTTCTCTCACTGTGTGTGTTTCACTGTTATTGCACATGTATTGTTAAAGCAGTTGTTAGAAAATTAGGTCCCACTTTATATTAAGTGGCTTTAAGTACTATGTACTTACATTGAAATTAATAATTTGATACAATGGACTTATTGTGTACATACATGTTTTACATTGTACTTACATTTATAAAATTCCAGCATGTAATTCCAGCAATAATTAATTTATGTTACTACATTTGTAATTACACAGTTGACCCTCCCCTCACACCTTAACCTACCCTTAAACCGACCCATACCACCACACCTGTCCCTAACCTTACCCGTATCACACCTCAATAGCAGCAAAAGTGTTTTATAATACAACAGGAACACAATAATACCATGTACTTATTGTTCAATGTAAGTACATAGTACTTAAAGCCACTTAATATAAAGTGGGACCGAAAATTAGGTTTTTGTTGATTTCTAAATGAAAACCTCACCTCTCAAAATGATATAAATGCATTTAGAAAATATACATTACAAACAGTTATTGTCATTATCTCACCCCGTCATTTGAAACCCATTTGACTTCAAAAAAACAACAAGAGAAATGAGAAAAGCATATGAACTTAAAGGAACACTCCGACTTTTTGGGACTTAGGCTTATTCACCATATCCCCCAGAGTTGGATGAATCCATACATACCTTTTTCATCTCCGTGCGTGCTGTAACTCTGTCTGACGCACCCACCGCTAGCCTAGCTTAGCACAAAGACTGGATGTAAATGGTTGCAACTAGCATACTAATCCCAAATAAGTGACAAAATAATGCAAACATTTTCCTATTTACATGTTGTCATTTGTATAGTCACGTAGTGTACAAATAACTCGGTCATATGAGACACAGCCATCTTTTAACCGTATAAATATTGGCAACTATATTTTCAGAAGGCGAAGCACTGCTACTTGGGCAGAGTGATTACCGCAGCACCTGAGATGCACCGTGGTTAGGAGCAGAGAGTTCGTTTAGAGTTGGAGTAATAGAGTCAGCAATTACTAGAATGTAAAAGCATAGTTTACAATGGGTGTTAGTTGTATTGTAGCTGCAACAATAAACAGGGGAGATGGGGTAATACCATGATTTTTCATAGAATTTCAACCAAAAATGCATCCTGTCTAATAAATATCACAGAACATGAATAAAGAATTATTATTACAGAAATCAATATATTTTAAAAGCAATTTATTACAGATGAACCAAATGTATTCAACAGCATATAATACAGTAACGTTACATAATTGCATTACAATAGGCTAGAATAAGGGGAAAGTAATAGCACAAGACAAATGGTTGTTGCACAATGAACCCATAATAGCCTACCCGTTCTGGACAAGGTCAGTGTTTCTCCCAAAAAAAAAAAAATCAGATTCATTAGCGAGGTGAAGGCTACAGTCCTGAATTTACCTCTTTCTCCGCTCATTTGTTACTGGGACGATAGAACGCATTTGTGACAAAACAATACTAACATTATAAGGCCTGCTAATGTCGCGTCTTTTGCGTGCCCAAGTTTGTTATTTCAAATGTAGGCGCGCAGGATATGCGTGCTCATAATGGAAGCAACATGGTCGCGGTGCAACGCGTTTTTTTTGTGTGTTTTTTTTTCCAAGCACGTCCGCGCTGCATCGAGATTAAAAACATATAAACTGTTCAGGGATACATGGAGACCGGGAACAACTGCAATAGTAGTGACCACCCTATTTATAAATTCCTCTGTGAAATGTACTGAGCAAACATGGTCCTTGATGATCTCTTCAGGTGTGCTTGGATCTAACATTATCCAGAGCAAGTAACTCCATTGATTCATCTATGTAAACTATGCTATGCTTTGCTATACTATGCTTTTACTATCTAGTAATCCTCTGAACGAACTCTCTGCTCCTAACCACGGTGCGTCTCTCAGGTGGTGCGGTAATCACTCCGCCCAAGTAGTAGTGCTTCGCCTTCTGAGAATATAGTTCCAAATATTTATACGGTTAAAAGATGGCTGTGTCTCATATGACCTTGTTATTTGTATACTCTGTGACTATACAAATCACAACATGTAAATAGGAAAATATTTGCGTTATTTTGTCACTTATTTGGGATTAGTATGCTAGCTAGCGTAGCGATGGGTGCGTCAGACCGAGTTACAGCACGCACAGAGATGAAAAAGGTATGCATGGACTTATCTAACTCTGGGGGATATGGTGAATAAGCTAAAGTCCTTCTTTAGTGTTCCTTTAAAACTATGAGGGTGAAAACAGGAAATTGACAGAATTGTCATTAATTGGTGAACTGTTCCTTTAATAACTTGTGCTGGTTGTCCCCCTCTTTTGGACAGATGGTGAATTGCATGTCTTTCAAATTTGTAGAACACTTTTAAATGTGTTACTATGTTATCTCTAGTCTTGTAGATGTGTCACAAATAGAATAAGTATTTAGATGTTATCGTATTCATATTTAGATTAGTGGTTGATATGTTTTATATTTGTTTAGACATTCACCAGGTGTTGGGTTTTTTTTTTTTTTTTTTTCCTACTGGTTTGTGTAGCTTTACTGCCATTTCATTTAATCTTAGGATTTGATTTGAAATGTTGTTTAGATCAAATATCCAAATCTATTCTGTAAATTAGAGTTAAAGTTCATACTTCATTTTTTTTAAAGGGGTTGCAAAGTGCCTGAAGATTCTGCTAATCTCATCTCTTCAGTCCCTCAATTTCACAAAAGTAAAAAAAGAAATATGAGTGAATTTGTTGTTAATCTTCTGTTAATATTTTGGTTTAGTTTCCAGAATAATTTCCAAAGTGCTTTATTTTACTGCAGTGCCTGCCCTGTAACACTGAATCATTGCCAAACACTGTCTTTTGTGCCAAATACTGAAACTCTATTTGAGAAAATAAATATATTTTATTTATTATTATGATGTTGTCATATGCACCCTTTTGAAATGCATTACTCGTGAGCTGACTCATTGAAATGGCGGTAATCTACTGTACATATTTGAGTGATGAAATATGCAGCATAGACCCACAAATTACCCATGGTTTTGTTTTACACTTTTAACTTAAGACATTGGTTGCCTCACAAAGAATTTCTGTTTTTAGTTTGCCAATGTGCTTGCAATATTTATCCAACTGCAGCCTCCGTCAAGTAGAATAAATTAACAGAATGTTGTTGTTTTCCCCCCCCCCCTTTTTGCTTTGGGAACTTATGGAAAGGGCCACCAGAGGAAAATAGGGGTGGGTCATGTCTTTTTATTCTTTGTTGAGGGGAGGGTCATCCAACTTTTCTTAGTCTAGGGGGAGGGTCACCCAACTTTTCTATTCATGAAAAATGCAAAATTTCAAAGTGGCTTGTTTGGGTGCATATTTATGGTCTCGGTCCCCCATCGCTATCAGATGGGTCTGACCCAACAAAAATCCAGATTGGCACTGTCTGGCCCTGTCCCAAATGGCGCACTTCATGCAGACGTTCGGTCTCACGGACTTTCGGTCTCGTGGACTTAAATTGCGCGTGCTCGTCGAATTTATGAGTCCGTAGGCTGTCCCATTTAGTATTTTGACGCTCTGAAGTGTGCTCAGCAGCGCCCCCTTTATACCCTTGAAACGGTCTTCCGCAGGAATCCTTGTGAAATGCCAAATTAGAAAACGGATGGGATTTCGGTTACGGACTGTAAACATATGGCTGAGAAGAGAATATTTAAGTATCATTGTGGTTTTTATGACATAGGCGTACATTTTACCAGTTGTTAATTACAGATACAAACATTATCGACCAGTGGTTGGCATTATGATTCATTACATAAATAGAACCGAATGTCATGGCTTTACTGAGTCATATAAACGTAGTATGAATATTGAAACCTATACATTTTTCTTAAACTCATTTTCATTTTGTGGTAAAATTGAACATTTATGTATTATTATTATTATGTACAACTGTATTTATCATTTTACATAACCAAAACATCTATTCTAATGCCCTGGTGGCATACAATTATAGAACTGTAAAAGTGGACTATGTAGTTCATTCAGGCCCGTCGCCAAGGGGGGGCATTGGGGGGCAGTGCCCCCCCAAACGACTTACTGTGCCCACCTACGCATGAGCTTGACAATAGATGTTAATATGTATATGCTAATAATTATATCGAACAGAGCTTGGTCTTTCTGCATAACTTATCTCACAGTAACGGTAAGCTCTACAACGGTTAGAATGTATAATACATTATCTTCAGAAATGATTTAGAAATTCATTATTCAACGCATTATTACACAGAACGTAACTTGAAATATAATTATTTTCATAATTGACTGTTAAAACATCCCAAAACAGCACCCAAACCTTGCAAAGACCTACCTCATTAATTATTCACATTCAACAGCCAATGGCAAGTCTCCAGCAGCAGACCTTTCAATTTGTTATTTTTGTGTTAGTATTTTTACTTCTTCAAATTACAATATGCAGTTTGTGTTTAAGGATAAATAAATAATATAAACAATGCAATTTATTTAGTTAAGCATACAGTATTGTTTATACGTAATTCCTTTGCGCAGCTGCGCAGTGCATGCGATGCGAGAATCAAATTCTGGTGGTTTTGAACATAGTCTATGGTTTTGTACGCCTACAGCAAAGCTTATGCTAAGTGGTTTAAAGTTTCGTCGTTGACAAAGACGACTTTTGACCAACAACAACGTGCGTGGAGACGGCTCTGGAGCTAATTAGATGGTAGGAACAGACAGTATAAGAAAGGTAAGAATAGAGAATTTGTCTGCTACATTGCTAAATTTGTATTGCAGTATGTTATGCATTGCTTTTATTATTGCTGTATTGTTGGTGGAAACCAGGTGCTTTTGTGACTCATTTTTATGAAGTGTAGAGTCATAAATCAATTTGGTTTTGGCGTAGTTTTACTTAGTTTGGACTTTGGACTAATGATATTACGTTGATTGCGCCTTTTACAAGAAAGCCACTAGATGGCACTGTGTTGTGTATGTGACGAACTATGCAGATTAACAAAAAATATAGGCTACTAGGCTAGCAAGCTATATGTGGAAATGTTAAGAGAAAATAAACAGAGACGTTGAGATCATACAGTGAAGTATTTTATTTAAATAAAATGAATAAAACAAGACTATTGTGGTCTATTTTAGTTGAAGCCTAATATGGGTTGTTGTTTTGGTCTGTCTCAGATCATTAAAAAAAGTGTGCCCCCCTATGAAAATTAAATGCCCCCCCAATTGGTTTGTTCTGGCGACGGCCCTGGTTCACATGGACATAAGATTTGGGAAAATAAAATAAATCCAGTTTTCGATGCTAAAGACTGTAATTTTTTTTAAATAATATTTGTGATGTTTTTCTAATAAAGGGACTGATGAGATGACCTTTAAGTTCTTTCAGCTCAGTATGGAGAGGGATAAGGCTTTCACAGGCATGAGGAATGCATCTGAGCGCAAAAATATGATTTCTCTGCATGGAAAGACATCTTGTAAAAACAACAACAACAACAAAAACAACCAGACCTCCTTTCTGTTTCCGGCGTGACGATCGAGTCTGTCCCAAAAATACCTCTCTATGTGCCCCCGTGGACTCGTGCTAAGGCCCTATAGGTCTACACAACATGACGTCACCGAAGTGTGGACTCTGAGGGATTCCACAAGTCCGGAGTGTGCCATTTGGGACAGTGTGACAGTGCGCGTGCACTTCAGTAAGCACTCAGAAAAAGTGCACTAGAACAGAACGCCAATGAAATGTTTACCCGGCAAAGCTTTAAAGCACAGACAAATAATGAACTTTTGTGATTGTGAATAAGTGCAGTGAGTGTAACTCTACCGCGGCATTAACATTTGATTTGAATGTAGACTACGATGAGTGTTTGGGACTGAGGCGGCAGGTAGAATTTTGCGCTGTACGATATTTTAGTTTCCATTGTGAAATGTTAGTGAGTAAATCTACTGATATTGCCACATTAACTGCAGATTGTGATGTGTTACACGTAGGGCTACCACATTTTTAATTATGTTAGTACTAATAGTAATTTAAAAAAGTGGTAGCCTTGAACTATGTTAAAATTATGTTTAAATTCTTTCCCAGATAGCAAACTGACATTGAATCAACGTGGAAATATGACATCGAAACAACGTTGATCTGACATTGTTTTGCTCATCGAATTAACGTTGAACCAACGTCAGACGCGTCATTCTTTCAAAACTAACGGAAAATCAACTTGAAATCAACGCGTTGTTTCAACGTTATGAAAGCAAACCAATTTTCGATTTTCATTTAGCTTTGAAGAATGCCGCGTCTGACGTTGGTTCAACGTTAATTCGATGAGCAAAATCAACGTTGTTTCAATGTCATGAGAGACGTCGTTTCCACGTTGATTCAATGTCAGTTTGCTATCTGGGTTGAAATTGGGCAATTCCAGCGTTATGGACGTGACATTTGTGGTGTTGCAGGACGCTCACACTGTTGTTCTTTTGTTCAAACATTATGGACTATGGCAAGCCAACTTTGAGAAAAAAAAGTATGGCGCATTTTCCATGACGGCTCGCAAACAGCCAGTGTTGGCTGTTCTGTGAGTGACTTCCCGATTGAAGTGAATAGGTAGAGAGTCACATGAGAGTGATGAGCGAGCATGGTCGCGGACACGGGGCTTTACTGGCCGTGTAACAGAGCGGGCAGAGAGGGAGCCCGTGCGCGCGTTTATGAACTCTGACACTCGAACGGGCTCTGCCCGCTTTATGGGAGTGGGCTCTGACAGAGACACCAGGCAAGCAGGAGTGGTGACTGGCTTGTTGGCTGCTGTGTACACTGCTGCAGTAATGTGAATATAGGGGACTGACAGAGGATGAAGCTTTGACGGCGGTCCGGCCGCGGCGGGAGATAGCCGTCGTTTTCTCAGCTGGGCTAGGAGGACTTCGGTTGTTCGGGCGGCGGCCTGTGGCAGCTGTCTGAGCGTGATCTAGGGCGGCCGCCCTGACGACGCTGCGAAGTCTGACTGTGCTGAGCTGGGCACTGCAGCGGTACTCGTGCTGATCACGTGAAAAGCCTGCAGAGGAGCTAGCATGATGAGTTATCGCTTGCGTGGCTTTCTGGATTTCTGAGAAACGGTCGACGATCCCACTCACAGAGGATCCGAAGAGACCGGACGGAGAAAGCAGCGCGTTGAGAAAGGTGGCGCGTTCAGCTTCTCCCATGTCGGCTAACGTTAGCCACAGATGTCTCTCAGTCACAGTTAAAGCGGCCATGCATCTTCCCAGGGCTTGAGCTGCAGATTTCATGGCACGAAGAGAAAGATCCGTCATGCTCCTTAAATCAGTGACAGCATCAGGGAGTTTGCCCTTCGCTTGGAGGATCTGCAGGAAGGCTATAGAGTGCAGAGCTGAAGTGACTTGGCCAGCTGCGGCATAAGCCGGGCAACACAAGCGGACATGGTTCTGCAGGCCTTAGACGGGAGCACAGGCTTAGATCGCCATCTCACGGAGGGCGGACAAAGGTGTGCTGCAACCGAGTCCTCGACGGGGGGGATGGATGAATAGCCTTTCTCGGCAACCCAGTCCACCGAGCTCAGAGAGGTGGAAACATGAGACCGGTTCCTGACCGAGAGCGGCACGTTCCACGACTTGAGCTCAGTGTGGAGTTTCGGCAGGGTGACGGCACTGAAGAAAGCAGCCATTGAGTCGGTTGGGGGCCTGCTCAGGGGGCGGTGACCACTCGAGCCCGAGGCGGCCAACGGCCTGTGAGAGGAGGCGCATTAGTTCCTCTTCGACTCCGGCGCTGTTCCTGCTGGATTCCGTAGCCGAGGAGGAGGCGTGAGAACCTGACCACTCCTCGCTGTCTGAAGCCAAAAGGGAACAAACCTCCTTCTCATCCGGAGGTAGAGGCTCCGGCGAGACAGTCGCTTTCATGGGAGGTTCCGGCGGCCTTTGGGAGCGGCGCTTCTTGCGTGGCAACGAAAGCTCCTCATCCACCGTTGGCGAGAGCGAGCTCTGTGTGCTCCAGTCCCAGGCAGAGAGCATAAATGAGATGGCGGTCTCCGTTGCTGAGAGGGGCGCGGCATGAACCGCAGGTGTTGCGAGGCATCTTTAAAAGACTCTCGCTGTTCTTTTGTGAAGCTTCACAAATGAAGTAGTGCTCTAAAAAGGATACGTCGCAGGATGGCTGAAGGTGGCGAAGATGGCCAGCTTCTTCAGGCGCTGTCCACGCTTGCTAAAGATGCCCATCAACGCCGACGCGGCTTCTGACGATCAGAGATGCAAATCAGGGAGGCACCCTGTGAACCTCACTTTTATACACGCTGGCCACGCCTTTTCTGGCGGGCTATGATGCAATGACGGCGTGTCCACTCACAGGAATGTTATGGCACTTAAAGGTTCTCTGAGCAATCCTGGGTGTTTACATTCGGAATATTTTCAAACAAAACGGAGGCTAGCTAGACCCTCCCTCCTCCGCATCTCATCTCCTCCCCCTCCCTTCCGTGCTTCTTGAAATAATTGTGAACGTGCATTTCTAGCAAATTATATCCTTGTGTGGGTTTGGCAAACATAAGCGTCAATTTAGAAGAAAAAAACTATTTAACGTTACCCACCTGTCCAGCAAAAACAGAGCAGCCTGAATGTCGGACTGGAAGCTCTGAGCAGGGCATGGTAAATTGAAACGTCAGGTTTTAATTTGATATGACATATATTTATTCTATATTTAACTTGTGAACGACCGACCTGCTGCTGCACGTAGGCCTATAGATGATTGCTGCCTGCGACTTATTAGAATAGGATACATCAACCAATAAATCGCCTTTACTCTACTCTTCATTCTAATCTAGTCTATTCTTAAAATACAGCGTCATCATCGACCCCACAAACTTTCGGTAAGTTTGAATATTAACTTGATGGATGTATAATTTTGCTTTTTGTGTTTGATTAAACTCTATATTCGCCTAAAGGACTGGCGATAATATATCCGGTAGAAATATTTAAATTTTGCTGCGCCATCATGATGTAAGTTTATCATTTAAACGCGTTTTTAAACGTTGTGGTTTGGATACAAATTATTTCAGACTGCTCAGGCACAGTGAGCAGCGGGAGAATTTGTAATTTGTAAATGCTGGTTTTAAGACCAAGGTGAAGCATAGACTGTGGTGAACTTGAGCCGGTTTTGCACAGCGCACTTGAATCCGACTCTGAGGTCTCAAAGTGACCGCCGTGTGTGTCAATAATGTTAATCAAACATCAGAAAGAAAGTAATTTACTGCATTTGACTGAATTACTTTTGCAAAATTAACACGAATGAATGTTGAATTTATAGTGAAAACCATGTATTGTATATTTGATTACTTTATATAATATAATATTATTCAGTGCTTCAAGTTTTTCATAGGTCGATTTATTGTGCCTTTGTTCTATTTTAATTTGTGACTCTTGTCATCAGTAAGCTTGAGATTATTTTCTTAAGCTACTATTATTTTTTGGTGATATTGAAATTGGTCACAATAATTATGAAATTTTAGTCAATACATTTTGATATGATAAAAAAATCGTGTTAAAAGTAACATAACTTAACTGTGAAGTATATCATAGATGGATAAAATGACTTGTATAATAATATAACATTTAGCTCATGTAGTTGGTGACCTAAAGTGGTGGGGGGGCCCTGCAGTAACTCATAGCCCCGGGGCCCAGTGAGCTCTTAATACGGCCCTGAGGGCGGTATGCAGATTTTCCGCGCGATACGGCCAGGATGTGACTTCTTTTCCGCGCGATATGGCCAGGATGTGACGTCTTTTTGTAGTCAATTTGTAATCGATGATGATTATTTTAAAAATCAGCTTCAATATCATATTAAATTTACCTTTCATAGTATATGCAATTATAGTGTCTGCTGTCATTTTAATCGAGAACTGAATTAAACTTGCTAGGATTTAGTATTTAAATAAAATAAAAATGCAAAATACATAGACCTACAACGGCCTACAACTTTCAAGATCAGTCTTTTAGATGTTGAAAATTAGTTGCATTGATTTACAGTGAGTAATAAATATACTTTTTCAGACATTGTTTTGACATATCACATCAAATTGACGTTTCATTTCCTGACGTCGAATCAACATTGATTTAATGTCGATGTTGACCTGAGATTTAGGGACCAGAAAAAACATGTCAGATTGATACCTTTGTTTGGCCTCTTTATAACCACAAGGAAATAATTACAAAATATAATGATAATATGCATATTCATGCATGTTATACATGGTGGTCAAAATTCTTGCTTTTGCTGATAATTTACTCACCCCCATGTCATCCAAGATGTCCATGTCATTCTTTCTTCAGTCGAAAAGAAATTAAGGTTTTTGATGAAAACATTCCAGCATTTTTCTCCATATAATGCACTCCAAATGGTCCAAGGTCCAAAAGACACTTTCTCAGTACAAACTGCAAACTGTTCAAAGGGCTTTAAAGGGCATATTGCAGGTTAGAGGACCCAACGAGTCAATGCATAGAAAAATAATGTAGGAACTAGATTTTGTTTAAAATATACTAATAAATACGCTACAAGCTTCTGGAGTCGTTTTTGAGAGAAAATTTTACCTCCGCGTGACCGCGTCTGAAAATGGGCGTGGCGGGTGTGACGCAACAAACGGGAGAGCGGTCGATTCACACAAAAGGAAAACAATGGATCGCAATGACTTTTCGGACGCTGAGGAAATACTCCTACAACGGACCAAGCCATAAAGTTATGAGCGTGCTATGCTAAAGAGAGCAGGGACAGGCCAGGATAATGTTAGACAGAACGGTCAGAGACAAATTGAGTTGTGGTGTGAGGAACCAGTGGAGAACAGGACAGGTGTCTTTTTGTGAGAGACGTGCTTGTAGATATACACGTTCACTAACGATATACACTGTGCTCACAATATTGTACAGATTATTATGATCCTATAACAGGCCAGCAGACATTAGTTTGTTTAGGGTATACTATTAAATGTATAAAAACTATACTTGCGTATATTTCTATTGTACTAAAAACATAAAGGTAGCCTACATTTTTCACCTGGGTTATAACATAAACAGAAAATAAAAGATTTGAGTATTTAAACAACCAATTTTGTTTTTCAATTACAAGTTGCCTCTATTTAGGGCATGACTAAGGCCCCGTTCCCACCGCAAGTCTTAATGCTCAATTATGATTTTTTACTCAGATCAGATTTTTGGTTTTGGCTGTTCACATTACCTTTTAAAATGTGACCTATATGTGATTCCAATGTGAACTGTTTGCATGTTTCAAACCAACCCGTATGCGCAAAAGAACAACAATGACTTCATACGCAGCACACTGTTGCACTAAGGTTTCTGTGGTTATGGAGGAAGTAAGCATTTACGCTTTTATTTCTAAATGTCTGTGTAATAGAAGCCATAAAATTATTGAGCAGGTGATGATGAGGAGAAGAATGAAGAGAAAGAAAGCAAAATTGGCTATTTATTAATTAGCCCATATATTAATTAGGTCTAACACCTCACTCTCCCTCCATTGACTCCCTCCATCACTGTTCTCCATATGTATTTAAGTTTTTAATGTTACTGTCTGTGTCTGTTGTGTCTAGTGCTTAATCGCCGGCGCATAATTCTGTCAGATGTAGATTGATGTCAGAGTCGCATTTGGTTGTTCACACTGTGGACACATTGAAAAAAATCAGATCTGTGTCTGATTCAGGACTACATATGAATGTGGTCTGAATCTGATTTAAAAGATCAGATCTGGGCCAGATTTGAGTGTTCACACTATCTCTGAAGAAGTCTGACCTGGTCACTTGACCCCAAAAAAATCAGATTTGGGCCACTTTTGTCTGCAGTGTGAACGGGGCCCAAGTTACCTATATCACACTATTTGATGATCGTGGTATAGTATACGATGATCAATATTCTTGCTTCGGCATCCCATGTTGAACTCCTTTATATCGCCGGGATGATAATCATTTGATCTGAAGTGAACGCTACACACGACCGGGCTTCCCGAAGCTGATGCGGAAGAGAAATCCCTAGACAGTATAAGAAGTGGACAGAGCCAGGAACTCCATTTACTTACTTACTTAATACTTTATTGTCAGACGAGTCTGAAATTTTTCTTGCATAACAGTGTATACAGTATGTTTGCAACATCTAACATACATTCTACATCGACATACTCTTACATATTACAGTACAACATACATACAACGTATATCTAACATACATTCTACATCGACATGCACTTACACATTGAGACAAGTGAAGCCCATTTTTAGCATTTTTAAAAAAAAAAATTTTAGCACTTCCATTCCTGACACGCAGATTCAAACTGACTCAAACATTGCTTGACGATGTAGATGTCACGTGAGCAACCCATCTGTCTTCTAGTGGCTGTGGCATGAGAAATCTGAATCATTCCCTTCCGAAACTTCCAGAGACAGAGTGTGTGAGTAGGAGCTGTCCATGAGCTAGGAGCAGGAGAAACTTTTGCTAGGTATTCTGATGAATTATTTTGTCATTTTGCCTCCAAGTTTCCCCGATTGCCCGCGAGCTTCTCCTCCTGTCAGAGGAGAGTCACAAACGCGCATCGCAGTACAGAGCAAGGCAACCTTTTTAGCTTATAAAACTTTTTTTTTAAATGAGTGATCATTTCGCTTGATAAGACCCTTATTCATTGTCTGGAATCGTATTTGAACAGTTTGCAGTTTGTACTGAAAGTGTCTATTGGACCTTGAACCGTTTGGTTCTCCCACTGAAGTGCATTATATGGAGAAAAATGCTGGAATGTTTTCATCAAAAACCTTAATTTCTTTTTGACTAAAGAAAGAAAGACATAGACATCTTGGATGACATGGGGGCGAGTAAATTATCAGCAAAAGTTTTTTGAAAAGCGAGCAACTTTAAGTATATCATATTATCCCTTTTCGGGAGATTTAATAATGTAAAGTTTATCTGATTCAAACCTGTGTGAATATTCATTATCAATTATTAATTATATCATACATATTCCCCAAATTGACCAGACAGACTCTACACCACCTTTCGCGTAAAAATATTGCTTATCAATGGTAATTCATTAGCTTGACCGTTGTTTAGTCACATACACAAAATAACTCTGTATCTATGACTGTGCTGTTAAACAGACAATAGCTAGAAGAGTTTGAAATATAATAGTTTTATAGGTAACAGAAAAACAGCAATACTCATCTTTAATGTCAATGTTTCGTAGACATAGCTGAAAGAAGCTCTAAAAGAAATATCTCATGTAGAAATATCGGTTCATGTTTTTCGTAAATTCCAATATGTTTGACCACGCTCGGAGACTATAGTTTTTGCAAACTGTACAAATACAAAAAGCACCAAGATGTAAACTTCTAGTAATCATATATACAATTACAATTACGTATATACAATGTCAATTACAAACATACAAAACTGAGCACAAGTGGCTTTTCTGTATGGCTCATGTTGTATTTACTTTTTAGCATGTTGATCACTAGAATTTACTTTGTGCAATGTTATCTGCAGGTTTTACCGAACCTTATTTTAAAGCCTTGAGCTTTAATGAATATGCATCTCTCAGTGCAATAGTTTAAAGGCGCTTTTCCACTGCATAGTATGGTACGGTTCGGCTCAGTACACTTCGACTTGGTGCAGAACAGTTCGGATCGCTTTTCGTTTCCACTGCAGTAGTACCCCTTCAAAGTGTGTGGGACTGATCGTTATTTGCGCGCGCCTCTACTGCCATGACATCATCTTAAAAGCGCCACATTTTCAAACCCACAACACAGGAACAATGGAGACTATCGAGGGGATGGTGTTCCTGATTCTCGGTATGTGGTTGTTTTTAACTGCTAGACGGAAAAATGTGTTTAAAATGAGGCTGATGGCAGCAAAACAAAAATACTGCTAAAAAAGTGTCTCGTGTCGCAAATCCAATGACGCTAGTAGTGACGCAGGGAATGACGATTCTGTCTGACCAATCAGTGATCTGCAGTGTTTCGCGTCACATTTTAGTACCGGTACGGTACGCTTGGAACCTCAACAGCCCAGGTACCATTTAAAGCGACCTGAAGCGAACCGTACTGTACCGTACCATGCAGTGGAAAAGCACCACAAGTGAGACGTACCGAACCGTACCGTACTATGCAGTGGAAAAGCGCCTTTAGTGTAGGGAACCAAACTGAAAAATAGTTTGGCACCGGCCTAGATTGTACATAGTACATGTACACGCAACTCCACCCCATGGGGTGCCCCACGCCATGCAGGGCAGTTAGAACCATTGAGAGATCCAAAGAGGGCACCAGAGGAGGGGGAGGAGGATTCAGTCTCCTCGCTCCTCTCAGGAACCTGACGATCAGGTAGAGTTTTCCCACCGACTTACCTTTGATAAGGTCGTGGTGTGTGGCGATAGCGGTGACAGAGACCTTGAGGGTGGAGGGAGACAGCCTTCACTCCAACCCATCTTGAAAGAAGGAAAGCACGACACTGATCGCACATCTCCGGGGGTCTTCTCTGTGAGAAGAGCACCCGTTGACGAAGAGGTTCCACTTCAACACGTAGGCGTGTCCCGTGGACGACACTCTAGCAGAAGTGATGGTAGCCACCACCGCTGGTGGAAGGGTCCTCAAACCTGCCTCGTCCCATCCACGAGCCACACGTGGAGGTTCCAAAGATCAGGACGAGGGTGCAATTATGTGCCCCGTCCCTGAGAAAGGAGGTCCTTCCTCAGAGCAGAGGAATGGGCCAAAGAGGTGTTGTCACGAGGAGAATGAGTTCGGAGAACCAGGTACGTGTGGGCCAGTACGGCGCGACCAGAATGACTTGTACTCCCTGACCTTGCGCAAGAAGGCTCACTGGGGGAAACGCATATTTGCAGCCCCTCTGCCAGCTGTGCGCCAGTGCATCTGTGCCGAGCATGCCCTTGGTCAGGGAATAATCAAACTTATCTATCTGTGCGTCCCCGAACTGGTCCCAAATCAGCTGAACCGACTGGAGATAGAGTCGCCATTCCCTCAGGAGGGGCTGAAGCCGTGAGAGCTTGTCGGCTGCACAGATCAGGGCTCCGGGAATATAAATGGTATAAAGCGACCTCAGATGCTTCTGACTCCAAATAAGGAGGTGGCGGGCGAGTTCCGACATACGGCAGAAGCGCAGACCACCTTGACGGTTATTGTACGCTACAGTTGCAGTATTGTCTGATTGGACCAGTACATGCTGGCCCTTGAGCACGGCTCGGAAGCGGCGCAGGGTGAGCTGTACAGCCAGCAACTCGAGGCAATTGACGTGCCATAGGCGCTGGGTTCCTGTCCAGGAGCCCGCGGAAGCATGTCCATTGCACATGGCACCCCAGCCCATGGTGGAGGCATCTGTCATTACGACAACATGCCGGGAAGCTCGTTCCAGGGGCACTACGGTTCAACCACGGGGTGAGGGTCTGACGGCAAGTTGGAGTAAGTGCTACTCGGAGAGTGCCATGTTGCCATGCCCACCTCGGGACCCAGTCGTGAAGCCAAAGCTGAAGTGGTCTCATATGAAGCAATCCGAGCGGTGTTGCCACGGCTGCAGATGCCTTATGGCCCAGGAGCCTCTGGAAAAGTTTCAGTGGAACCGCACTCTTGCCCTCAAACTGTCTAAGGCAAGCCAAGCAGTGACTGCGCACACTCGCTCATAAGCTGCATGGACATGGCGACCGAGTCGATATCCATACCAAGATAGGAGATCCTCTGCACTGGGCAAAGCACTTGGTTCAAGTTCAAGTTAATTTATTTATATAGCACATTTAAACAGCCGCTTAGACAGACCAAAGTGCTTTAGAGAACTCACAAATAAGAAAAGAAAACACCAAGAAAAAACAAAAAGCATATAACACATAAAAAGCAGCAAAGCTACGAGTAGCCTTGTCAGAGACTCAATTATAACATAATAAAATACTTCAATAAAATAAAAATAAAAAATAAAAAAAGAGATCAGTATGCTAAAGAGAACAGGTAGGTTTTTACCAAAGGGGGGTGCACGGCCTGGGGGCGGTACACTGTGTCGTTCGTGAACTCTTTGTGCTTAGGGATGGACATGTTACTTCTTTCTTTAACCACATTAGGGTGAGTGGAGAACAAAAGCACCCATCCCACCCGGGCCCTCCCACCCGCTCCAAGCAGCAGGTTTCACCCAGGCCCGGTCATGGAGGAAGCCGCAAGAAGGTGCCGACTGAATGGAGGCAGCAGTGGGTCAGCGGGGCAGGATGTGTTTAATGACCTTAGTCTGTTTCTGAGCAGTTGAGAACTGTTGGGCGAAGCCCTCAACTGCACCACCGAAGAGGCTGGCCTGGGACATGGGGGTGTCGAGCAGACAGGACCGCTTGGCATCCTTCATTTCAGCCAGGTTCATCCACAGGTGTCTCTCCTGGACAACGGCTGTGGACATCACCAAACCCAGGGAGTGTGAGGTCACCTTCGTCGCCTGGAGAGCAAGGTCAGTGGCAGCGCGCAGCTCATCAAAGAGCCCTGGGTCTGTCATACCCTCGTGCATGTCTCTCAGCATCTGGGTCTGGTAGACCTGCAGAGTGGCCAAAGCATGCAGCAAAGATGCTGCCTGTCCCGCCGCTCTGTAGGACTTTGCCACTAACATAGACAAGTACCTACAGGCTTTGGATGGGTACTTAGGCTCGCTGCGAGAAGAAGCACTCTGAGGACACAGCTGCATCGCAACAGAGCGTTCAACTGGGGGGAGCCCAGTGTATCCATGGGCAGCTGCTCCATCGAGGGCAGGAATGGGCACAGATAAGCATGAAGTGTGCCCTCGAAGGGAGATCGCCATCACACCAACATCGAAGAATTTCGCTCATCTGTAAAAAGCTGACAATTCAGAGATGGCTTGTAGAGCGAAGGATCAACTTGGCTCCGAAGCGAAACCATATCTGCATGTTGCCGGCGTCCTCCTTTTATACTCACAAGGTGGGGCGGAGTTGCGACATGCAAATTCCGCAGGCCCATGGCATTTCTTTGCCATTGGCTCGTTTTGTAATACTGAAAGCTGATGGGCTTTCTAAGCGAAACCCCATTCATCGTCACCCGATGGAACTCGGAGTGCCAACGAAAGGGAACCATCTTGTCAAAGCCTAACAGCAAATTTAAGCTCTCATCTTTGAGTTTCTAAAGTGTTCGTGAATGTGATCAATGATGCTGCTTCTTTCTTCTATTCTGTTCAAGCTGAATCAATAAAGACATTCTGTTATAGTTGGATCCTGTAACTGCCCCAGGGATCATTTGTCATTGTCAGTTTAAAGCAGCATTCTGTTATTTTTAAAAAATTTTGCTCTCGGGGTCCCCCCACAGTTGGGAAACAGTAATCTGTCATGGTTACACTAGGGAATACACACGTGCATTTGTTGACAAACGATACCCCCGAACTCTGCAGAAGGAAGGAGTTCTCACATCTTGGCCAGACTCCAGTGTTCGCAACACTCCAGTGTTGCGAAATGTCTTCAGGTACATTGGCATACATTTCAGCATGTCTTATGAAGATAGTGTCATGGGCTTTATTTTTTTTGAACGTCAAAAGATTGCGCAGCTCATGTTTAAAAGCAGCGTCTTTATAGTAACGTTAGCCTATTGGCTACTGTTTTACATAATGGATATGCTAGTTCAATTCAATGTTTGTTGGTAGATAATAGCCATGTTGTCAATATTATAATCTCAAGCTACCATAGATGAATCTGCAAATTTGAAAAATCGATTTGCATTATGAGGCAAGACACTTTCACCAGAAAAATAATTATCAAACATGACTATCAGCCTGCAGTCATAGGATAGTTATCTTGATTGATTATTTGGTTCGTCTAATCATGTATTATTTATTTACTTGCAAGAATGTAGCCCCTACGAAACTCAGTGATCCGTATACTTTCACGTCTCAAGCTGGTGCGAGCTGCCCGCCCCGGCTCTACGGGGATGCTTGAGTGTCTTAAGCGCCATCAAAAGAAAGCAATGCAGTCTACACTGGATGCGGCGAGGTGCGAAGCTGCACAACACATTACCAACAGTAAACTGATCGCCTGTGCGCTCTGTTTCTGACGCACTTCACATTAGTTTTACTTGCTGCTTCAGCCATGACAACATACAGAGGAAAAAAAAAACGCTCATTGCGGTCTCGCATGTTGGAATTTGAGGAAGTGGGGGAAGTGACGTATGCTACTGTATAAAGCAGTCGAATTTTGTAGTTCTTTTTGTGCTTGGGTTCCTACCCGCTCCCCAAAGTTACAGAGTGCCAGTAAAAGCGATACAGACCACATCAGGCTATGGCAGACCTGTCATTCAACCTATTTTAAGTCGATGTACCATCTCAAGGGTTTTAGAAAAATATTATAAAGGTTAAAAAAATTAAAAAACTGCTGCTTTAAGGCATCAGGAGTCATAACGTAAAACGGTCAGGACAGGATTCTCCCGCTTATAAGTTCAACATCAATAATCAATCATGAGTGTGTAATGGTCTGTGATGGATAAATGAGAGCAGCCTGTGGGCTGATATCATAAGAATTAAATAATCCAACTATCAGGCCCCGGATGATCACGTGTGCAAAATCTGTTTCAAATAAACCATGAAACTGATTTTGGATCATGCTTGAAATGCAATGAATGCAATTTCATGAGATTAATTGCATTTTATTTTGGACACTCAAACTACATTTTTCCATTTTTGGAAGGTGTGCTGGGTGTTTTTTTAGTTTGCTGTATCATCCTTGGGTGAACATTTTAAGAATGTCCTTATTATCAATCATCATGCCAGTCATTGCAGATTGATATATGTATAGTAGTACTCTTGTTTATGGGGTTGTTATTCAAATAATATACCCATATGCTTTCCTTGGCAAACACCACTAACAAATTATTTTTGAGTTGTAAGTGTTTACAGAAGCCAGTAGATGGTGCCATTGGACTGTTTTGCTGTGGTGATGAACATCTTTCTATTTATTCCAAATACAGTAATACCAAATTGGGAAGGATGATGCAAAGGGAATAAACAATGTACCAAGCAAAGCATAAAGTACATATGTGCAAGCTGATTATGATTTTTTGTCTTTGTGCAAACAAATACAGATACAACAAACCTATGTAGATTAGGACAGAAGCAATTGTGAGCACAGTTCATCTCTGGAGTGATGGATGGACGCAATGTCTGAAAATGTGATCTGGGATTCAAGTTTATTTTTTTCAAATCAGAAAACATTAAGTCTAGCACTGACCTGATCTTAAAGTTGAATGCAGTCAGCAGGCTCATGCGACTGCTTTCACACTCTTCACAAGAAAGATCACAAGAAAAGTTTCGATGTTAAAATTTAGGAAGTCTATTATCAGCCAAAGATAGTATGGAATTTTTTTTGTGCCAATAAAAATGAACGCAACTTATCAAGAAACTAATGAAAATATAAATTGAAACTGAATAAAATATCTTTGAAACTGAAAAAGAATGAATCGCAGGCAATTTTTAAAACTTTGTTTTTAATACACTGCATGTTTTGCTAACTATTCTTCATATTTCTTTTACTGATCTAAACTTACAAATGCGCTTCCACAGTTTTCATTTACGCTTCTGAAGTTTTCATTTACACTTCTGAAGTTTGCGTTCGCTGTTCTGACACAAATCTCTCGTGGGGGCGGGGCTAGTAGTAGTGTGTTCTCATTGGCTACTGAGTTTTAGATTGACAGCTTCTTGACCTGGAAGTGGAGACGTCAGTGTTGTGCATAGACGGTAAAAGAAATGGACAGACCCACCTCATTGGAACTCCATTGAAACGATTGAATCCCGTTTTTGGCGATTATTTTTTTTTTTAGCACTTCCGTCCCTGACGCGCAGACTCAAGCAGAGCTTGACTACGTACTGGGACGTGAGTGACCCGTCTGTCTTCTAGTGCTGTGGCATGAGAAATCTAAATCATTCCCCTCCGAAACCCGAAACATGCAGAGGCGGAGAGTGTGAATAGGAGCTGTCCATGAGCTAGGAGAAGGAGACAATTTTGCTAGGTATTCTGATTAATTATTTTGTCATTTTGCCTCCACATTTCCCCGATTGTGTGCGAGCTTCTTCTCATGTCCATACGGTACTGTCTTTACTGTGCGACAGAGAGTCGCGTGGGTATGACGCAATCGTTAGCCTACTTTCACTAAAACTGCTTCTACGGGGCCATAACATAAGCTACAAGGTAATGGAGCTATTTATACATTGTCGTGTTTCTTTAGAAATAAATAAAGGACAAATGGACCCAGATAGCAAACTGACATTGAATCAACGTGGAAACAACGTCTCTCATGACATTGAAACAACGTTGATTTTGCTCATCGAATTAACGTTGAACCAACGTCAGACGCGGCATTCTTCAAAGCTAAATGAAAATCGAAAATTGGTTTGCTTTCATAACGTTGAAACAACGCGTTGATTTCAAGTTGATTTTCCGTTAGTTTTGAAAGAATGACGCGTCTGACGTTGGTTCAACGTTAATTCGATGAGCAAAACAATGTCAGATCACTGTTGTTTCGATGTCATATTTCCACGTTGATTCAATGTCAGTTTGCTATCTGGGGAGTCTTCAAACGCCTCAGATGTAAAGTTATTCGCTGTCAAAGTGACGCCAAAATGAATGGGAGTCAATGGGAATGCTAACGCAAGTGAAGTTCTGCTACAAGATGTCAGCTCCCGCGAGGCTTCAACTTCCGGTCGATGGATTACCCCCTTGGTGTTGTGTTTACTTGTGTGGATGTGAGCGTCTGTAAGCGCAGCTTTCTATTTCATTTAGGTGATATTAAGTTTATATCTACAGTATATTTATTTACTACGCTATATTGTTGATTTGATTTCTTATAGAAGGAATAGTACAGACAAATGATATAATTTGTCATCGTCAATATCAGAATACTGGATAGCATACTCGTGGTAAGTCTGATTGTTTTTATTTTTTATTAATTAATACTAAACTAATACTAATTATAATACAGTTCTTGCTTTTTCAGGTGGAGAGGCATATTAGAGCTCAGTGAGAGCCCATAACATACAGCAGTGTTGTCTTGATTTAAAGGGTTAGTTCACCCAAAAATGAAAATTCTGTCAGTATTTACTCACCCTCATGTTGTTCCAACCCCGTAAGACCTTCGTTCATCTTCGGAACACAAATTAAGATATTTAAGATATTAAGATCGCTCCTGCATACAGTCCATAGGCTTCTTGAGGGACTGGCTCTTGCTGTCCCCGAAAAGTCATTAAAGACATCGTTAAAATAGTCCAAGTGACTTCAGTGGCTCAATCTTAAGTTTATCAAACGACGAGAACACTTTTGTGCGCAAAAAAACAACAAAAATAACGACTTTATTTCAACTATTCACTTCCTTCTCCATGAGCCTGTAAGTCAGTTAACGTAGTGTGATTGCGTAGAGCTACGTCACACGTAGCCGACTATTGGCCGACGCTGGTCATGTGTGTGTGATGCGTGTGACGTACAATAACAGAAGCTTACGCTATTAAACTAGTAATGACTTGCGCAGAGGGAGAAATAAACGAATAGTTGAAATAAAGTCGTTATTTTTGTTGTTTTTTTGCGCACAAAAGTGTTCTCGTCGTTTGATAAACTTAAGATTGAGCCCCTGTAGTCACTTGGACTATTTTAACGATGTCTTTAATGACTTTTCGAGGACAGCAAAACACAATATTTTAAGTAGTCATATACAGTGGGCCTACTTTGATGTACAATTACACCTGAATAGACTGATCTCTTGTGAACCTAAAAGCTTCTGTTGACAAAATAGTAGCAGCAGAAGGTAAATACAGATAAAATTAAAAAACAAACATAACTTAATATCACTAAAATTAAATAGAAAGCTGCGCTTACAGACGCTTACATCCACACAAGTAAACACAACACTGACGTCAAAGAACGTATATTGACAAGAAGTGAAAGCCAATAGAACGTTCCATTGCAACACCAGCGCCCAGCAGCAGCCCTACGCTTCCGCCATTTCGGGGTGAAACCGACTCGGCGACGGCAGTCATATAATATACATATATTTAGTCCAGTGCAGAGATCATTTTTAGGTTGAAATAATTAGGCTAGGTGATTATTTAACTCACAACAGTTAACTTTATAACAGTTAAAAAAGAAGTTGCTACTTAACCGGGCTTTTATACCCCCACATAACTTGAGAAAGGGAAGTTTGAGGATTTAATTCATTATATTACTCTCCACATTAAGTGTGATAGGTAAGAATAAAGTGATATCAGTTCATAAAGTTATAATAACATAGACCGTTTCCCGGGAGGTAGGCCTACACATAACGTTACTTACAAAAATAAATAAGTTATCAATTAAATAAATTCAGCAAATAAATGTTGTACTAAAATGCAAATGTTTGACAATAAATATATAACAGCAATAGAATAGCTTTACAGTAAACAGTTTTTTTTTTGCAGTACTAGCCTATCTTATATTAATGACCCAGATAGCAAACTGACATTGAATCAACGTAGAAACATGACATCGAAACAACGTTGATCTGACATTGTTTTGCTCATCGAATTAACGTTGAACCAACGTCAGACGCGTCATTCTTTCAAAACTTACAGAAAATCAACTTGAAATCAACGCGTTGTTTCAACGTTATGAAAGCAAACCAATTTTCGATTTTCATTTAGCTTTGAAGAATGCCGCGTCTGATGTTGGTTCAACGTTAATTCGATGAGCAAAATCAACGTTGTTTCAATGTCATGAGAGACGTCGTTTCCACGTTGATTCAATGTCAGTTTGCTGTCTGGGGACGCAAGACCATGTAAACAAACAAACAAAAAAAACAGCCAATGTCCGCAGTGGCAATTAGTTATAGAATAACGGACACAGCGCATCAATGATCATCATGTTTGTAGCATGATCCAGGCCAGGGGATTAAAACGTCCAAAATATATTTCAGGCCTAGTGGAGTTGGTAACTAATAATAGTAGTAAAAGTGTAAAGTTGCATACAATGGAAATACTCACTAATGCAAGAAAAAACTACCTAAAAAAACTGTAATCTGTGCTGTTGTCCAGTAACTCCAGTTGGAATTTTCACCCCGATATGGTGGCCGCGCTACCGAAGCGCCATCTAGTGGCTGTTACCAAAAAAGCATCAGAGTTTCGCCTCTTGTTCTTCTATACTCTTTGCTGACGTCTTCACTTCCAGGTCAAGAAGCTGTCAATCAAAAACTCAGTAGCCAATGAGAATACACTGCTACTTGCCCCGCCCCCATGAGAGATTTGTGTCAGAACAGCGAACTCAAACTCAGGGAATGTAAACGAAAACTTCAGAAGCGTAAACGAAAACTTCAGAAGCGTAAATGAAAACTCTGGAAGTGCATTTGTAAGTTTAGATCAGTAAAAGAAATATTAGGAATAGTTAGCAAAACATGTAGTGTATTAAAAACAAAGTTGAAAAAATTGCTTGTGGTTCATTCTTTTTCAGTTTCAAAGATATTTTAGTAAGTTTCAATTTATATTTTCATTAGTTTCTTGAAAAGTTACATTCATTTTTATTGGCACAAAAATAATTCCATAAGATAGTTCCAAAGTAATGTCCGTATGGCAGGGATATAGCTAATGTGTTAACTTAAGTAAAAACAACGAATTTGCAATTACAACTTGTGTTCACAATGAATACAATATAACGATAATATTACAATATTATGATTATTTATGAAAGTTTTACATGTTAATGAAAAGTCGCCATCATCTGAAACCTTTGCAATTGTCTGTGTCGACAGAAAACATTGGAAAGGCTGGATTCGTCATCACAGAAATTTCATCATATTATATTAGCTACTTCTCTAGTGCCTAGAGATGCACAAGAAGCATGCACAAGAAAATGCACAAGAAGCATAGGCCTATAAATGCAAGCTGTTTCAATGAAATACTTAGGAAGTAAAATGGGTTGCAAATGCCTTTTCATGGTAACTTTAAATTAAAAGTTTCTGATTATGGAGTTTAAAGCAGGAGAATCGAGACATGTAGGCTATAGTTCAAATGCTTGACTGTTGTCCTTTCCTGAAACGATATCGGTGAAGTCAGGCATCTCTAATACTTTAAACTCTGTGTACAGCAGCGTGTGATTGTGTCTGTAGTCCCGTATCTCGTGTTCCGGATTAGACGACCCTGTCGAGACAGATAGAGGGAACATTGTGAACTGTCTGCTCAGAATCTACTTGTCAAATCCTCGACATCTGCCCAGCCGAACTCTCAACTGATTACACAGTCACTATTTCACTTGTGATAATAAGCGCCACACCGCCACTCATATTTTAGCCTCCATGTACATACAGGTGTGAGATGGGCATTAGGTTCCTGTCCAAACTGTGAGATTGTATTCTGCTGCTTTTTTACATCATCAGCTCGCAAGTCAGTCTCTAAAAGCATCAGGGGACAACAATTCCTCTCTTAAAATGTCAATTCCAGCATCCTCAGATCGTGTCTGGTTCCTGTGTGCTGGCTTACTCTGTTTGACCTTCAGGGATGCGATTGTTTTTTTTGTTGTTGTTGTTGTTGTTGTTTTTTTTACATTTTAAAGATCTGCTTTAACATTTTCCTCTAGCATTGCGTCCCATCCAGCACTGGTGTGGTTTACTGATCTCTCTTCCAGTGTACACAGACAAACCAATGGAATAAAGTTTTCATAATGTTAAACTTTCATAAAGAAAAATTTCTGTAATAATGTATGTTTATTTTCCAGAACTGACAAAAGTATCTTGATTCTTTAGCTGACAGAAAAAAAATAGTTGTTTCACAGACAAACCTAGTCCTGGACTAAAATGTAGACTTGTAGTCAAGACTGCCTAAACCAAGACCAAGACACTACCAAGACCAGAGGGTATCGAAACCAAGACCGAGATCAAGTCAAGACCGGGGGAAAAAAACAGACTAGTGTTGTTGAAGCTAAACAATAACTTGTAAGATTTTGTTTTGCAATGCCTGCCAATTTCGAAGTCTCCAAATGAATCCATTCTGCAACTTTTTATTACATAATTATAAGCTTAAGTGCAGGATCTGAAAGTTGGTCGTTTTGACGCTATGGTTACGCACACACACACACACACACACTTGCCCCTTTCACACAGAGATTCCGGAAAATACACGGAAAATGTGACAATTATGACAATCACATTGTGGATAATGTGGCATTTGTCCTGGGATTGAATGATTTCGGTTCATTCACACTGCCAGTGATTTGCCGGGATCTGTGAGTGCGTTCACACACAACCCGTAAAGATCCCGGAAAGACACATGACGTCAGGATGAGACGTGTAACAAATGCGTCGAAAACGTACACTTAGACAGAGTTTGCAGAAATTTGTTCGTCCTTTCTTTGTTGATGACGAACACAAACTTTCTTCAGAGCAACAGAGTCGTGCAATGGCACAAGCGTCATCACTGGGGCCGTTTACACGTGGTCACTTCATGAGTTTTCTGTGATCTGATAGCTATCCGATCGTGAAAAGACCAGGGGCTCGTTCTTCGTACGTTGCTTAAAACATCCGAGATCAAATGAGACATCTAAGATGATATCATCGTGCTAATCATGATCCGGCTAATTGGGTTCTTCGAACACACCTGTTGTTTATGATTAGTATCGCTGGATTGAGTTATCTGAGATAACTGCGCGTTCTCGCGTTGGTATAAAAGGGGACATGTATCGATAGCAGAACCAGTGATCAGCAGCGCTGCTATTGGCTGTTCAGCTTGGCCAAAGAACACGCCCAGTTTTTCTCCCAAGCAGAGCAAGCGCTTTTAATGCAAGGTTATGCCGAATTTCAGTCTTTAATTAAAACGCCAGGGAACACCTCAAAGTGTTCAAAAGCCAGGAGAGAGTGCTGGCAAAACTAGAAGACAAATTAAATGCGTTTGTGGTGGCCATGTTAGATGTTTTAATAACTGATTATTATTTTATTTTTATTTTCATAATTTCATAATTACTTTGTTCATTGTAATGTCGAGTCACCACACTATAATAATAAACATGGTGAAAGTGAAGTACAAAAATATTCTACTTAATGGTAATTTTAGGCCTTATAGGCCTAGTGAGGCACTGTTAAATAAATGATTGTCTGTTTATAAAAGCAAACAGGAAAAAGGCTGAGAAAAAACTAATAATGATGCTCCTGACCCTGGCAGAAGAGCTGACCCTTGGGTTGAATGTGAATTGCCCTGTTGTGAAGGGCATCCCTGGGTTCAGTTCTTCCAGACCCACATCAGGGACCAGTAGCAGCAACACCTTCATTACTGGGAAGTGAGATTTAAATTATCAATGTACACTGTGAAATAATGTGTTGCTGCATTAAATGAAGTAGACCTATAATCCAAATTGGCTGGTTTAGTCATTCCAACTGTTAAATCTTGAGTAATGATAAATTGCTTTGTCTTGTGAAAGTAAAAACTGATAACGTATGTTAATGTAAAAAATATTTTGCCATGAGTTATCAATCACATTGCACTGGAGAGTGAAGAAAACTTCTCAGATGACTGTCCTTTGGAGGAAGTACTTTAATTGAATTGATGGCTTTAATTGATTTATACTTGTGCCTATGCCTATTATTTCTGACAGGAGTCCACATGTACAGAAAAGCCTACAGAAGAGTCTGCACACAGCAGTGATACTGTGTGCAGAAAGCTCATGTCATTGTGTGCCCTTGTCCTAGAGCTGCATTGTAACTGGTCTGGGGTTTGGGTCAGGGAATGGGGTCATGAAACACCTGTCTCCATGCAGGATCCTGTTGTAATCACCTGTTTAATGGAAAAATGCAGTTCTCAGCATAAGTGTATGTAATACCGTGAGTTTGATATTTATAATTTTCCTTACCATGTTCAAATAATGTTCATAAATGTGAATCTCTTAAAATTCCTGAGTCATGCACAGATCCTGGCCATTTTGCTTTCACACTGATTTGTGATATAGAACATGGTCACACACCATCTAAAAGATTTTACTCAGTCAAATGCCTTTTAAAAAAAGTGATATAATATTCCAAATCTGGAATATTAAAAATTGTAATAGTAATTTGGCTGCACTGTATAAGCCCCCTTTCTGCTCACAAAATCCCTTCATTGAGGCCTTGATGGGAACGTGTGTAGTCTACAGTGTATGGCACCAATCACGTAAGTTAAGCCTGAGGGACTGTAAGTCATAATCGGCATGGTCATCATGATTGCATTATCTTCATTAAAAATTATAATATAGCCTACCCTAAGTTGGAAAAAAAAAAAAAAAAAAACTAAGAGCACTAACGTTACTTTGCGAATGGCATGACAGAAAGCTTCTCCGCATCTCCAATAGTGTAAAGGAAGCCACTCGCAAATAATTTTAGGGCAATGCAAACATTTTGTGCTGTTGTTGAAGCCCGATATCGAATCGAACATTAATGTGCATTTCCAACAAAATAATAATGTATTTAAACGACACCCTCACGACGATCGTTTCACGAGAAAACAAAAATAAATCTCAGAAATTAAGCTACACTATCGCGCTGCGCTGAAGGACTTCCGTATCAGCCGCGATCTAATCCTGTTTACATGAAATAAGCCTGCTCGCGAGCAGGTTCAAGCTGACGGACCTGTTGCTATGACAGCAAGTCCAGGATGAGCGTCGAAGAACCAAACGATCCAAGATCATGGCAAATCGCCAACAATCAAATCCAGCTAACTGAGTTAGCGACGTACGAAGAACGAGCCCCAGGTCTAAATGCCCCCCGAAACGCATTCGAGACGGATTGGAATCCGATCGCTCAAACCACTTCAGGAGGTGGTCTGGGGCGCATTCCAGACAAAACTGGACATGTGTAAATGCATCTGGTTGTTGAAACCACATATGTAAATTTTACTACTCCCAAAAATGGTAAAAAATAAACGTGTGAGAGCATGTTATAGGCTATATGTCATGTTATTTTAGTCAGATATGACAACGCTTCTGTGACACACATCACTTCAGATGAGCACCTGAGCCCTTATCAAGCCAACGCGCCGCAATCTATCGCAAATCAAAGTGAAAGTAAGTCGCAGACACTTAACACTACCAATTTCATTAAAAGTAAAGATAATGAATCTTACAGGACTGTTGCCGCTCTCTCTTATTGCTGTCTTTGCTTATTTTGAAATTAGCCAATGATCAATAAAATGCTGCTCATCTCTGTTGCTTTCACTGACGTGCACTTCATTAAATCTGCATATAGCGTGGGAATTGAAGATCAGATTTATATCCGTTTTGCAAAAACACATTTATGTGACCAGGTGTAAATGAAATCGTTTTACAGTTTTTTCCAATTGCTAACACACAATTTTGATACCCCAAGCCAGGCTCAACTTCCTGATTAGATCTACTTATGACACCCTACCTTGTCCCAGAAACCTCCATCAGTGGTTTGGCACTGAAGAACTCTGCCCCCTTAGGAGTACCAGCAAAGCAAGCTTCCAGCACATCCTGTCGGGCTGCAAGACAGCATTGTCCCAAGGCCGCTATAGGTGGCGACATGATCTGGTGTTGAGGAAACTAGCAGAGGTGGCAAAGTCATGTAGACAGGAGGCTAACAGAAGACCTTTTGGACCAACGAGAAGTCCTATCCTGTTCGCAAGGGCTGGGGAAAAAATAATTCACCCTCAGCAGAGAGCAACATCTGGAGTCCTCTTATCTGATTGTGAGTGTAACATGAGGGTCGACCTGGGGAGGCAGCTCCAATTCCCCAGGGAGATTGTGGAAACTTTGCTCCGGCCAGACCTGATCATGTGGTCAGAGTTATGCAAGACCATTTTGTTGGTGGAGCTTACTGTCCCATGGGAGGAGGGAATGGAAGCTGCCAACGAGCAGAAGCGTGCCAAGTATGCAGATCTGGTAGAAGCCTGCAAAGAGCCTGGCTGGAAAGCCACCACGTGTCCTGTTGAAGTGGGATGTAGGGGCTTCGTTGGGTCCTCAACGGTTCGCCTGCTCCGTGAAATGGGACGTACAGGAGCAAGGTGTCGAAAAGCCATCAAAGAACTGGCAGAGGAGGCTGAGAGGGGCAGCTTTTGGCTGTGGCTAAGGACAAGCACAAGGGGTGGGGGCCAAGTAACATCTAGGGCATCAGCAGGGGGTGGCAGGGAGTGATCCCTGCCATCGCTCCGTCACCAGGAGATGTACTGGGGTTAAAGGAGTGAAACATCAATGACTGGTGGTCCCCAGCTGATGACCCATTTTATGCCCAAAGGGGTGGAGCACACCTGCACAAAAGGCACCGGTGGAGGTGCATCAGGCAGCAATGCCCAGCAGGTTGACCATCCAGCCTGTATTTTAATGAGCTCAATCTGTAGGTATCCAGTGACTACTGTGAAAGGGCAGATGACATCCAGGGAAGACTGGAGGACATCCAGGAGAGACTGGATGACTGCAGGAAAGTCTGCATCGGGGGTTATCCACCGGTGCAGCGGTGTTCTTTATCCACCTTTATCCACCTTATCCACCGGTACCTGATGGGACACCCGGAATAAACTACGAAGACGAATAAAGGAAAACAACCCGATGGCCCTCCGAGAGGCGGGGTGGAAGAAGGGCCAAACCGGACACACTTTTTGGTAACGACTGGAACGGACACAGACAATGATGTTAAGATTTTGAGAAGATGCAGGTGTGGATGGGAGAAGGTGACTACCTTCAGAGGTTTAAGGATTCGCCAGAGAAAGAAGAAGTGTCAAGCGGGGGGCCGGCAGCAACATTGCGCTGCAACTGCAGGTCAGACTAGAGGAGCCCAAAGCCAGGTCGCTAACCACAACGCTGAGGGTTCCTAAGTTGCTGAGGGAAGGCAGGTAGAGGACACAGAGGAGAGTCTTTGGTTGATACATATTCCTCTGAGGGTGGCGCACAAAATACCCTTAGGGAACCTTCATTACTAAACCCCAGCAATCAGGAGCCATGCCAGAGACCAGAGAGGAATGAACCTGGGTGGAGGCAGCTAGTGAAATGGCCTAAAGCGAATGAGGTGGCAGTGTGGCAGCAGCTCAATGAGGACCTCTGTTTAATTTTGGAGCAGTCACTGCGTGGCCAGGTGGAAACCAAGCTGAATCGCTTTGGAGACATCCTGTACGAGGAGTGCAGAAGCAGGTTCGGGGTAGCGGCTGAGAAGCAGAAGGGTCCAAAGCAGAAGGGGAGGAGGGAGAGAGAGATTGAGCAACTGATAAAGAGGCGGCGCCAGCTCCGAAAGCAGTGGAAGAAGGCAAACAAAGAGAAGAAGGAGGGCTTGAAACCACTGTGGGAGGAGGTGAAGAAGAACTTAGCCAGCCTTCGGAGGGCAGAGCGCATCCGCAAACGCAGAAGGCGGAAGGAGAAAGAGAGGAGAAACTTCTTCAAAAACCCCTTCAAGCATGCGAGACAGCTACTGGAGGATAAGAGAAATGGGAAGCTGGAGATCACACAGTCACAGCTGGAAAATTTCTTCAGGGAGCAGTAAAGTGACCCAGCAAAGTCAACGCCACTGGGATCACCAGGTTATGTTCCTCGCCCAGCCCCCCCATCCTCCCTATTTAACACTGATCTCCCCAAACTCAGTGAGGTAGCAGAAGTTGTACGGAAAGCGAGAGCAGCCTCAGCTCCAGGCCTCAATGGGATATCGTATAAGCTGTACAAGTACTGCCCAGGGGTCCAGAGACATCTGTGGAACCTCCTGAGAGTGGCCTGGAAGAACAAGGTCATCCCTTCAGAGTGGCGACGAGCTGTTACAGTGTTTATCCTGAAGGAAACAACCTCTACCACCATTAGCCAGTTCAGGAGCATTGCACTCCTGAATGTGGAAGGCAAGATTTTCTTCTCCGTCCTGGCCAAGTGGTTGACTACCTACCTCATAAGCAATGGGTACATCGACACTAGCTGCCAGAAAGCAGGCGTGCCAGGCTTCCCAGGGTGTGTGGAACACTCTGCAGTCAGAGCAAAAAGAGAAAAAGGTGACCTGCATGTGGTGTGGCTGAATCTTGCCAACACATACGGGTCTGTCCCCCACCAACTCATCGAGTATGCCTTGGATTTTTTCTATATCCCTGACTGCATTCGTGCCCTGGTGGCCAAGTATTTTGAGGATATAAAGATGTGTTGCACTCATCAGGACTTCACGACAGGCTGGCAACAGCTGGAAGTGGGCATTACCATGGGATGCTCAATCTCTCCCATCCTTTTTGTAGCAGCCTTTGAGATAATCCTGATGGGCCAAGGGGGATGGTTGAAGGTATGAAGCTACCATCAGGCCAAAGGCTACCACAAGTGAGAAGCTATATGGATGACATTACCACCATTCTTCAGACAGCTGCATGTACATCAAGGCTGCTGAAGAGGATTGATGAGCTTGTGGGGTGGGCAAGGATGAAGATCAAACCCGCCAAATCACGCAGCATGTGCCTCAGGAAAGGGGTGAGAAATAACCATACTATCTTTTTTGCAGGAGGTGAAGAAATCCCTTTGCTGGCGAATAAGCCCACCCGTAGCCTGGGTCATATTTATACAGCAGACCTCTCTGATAGGCAGATGGGGGAAACAGTGAGAAAGCAGCTCACAGATGGCCTAGCCAGGATCAATCAGAGCCAGCTCCCCGGCAAGTATAAAGTATGGAGCTACCATTTCATACTGTACCCAAGGGTGATGTGGCCTCTGAAGATGAGCAAGGTCCCTCCTTGGTGGCAAACAAGATGGATGGGCTAGCAAATTCATTTATAAGGAAGTAGCTAGGTCTGCCAAGATGCCTATCAGAGGTAGGCCTCTTTGGCAGGAACACACTACAGCTGCCACTGCGATCTATTGGCCTGGGATACAAGCAGGAGAAGGCTCGGATGGTGCTGGAGCTGAGGGAATCCACTGATCAACTGTTGAGAGCAGCTGGCCCTAATATGCAAACAGGGAGGAAGTGGAAAGCCCAGGAAGAGGTCAACAGGGCAATTAGCAGCCTGAAACACTATGAAATAGTCGACAGAGTCCAGGAGGGTCGAGCAGGCCTTGGGAGGAGTGAGACCCCCCTCTTCTGGTCAAAGGCCTCCAAGGAAGAGCGAAAAGTCATGGTGGTGGCAGAAGTGACAAGAACTGAGCAGGAGTGCCTTAACATCAAGGCGGTGTATCAGAGTCGGCAGGGAGGCTGGATGTCATGGGAAGGTGTCACAGACAGGCATCTGTCATGGTCTGATCTGTGGAACATACCCCAAGCCAGGCTCAGCTTCCTGATTAGATCTACTTATGACACCCTACCTTGTCCCAGAAACCTCCATCAGTGGTTTGGCACTGAAGAACTCTGCCTCCTTTGCAGTACCAGCAAAGCAAGCTTCCAGCACATCCTGTCGGGCTGGCCTGGCGACATGATCTGGTGTTGAGGAAACTAGCAGAGGTGGCAGAGTCATGTAGACAGGAGGCTAACAGAAGACCTTTTGGACCAACGAGAAGTCCCATTCTGTTCGCAAGGGCCGGGGAAAAAATCAATCACCCTCATCAGAGAGCAACATCTGGAGTCCTCTTATCTGGCTGTGAGTGGAACATGAGGGTCGACCTGGGGAGGCAGCTCCAATTCCCCAGGGAGATCGTGGAAACTTTGCTCCGGCCAGACCTGATCATGTGGTCAGAGTTATGCAAGACCATTTTGTTGGTGGAGCTTACTGTCCCATGGGAGGAGGGAATGGAGGCTGCCAACGAGCGGAAGCGTGCCAAGTATGCATATCTGGTAGAAGCCTGCAAAGAGGCTGGCTGGAAAGCCACCACGTGTCCTGTTGAAGTGGGATGTAGGGGCTTCGTTGGGTCCTCAACGGTTCGCCTGCTCCGCGAAATGGGACGTACAGGAGCAAGGTGTCGAAAAGCCATCAAAGAACTGGCAGAGGAGGCTGAGAGGGGCAGCTTTTGGCTGTGGCTAAGGAGGAAGCACAAGGGGTGGGGGCCAAGTAACATCTAGGGCATCAGCAGGGGGTGGCAGAGAGTGATCCTGCCATGGCTACGCCACCAGGAGATGTACTGGGGTTAAAGGAGCAAAACATCAATGACTGGTGGTCCCCAGCTGATGACCCGTTTTATGCCCAAAGGGGTGGAGCACACCTGCACAAAAGGCACCGGTGGAGGTGCGTCAGGCAGCAATGCCCAGCAGGTTGACCATCAGCCTGTATTTTAATGAGTGTAGTTGTTTAGGCAAAAATCTGGTAATATGAATGAAGTGTGTGCTATTTCATGCAAAAGTTTGATTTTGATAATGCTATGTGTAGTTTCGGTTGCAGTGCTTCATTTTGCAGGATATATGAGGTATTTTGCAGTTTGGGTGTGTGGTTTTGTGAATTGTGTTAAGTATTTTGATAAAACCAGACTAGATTTCAAAATTGTGTGTTAGCAAAATTTGGAAAAAACTGTAACCATTGAGGTGTTTGGCCAGGTGGCACATGTGATTGGCCAATTATGCCAATATCAATGCCAGTATCAATCCCAGGTCGTGTTTGTGTTCACACAGCAAATACTCTAAAAAATACGGCTTCCAGATGTAAACACACACATCAAATAGTCTCTGTGATGTATTGGTGGAAAAGGTGGATTTGTATTTGCACTGGTGTGTTGGCAAGAACACATAAGACTCTGTTGAACTAGAGTTTGAAATTTACTGATGATTCAGTTGAATGGTAACAGTGAGTGGTCTGAAATATCAAATAACAATAAATATTAGATTACAAATCAATAACATAACATATGCAATAATCTAGGTTACATTATTAAAGTTGTTGTAGTATTTAGTTTGTCCACAAGATGGCATTAAAAGCTCAAACATGACATTAGATATGAAAGACATAATTTTAAAGTGACCTTAGGCATTATTAATGGCAGAAAAATAAACTTCACATAACAAAATAGATATAAAAATATAAGGGAATAACAATATCAATCACCATCCAGAATATTACCCATACTATAATGGTACTCTGACATTAGTTCTACATATCGTAAATAGTGAACTTTGGCGCTCAGGCACTAACGCGGATTGCCGCGGTATGGCGCATTTTCCATGCCAAAATCAAACATTCGACTGACCGAACGTCTATCCGAATGTCTTGTACTTTTAAGAATCAGCGGGTTGACCCACGTGACGACCTGACGTGACGTCAACATCTTGAAATTAGCAGTTTTTAGTCATGTAAGTATTCTCTCCGAATATCAAATACCAATAACCCCAAAAGAATTTGCTACAGTAATGGGCGCTATTCCTTCTGGTTTATGTATGCTTTTTAAAAACTGTAATCACTCCTCCGCAGTTTCTACTGCACCCTTTCCTAAACCCTGTGATACTCCTATTGGTCAAATCTGTTTCTCCGAGTCGAAAGCAAAAAACTATAAAATAAGATCTTTATTTGTTAAGGATTTGATTTCTGTCCCACCTGTTATTTCCTTTTGGAATAATTTGTTTGTTAACCTTAATTGGAAAAAATCTGGTCTTTACAGCAGAAATTCTTTCTCACAAATAAAGTGAAAGAAATTTCCTTCAAGCTCATACACAGGTTCTATCCTGTTAAGACATTTATATAAAGATGTCAGAAAACAGTTCACTTATACACTCAGAAGCTTTGGAAGGATATTGATGTATTTATCAAGTGTAAGATTTGGCCAGGCTTTTCAATACAGATGAGAAACATTTTACTTGGATATTTTGACTCAGACCCCAAACATGCATATATCTGTTTTGTTATTAATTTAATTCTTTTCTTAAGCAAATTTTACATTCACAAATGCAAATTTTCAAACTGTAAACCTTTTTCTCTTGTCTTCTTAAAAGAGATAGAAAATTATTTAAGTGTGATTTCAACATCTACGAATATGAAAGGCATAAGGACTATTAGAATCTGCACTGCCTTTAATCTCTTCATGTGAAACCTTTTTAAGTGATTTAATTGCCCTACTCTTTTTTATTATTTTATTTTATTTATTTTTGTTATTGTCCTTTATTGTTTTGATTGATATTATGTGATGTATGCTTTCTCTTTTGTATTGTGTTGTATTGTGTATCCTGTTCTCAGCATTAATACAAATAAATAAATAAATAAATAAAAGTCATGTAAGTATCCAAGCTGATGTGTAAAGACTATAAATGGACATAAAAAAGGAAGGCACTAAATATAAATATTGTACCCCAAAACAACACTAACACATTTACCTGAATCCTGTGTATGTAAGGCTATGTGTTTTACTTTCAAAGTGCAGAAATACTGTAGGCTGTAGCCTAGACAGACATTCAATAGTCTTAATTTGACTATAATTTCAATATAATCATTTTAACTAGTTTTTATTGTTAATTTTATTGCCCAATTTACAATGTTCTCACAGTTCATAAATAACACTCCAAATTAATATGTTTTTTTTAAGTTGTATTAATTATAATATTTATATTAATTATTTTATTATTTGTTTTACTTTTTGCATAGGCTAATCTTTAAAAAACTTATCCAAAAGGTTTTCATATATATATATATATATATATATATATATGGCTCTCTGAGAGGCTTGTGAATTCTTTAGTAGTTTTTGGACAAAATTACTTACTTTTATCCTGTGGATTTGAATGTATTCTCAAATAATACTTTTGCCAAGGTTTATCTAAAAAAAAAAAAAAACATTTAGATTTGAAGTGTACATATATTTTTGCACTATTAACAGTCAAAACTGGAAGTTAAAGATGTTTCTCCTCCTGTCTTTACAGTAATTTCTGTACTGTGTGATGGAGAGTTGATTCGTTATGACGCAATCGTTAGCCTATTTTTTACAAAAACATCTACTTCTATGGGGCCATAACGTAAGATATATATTATAAGGTAATGGAGCCTTTTATACATTGTTGTGTTTCTTTAGAAATAAATAATGGACAAATGGAGTCTTTGGAGGCCTCAGATGTAAAGTTATTTGCTGTCAAAGTGACTCCAAAATGAATGGGAGTCAATGGAATGTAACAGCAGGGGAAGTTCTGCTACAATGGCACCTCGGCTTCAACTTCAGGCTGATGGATTACCTCCTTGGTTCTTAGTCGAGCCTGCCACTTATCAGCCAATCAAAAAAAAAAAAAAAAAAAAAAAAACTATTGTATTTGGGTAAGATTTAACGTAATAACCAATAAAAAAAAAAATAGAGGAAACCACTGGAGCTTCAAGCAGCACTTTGAGCACAGAGTAAGCCATGATCTCCTGTTTTAAGGTTACAAATTCACAACTTGTTTGACATAAACAATGACAACTTGACTGATGTTATAGAACATTTATGTTACGGAGCAGGCTCCCGCTCCGTCTCCTCTCAACCAGCAGAGGGAGCCATCACCAGAGTACTAGATTCTAGCAGAACTTCATTCACTAATATGCACCACCCCTGGGACTGATTACACACACACCTGAACCTCATCGGACTTCCTATTTAAGCCACACTCAAACATTCACTCAGTGCGAAGTATTGCATTGCCCCGGCTGTAATGACTGAGCGGTTTTCCCCTGCCTGCCTGTATTGTGTACCGACCCTGATCTGTTCTATAACTCTTGTTAGTCTGCTGCCTGCCCCGACCCGGATTGCCTTGGATATTTGCTGTTTGCTGCCTGTCCTGATTCTCTGCCTGTTATCTGACCATCCTCTGTGCCTGTCCTGTGATAACCCTGTTTTGCCGATTTCTGACCCCTGCCTGTCTTACCTCTACCTCTTACCTCTTGACTTACCTCTAATAAAGCTGCGAATGGATTCAAACATGTCTCGGGCTTCGTTACAGAATACTTCGCCGACCACGAATCCAGCAACGGTCTTACAGATCTCATCCGAGCTCACGTCTCAAGCATCCCGCCTGGATCTTCATCATCAGCAACTCAGCCACCTAACCACCCTCACGGAGAAGCTTGTTCAGGGTTTGCAAGAGATACGATCCGCCATTACTATTCCGCCCGCTGCACCTGTCAATCCTCCTGCGGAGAACCCACCAGATAATCCCGCTACTTCTCTAGCCCCGAGACTGGCGTTTCCTGACAAATTCGACGGTAATCCGTCCAAATGCAAAGGTTTCCTTCTACAATGCACGCTCTTCGTGGAACAACAGCCATCACTGTACAGAACGGATACCAGTCGAATCGCCTTTGTTTGCTCCCTGCTTACCGGACGGGCACTGGAATGGGCGACAGCGGTTTGGAATAATACCGGCTCTTCTTTTACCTCATTCAGTGAGTTCGTTCGACAGTTCCGTCAAGTCTTCGAGCATACATCGGTACAGGGGGATGCCGGTGAACAATTACTCACTCTCTCTCAAGGTAATAAATCCGCAGCGGATTATGCCCTCACCTTCCGCACTCTCGCGGCGCAAACCAACTGGGTCGAGAGCACATTAAAAACTCTTTTCCGCAAAGGACTAACCATCAATCTGCAGTCTGAACTCGCCTGCCGTGATGAAGGTAAATCCCTCTCCGAGTATATTGATCTAGCCATTCAAGTAGATTCTTTGATCCGCTCCCGTCGATCAGTCCGGTCTAGTCAACGTTTCCAGTTTGAGAATCCCGCCGATCCTGAACCCATGCAAGTTGGATTTTCGCATCTCTCCCCGGAGGAGAGAGAACGTCGCAGGCAGCAAAGACTATGCATGTACTGTGGCCAGTCAGGACATCTGAAGTTCGCCTGTCCAGTTCGTCCCACAACTGCTCCTCGCCCGGTGAGTTCATGCTCAGAAAGCCTATTGGAGCCCTCTAACTTTAAATTACCCATTGTTATCACTATTAGAGGAGAACAGTTTAATACCATGGCTCTTGTAGACTCCGGAGCCGCGGGAAATTTCATATCTCATACTTTTGCTGACCATTGCAAGCTCGAACTAATTCCCTGTCTTTCCTCCTTGGCAGTGGAGGCGCTAGATGGCAGACCCTTAGGGGATGGAAGAATTCAGAATAAGACAGAAGAAGTTGAACTACGTGTCAGCTCCATGCACACTGAACTGATCAGTTTTTATGTGATACAATCACCTCATCACCCCATAGTATTGGGTTTTCCCTGGTTACAAGCTCACGACCCTCAAATTTCCTGGACAAAGGGGCAAATTATACAATGGAATTCTTCATGTCACGATCGCTGTCTAACCCCGGTAATCCGCACCCCTTTTCACGCAGCAGAGAACGAGTCTCGGAATGTTATTGAAATTAATTTACCCCAAGAGAATCCAAGCCCTGTATCCAAGATAGATCCAGAGACAATAAATATTGAAGAAACAGAGATTCCTGTCGTTTATGCTGATCTCCTGGAGGCATTTAGTAAAAAGAAGGCTTCCCAGCTCCCCGAACATCGCTCCACTGACTGTGCTATCGATCTCCTCCCGGGTACAGCACCACCCCGAGGCCGAGTATTCCCGCTATCTCAACCCGAATCTGAAGCTATGAAAACCTACATTCAGGAGGAACTCGCCAAGGGCTTCATTCGTCCTTCTACCTCTCCCGCTGCTGCTGGATTCTTCTTTGTCAAGAAAAAGGACGGAGGTTTACGACCCTGCATCGACTACTGGGCTCTTAATGATATCACCGTGAAATTCCGTTATCCACTTCCGTTAGTGGCAGCAGCTCTCGAACAACTTCGGCAGGCCAAATTCTTCACCAAACTGGATCTACGCAACGCTTATATTTTGATCCGTATCCAAGAGGGGGATGAGTGGAAAACGGCATTTTCCACCACTAGTGGGCACTACGAATACCTCGTCATGCCGTTCGGATTATCCAACAGTCCGTCTGTGTTCCAATCTTTCATGAATGATATTTTTCGAGACATTTTGGACAAGTGGGTGATAGTCTACATAGACGACATTTTGATCTACTCGAATTCCATGGAGGAACATGTTCAACAGGTCAGATTAGTTCTTGAACGACTCATCCAGCACCAACTCTTCGCCAAAGCTGAGAAATGTGAATTTCATCAGACAAGCACATCATTTCTGGGTTATATTATCAGCCAAGAGGGGGTCGCCATGGACGAACGGAAGGTAAAGGGGGTCTTGGAATGGCCATTACCACAGACTTTGAAGGAACTACAACGATTCTTAGGATTTGCCAACTTCTACCGAAGATTTATCCGCAATTTCAGTACCATTGCTGCTCCTCTCACGGCTATGACCAAATGCCCATCGTCCAAATTAAAATGGTCAAACGAGGCAGAACAGGCTTTTGAAGAACTTAAATCTCGATTCACTTCAGCACCCATCCTCCACCATCCGGATCCAGAGAGACAATTCATTGTGGAGGTTGACGCATCCAGCACTGGTGTAGGGGCAGTGTTATCTCAACGACAAGGCAATCCTGAAAAGATGTACCCATGCGCCTTTTTCTCCCGCAAACTTTCACCGGCTGAGCAGAATTATGATGTGGGGAATAGAGAATTACTGGCAATGAAACTAGCACTAGAGGAATGGCGCCATTGGCTGGAGGGAGCAAGACAACCCTTCATCATTTTCACTGATCACAAGAATCTAGAGTATTTGCGGTCTGCTAAACATCTTAATCCTCGTCAAGCAAGATGGGCTTTATTCTTCACCCGCTTCCAGTTCACTGTCACATATCGCCCAGGGTCCAGAAATGTCAAGGCTGATGCACTCTCACGTCAAGCTGAAGGTACCATTCAGAATCCTATTTCAGAAAATATCATCCAACCCAATCTACTGGTGGCTCCCGTCCAATGGGATATCATCACAGAGATTCAACAGGCTAACCACCACACTCAGACCCCATCCGCATGTCCCGACAATCGACTATACGTCCCAGAATCTCTCAGAACCAGACTCATCGATCACGTTCATTCAACTCCCAGCTCCGGGCATCCAGGAATCACAGCAACAATCCAAATCCTCCAGAACCGCTTTTGGTGGCCAACACTATCATCTGATACCTCTAAACATGTGAGGAATTGTGTCAACTGTAACATGTCCAAAACACCCAGACAGCTACCGGCCGGCCTATTAACACCACTCCCCACACCCCAACGCCCCTGGTCGCATATCGCAATTGACTTTATCACCGATCTACCCAAATCCCAGGGACACACCACCATACTTACTATAATTGACAGATTCTCCAAGGCTTGCCGACTCATACCACTACCCAAACTCCCCACCGCCTTTGAAACAGCCGAAACTCTCTGCAATCAAATGTTCTTTTACGGTCTACCTGAAGACATTGTTTCCGATCGAGGCCCCCAGTTCACTTCGTGGGTTTGGAATGCATTTTTTAAAAATTTGAACATAAACATCAGCTTAACTTCAGGATACCAGCCTCAATCCAACGGTCAGACTGAACGCCTAAATCAAGAAATCACACGTTTCTTAAGGGCTTATTGTCAAAAGGAACAATCAGAGTGGAGTAGATATTTGTTTTGGGCAGAATACGCGCAAAATTCCTTGGTCAAACCAGCTACAGGATTAACTCCTTTCAAGTGTATACTCGGCTTTCAACCTCCCTTGTTTCCCTGGTCCGGAGAACCGTCAGAATTACCTTCTGTAACTGAATGGCTTCACAAGAGTGAGATGATCTGGAATCAGGCCCATACACATCTTCTCCATGCTGTCCGAAGACAAGAACGACAGGCCAATCGTCATCGACGCCCTAGCCCACAGTACAGCGCTGGTCAATGGGTGTGGCTTTCCACTAGAGATCTGAGACTTCGACTCCCCTGCCGTAAACTCAGTCCCAGGTATGTTGGTCCATTTCAAATAGTGAAACAAGTTACCCCTGTGTCTTTTCGCCTGGATTTACCTGCTGATTACCGTATCTCTCCTACTTTCCATGTATCCCTCCTGAAACCTGCTGTGGGTCCGAGGGGAGTGTCGGAAGCGGGAGTCACAGCCCCAGATCCTGCACCGCTCCTGATCGACGGCGAGGAGGCGTATCGTGTGCACGAAGTGCTGGACTCCAGGCGCCGGGGTAATGTCCTCCAGTATCTGGTGGACTGGGAGGGGTACGGTCCGGAGGAACAATCTTGGATCAACGCCAGTGATATTCTGGACCCATCTCTCACGGAAGAGTTTCACCGCAACCACCCGGAGAAACCGGCCCCTCGACCTCGTGGAAGACCCCAGCGTCGTCAACCTTCTCGCCTCAGGAGCTGCTCGCAGGAGGGGGGCTCTGTTACGGAGCAGGCTCCCGCTCCGCCTCCTCTCAACCAGCAGAGGGAGCCATCACCAGAGTACTAGATTCTAGCAGAACTTCATTCACTAATATGCACCACCCCTGGGACTGATTACACACACACCTGAACCTCATCGGACTTCCTATTTAAGCCACACTCAAACATTCACTCAGTGCGAAGTATTGCATTGCCCCGGCTGTAATGACTGAGCGTTTTTCCCCTGCCTGCCTGTATTGTGTACCGACCCTGATCTGTTCTATAACTCTTGTTAGTCTGCTGCCTGCCCCGACCCGGATTGCCTTGGATATTTGCTGTTTGCTGCCTGTCCTGATTCTCTGCCTGTTATCTGACCATCCTCTGTGCCTGTCCTGTGATAACCCTGTTTTGCCGATTTCTGACCCCTGCCTGTCTGACTTACCTCTAATAAAGCTGCGAATGGATTCAAACATGTCTCGGGCTTCGTTACAGTTTACCAGATAATTAGCAACAGTTTTTCATGAGTGTCTGTAACTAAGCAAAGAGTTTTACACATCAGTGTAAAGAAGCTTTCACATCAGTGGAATAAGAAAACAAGAAAACACCAAATTGACCAAACAATGTTTTCCTATGTGGAATTATACAATCCGCTCTAATTGCACTTCTTGTATTTCTGTTTTCAACAGATTTAGATGTTCACTCACAACGCCTGCTCAGAACAAGTAGTCTAGACCTAGTCATATCTTTGTTATCGCACGATGACTGACATATTGTCACATAATAATCATCTCTCTGCAAGTAGGCTTAATAATTTTATTAGCACAAAATGATTTAAAGTGTATTGCATAGTTGATATTAAAGTTGACTTTTAAAATCATGTCATATTTTATAATTATATCCTGGCCATGGATGCATTAATCATTGTATCTGTCTTTCAAAGATGTAAGTTAAAAAGCAATTAAGCATCCTCTCATTTTCCCTAAGAGGAAAGGCCCCTAAAAGACCAGGTTAGAGGGTGCTGGCCCAGAGAAGGTCCATTAGAGGAGGCAGGGGGAAAAAAGATGCAAATGTAAACAATGTCCAAACTGAGTGACTGTGACAATGTGCTTGTCCTCAAAATAATATCTTAATAAAAAATATGAATGTTCCTTAAAAAAAGGCATAATTTCCATTTTCTTTTTTAATGACCCTGACATTTTCTTTGTGCGATTCACCCGCTTATTTACTGCTATTTTTTCTTTTCTTTTTCGGAGCAGCAGTTTCAAATGGTGATTTATTGACCTGTGGAGGAGTTTGCTTAATTCAGTCATTAACAATCACTCATTAATTTGTCCCTCATTAACTGAGATGTTGTAGAGTTTCTCACAAGTGTCTGTGAAGGTCTCAGAAGTGCAGGCTATACAGTATGTGCTTCTTTGTCCTGGTTTGGATCCTCTGTTTCCCTGCAGGCCATTAATCATCATAAAGACAGCAGAGCGCTGTTAGCCGTATGAGCCTCTGTCGCAGGCTGGAGTCTGCCGGAGCTCGGAGGCCTCTCGCACCTCATAAATCTACACCGAACAGAATTTTAGGAAGGTTTCTGCTGAGCAAGAATCATTACTGTTCGGATGGAAAGTTTGGACCCGTCTGCTGAGTTGCAGGTGGTTCATTTGTTACTATTTGAGATTATTGAATGTTGTCAGTGTTATATGAGTATTAAGAAAATGGATTTTGCCACCATTTTGCATGCATTTATATTCTGGCTCTCAGACCCACACATGGTAGTTTCTAGAGAGGATGAGTTGGAACAGAATCAGGAATGACTAACTAATTGGAAATAATAGGAAAAGTTGTGTGGTGTTTTGGGGGAATGTTACTTATAACACTATAGGTTTCTGAACAAATTGTGATGCAGTGGGTGCTAGGGAGGTAACAAGTAGTTGCATCCTGGTGCAAGTGAAAATCAAATATTAAAATGTTAATGTAAGTGCATTTCTGTCACCAGTTGGGGGCAGTATGTGCACAGAGGGTTTTTAAACATGTGTTTCTTACTTGTAATGTATGGCCTGGTGGATGGAACACATGCAGTTTCATACCACACAAACAATAGAAGCCACAAGTTGGATGTCCACCATCACGCCAAAGGATGTAACTAAGTTACATCATTATGTTCAAAAACGTAATCAAAGAGTTAAGATCAACTACAAGACTGGACATTGGTGTGCGTAAAGCATGTGTTAAAGAAGTAGTTCACTTTTAAAAAAACTTTTGCTGATAATTTACTCACCCCCATGCCATCCAAGATATCCATGTCATTCTTTCTTCAGTCGAAAAGAAATTATGGTTTTTGATAAAAACATTCCAGGATTTTTCTCAATATAATGCACTTTACTGGTAACCAAACGGTTCAAGATCTAAGGAGACTCTGGGGGTAATTTGAGTTGAGAGAATGACTCTTCTTGACAATTAAAAGTAAGTGTTTTTACAGTGAGATGCCTCTTCTGCTTGCTGAACAAAACTTTGCTCTTTTAAGAAGGATCTGAAGGAGTAGGATGTATTTGAGTCGAGAGGAAGTTTAGACTGACAGCCATTTGATATCTCATCGTCTTTCTCTCTGTGACTCTGTGAATTTGCTCCTGGAGGAGATTCCCTGCCGTGAATAAAACATGAGGGCACATGCACTCCTCCTGATGCTTTAAAGGGACTTGTAATAAAAAGGCAAAAAGAGAGAGAGTCTCCAAATTGATTTATTGCAGAACCCATAATTTTCATTGAACATCAAATGGCAAGTCTCAAAATTGTTTGTTGATCAAGTAAACAAACAAACATTGAAACATTGAAAGTCTGGAATAATTTGTTTATGAACTTTCTTGATTTAATTTCCAATTCTCTCTGCAGTGAATAATTAGCAACCACATACATATTTGTTGCCTTCATCCTAATTGCAAGCACATTTGTATTTAAAAGTGAAATATATAATTTCTGCACTCTTTTTACCAAATGCAATTGCAGAAACAACACTTTCCAGACAAGCATCCTAGCACTTAAATAGTCTTTTTGCAGTTTAACATACACAGACACCACATCAGCTGCGCTGCTGGTTGCCATGTCTCAGCGCTTTCATGAAGAGGACACAACTTCACGCCCTTTGTGCATGCATGTGCATCCAGAACCGGGTTTGACTGGGTACTCGGTACCACCGGTACTTGGTATTGTGGCGTTTAAAAACTTTTAGTACCGACTTGGTACCAAGGTACTGAATATTTTGACAACACTACAAAGAAGGATGGAGGGCTGAGGCCAATTTTACATCTCAGACATTTGAACCGTTCTCTGAGGAGGTTCAGGTTCAAAATGCTTACTATTCCCGTCATCGTGAATCAGATCAGATCTGAGGACTAGTTTGTCACAATATAAAAGATGCTTATTTTCATGTTTCCATCCTTCCATGTCACAGGAGGTTCCTGAGGTTCGCTTTCGGGGGCGACGCTTACCAATATTGGGTTCTTCTGTTCAGCCTTGGATTCTCTACCCGCACATGCAGCAGGATGCAGCACTTGCTCCACTGAGACTTCAGGACATACTGAATTATATTGACGACTGGCCAGTGTTAGGAGCGTCATGTTGCCGGAAAACCATTTTGACAGACGCCTTCCTCACTGGGTGGGGTGCAGTCATGGACGGCCCATTTGCCAGGAGTCTGTGGCAGGACCATCATCTTTCTTGGCATATAAATTGCCTAGAGATGTTGGCTGTGTTCAGGGCTCTGAGGAGCTTCCTTCCAGACATCAAGGGTTACCATGTCCCAGTACGATCAGACAATACATCAGTGGTAGCTTATCTGAACTGACAAGGGGGACTCAGATCTCACCCTCTGTACAGATTGACGCATCAGATTATCTTTTGGTCCCAAGGGAAAATACTGTCTATCAGGGCAATGTATGTTTTCCGGGGGTTCAGAATCAGGGGCTGAGGCCCGGGGAATGGAGACTTCCAGATATGGTGAAGTCGATATGGGAGAGGTTTGGACCGATGGAAGTTGATCTATTCACGTCTCGAAAGACGTCTCATTGCCCACTTTGGTTCTCCCTCTCACATCCAGCCCCACTGGGGTTGGATGCCATGGTACAGGCCTGGCCGAGGCTTTGTCTGTACGCTTTCCCCCTGATTGCCCTGCTCCCGGGAGTCCTGGAGAGGGTCTGTCAGGAGGGCATCAGTCTACTTCTGGTTTCTCCAATGTGGCTGGCCCGAGTATGGTTTTCACACATAATTTCACTCCTGATAGCTCCGCCATGGCAGATTCCTCTGAGGAAGCTGTGGAAACTGTGGGTCTGGCCCCAAAGGGGCTTCAGTACTTGAATGCTGGTTTATCAGCCGGGGTGGTTGAAACCATACTTAGCTCTAGGGCTCCATCTACAAGGAGATTGTATGGCCTCAAGTGGCATATGTTTTCCACTTGGTTTAGAGAACACTTGGTGTGGTTCTCGAAGGTTATCCCTGGTTATCCCTCTTCGTCGGCTTCGCCCTAGGATCTAACATTCAAAATGTTTTTTCTCTTAGCTATTACCTCTCTTAAGAGGGTGGGAGATCTCCAAACCCTGGCAGTGACACCAGCTTGCTTGGAGTTTGCCCCTGGCAGAGTTAAGGCCTTTTTGCACCCGAGACTGGGCTATGTGCCTAAGGTGTCTTCTAACACGGCACGGTCTACGGTCCTGCAGGCATTTTATCCTCCACCTCATGTGTCGGCAGAAGAAGAGAAGCTCCATTTGCTCTGCCCCGTCAGAGCTTTGAGTATTTGCCTCGAGAGGACATCTTCTTGTAGGAGGTCTGACCACCTAAGAAAGCATTCAAGCAAACCATTAGTATTTGGATTGTTCAGGCTATTGCCTCGGCTTACAAGATACGCAATTTGCCTTCACCTTTGGCCGTAAGGGTTCATTCAACTAGAAGCATGGCATCCTCTAGGGGCCTCATTTCGGGAGTGCCCCTCCAGGAGATCTGTGAGTCAGCTGGTTGGGCTACCCCGCACACTTTTATCAGGTTCTATAGTCTGCACCTCCCTAGTACGCCTGGCGCTCATGTGCGATCTTGTTACGGAGCAGGCTCCCGCACCACCTCCTCTTCGCCAGCAGAGGGAGCCTTCTCCAGAGTACTAACTCCCACTAGAACTCCGTTTACCATAATGCCTCATTCCTGGGACTGATTACACTCACACCTGAACCTCATTCAGACTGCCTATTTAAGCCACACTCAAACACAGACTCAGTGCGAAGTATTGCATTGCCACGGCCTGTAATGACTGAGCGTTTATCCCTGTCTTGCCTGTTCTGTGTACCGACTTTGGATTGTTATATCACCTCTGCCTGTTTGCTGCCTGTCTTGATTTGGATTGTCCTGGATTATTGTTGTTTGCTGCCTGCCCTGATCTACTGCCTGTTATCTGACCACTCTCTGTGCCTGCTCTCTGAAAACCCTGCTTTGCTGTTCTCTGACCCTTGCCTGTTTGACCAATCTCTAATAAAGCTGCAAATGGATTCCACTCCGTCTAGAGTCTCGTTACAGAATAGGATCAGTCGTGCCTCAACAACCTTTGGGTGGCTTCAGTCTCGTGTTTGGAACAACAGCCACCTTTCTCTCAAAATAAAGGTGCACGTGTAGGAGCAGAAGCTTAATGCTTTTCATTTCCGTTGCCTACGACAGATCCTTGGCGTGTCATGGCAGGATCGGGACCCGAACACCACCGTGCTGAAGCTCACTAACAGCAGTGACATGTACACCATGCTCCGGAGGAGGCGACTCAGATGGATCAGCCATGTACGTCGTATGCCTGATCTCCCAAAGTCCATCTTCCATGGGGAGTTAGCTGTGGGACACCGCCCTTGTGGCCGACCAAAGCTCCGCTTTAAGGATGTCATCAAGCGGGACATGAATGTCTTCAACATCAACCCTAACAAATGGCATCACCTTGCGGAAGACTGGGCAGCTTGGCGGTCTGCGTTGACAGAATAAGGCACGACTCTGTCCTGTTATGCTTACACCAGCTTTTGCACAGAAAGACGGCATGCTAGACACCGTTCAGATCGGCGCTTGCGCTGTAAAAGGCGTTGATTGAAAATGTTTAATTTAGATTCCAATATAAACTGAGAAAGGTTACTGTACATTGAATTTAGCATTCAAGTTGAGGAGGGGGGAGGTGATATCTGGCTAATCCTGCTTTCACATTGCTGAAACTCTTAGTGGCTACTGAGTCTCCCACCCTTTTTTCTCAGTGATAATGTAAAGGTTTAACCACTCTAGTCAGACTGATTGGATTAGCATCTCAAGGCTCTGAATAACTGCTATGCTGATTAACTCGGGTAACCAGCTGAATCTTTTACACTTGCTTTGTTTCAAGAGTCTCCTCCTCTATGTAACTCCTCCAGATTAGCATTTCAAGCTTCCGAATAACTGCTATGCTGATGAACTGAGGTAACCAGCTGAATCATTTACATTTGCTTTGTTTCAGTGTCTCCACCTTTATTTAATCCCACCCTCTTTGAAATGTATAAACTAGAATGTAAAGTTCTTTTAATTTAGACTATGTTTGAATGCAGCTATACCAGCAATAAAGAACTTCTGCTTGGAAAACGTTCATTGTCTCCTGGTCTCCTCAGCTTCTAACTTTTCTACATGGAAAAAGTTCCCTACAATAGGATAAAACCTACAATAGTAAAACTTGAGCACAGGCAGTATATAGCATGTCTTTGTCATATTGAATGCATTGTAACAAATAAAAGCTCAAAAGATATTTTTTTAAAAATATTATTGTTTTACATATACTGCTCATAAGCGGTTAGAAAAAGTCTTAATTTCTGAAAACTGCTTTTAGAGAGATATTTATGTTTGTTTTTTCTTACTGAAAAACAACACTGATATAATGTTAAAGAAGAGGATTGTACAATGCACATGTTGTGTAGTTGAGCGTATTAGTGTGTTTGTTTGTTCGTGTGTGCGTATTTGTAAAGCACTTATGAACTTGTTAGCCCTCTATGGTTCAGATTAAATATTTGCAGGTAGTTTCATTCAACAGCAGGAAATATGCTGTTGAGACAGATTTGCTTATCAAGTCAAGCCAGCTTATTTTCAGACTATGTTTGAGGCGCTCTTGTTCTCTGGCATCTCTCTGGCTCCAGTCAGCCGAGACACTGCTGTGGTCTGAATAGAACAGAGAGCAGAGATACAGATTTATAAGAACAAAGTAACTTTAAAAAAAAAAAAAAAAAAAACATTTTATGTTGTGCATTTCTTGAATATAGCTGTAAGCACCTAAATCACTTAAAGTCACCATAAAATCAAAATGTACAATTCTTTTTTTTTTTTTTTTATGGAATATTACTGTATTATTGGCCTAAATGATTGATTTGTGCACATGATTATTATTATTTTTTTATTCATGTGCCTTGTGTTTGTCACAGTCTTTGTCTGCACCTGTCTGTCTTAGTCTTCACTACACTTCCCAGGATCCTCTTGTTTCCACACCTGTTCTCACTCCCTCAATCATCCACCTGTTCAGCGTCATTATCATCTGTGTCACCTGTCTTCACCTCGTTAGTGTTCATTTGTATCTGTATTTAGTTCTCTCTGTTTGTTTAGTCCGTGTCGGTCAATGTTTATGCTAGGTGCTTTGAATGTATATGTTTTTGAGTGTCATGCCTGCCTGCCTGCCTATCTGTACCTGTTTGAGAGTATTGGAGCATTTGCCTTCTTCTGCCAGCATCACACCTCGTGACAGTGTTCACTTGTTTACTTTGGCAGAGAATAACTTTACATCTGAGGCGTTAAAAGATTCCATTTGTCCATTGTTTATTTCTAAAGAAACACGACAATTTATAAAAGCCTCCATTACCTTGTATCTTATGTTATGGCCCTGTAGAAGCAGTTTTTGTAAAAATGCTAATGATTGCATCAAAACACTCGACTCTGTCACACAGTAGAGAAATTTCCGCATAGACAGGAGGAGAAGCTTGTGGGCAATCGGGGGGGCGTGGAAGCATAAAGTCAAGGGAGAAGCCCATAGAGAGTCATAAAGTTGCTCCTGCTGCTAGCTCATGGACAGTTCCTACTCACACTTTCACTTCCCTATGTCCCAGCCACAGCCGCCTGAAGGGTCTTCACTGCCGTGGCCGCCCGAAGGGTCTTCTCCGCCGTGGCCGCCCGAAGGGTCTTCTACGCCGTGGCCGCCCGAAGGGTCTTCTACGCCGTGGCCGCCCTAAGGGTCTTCTCCGCCATGGCTGCCCGAAGGGTCCTCACCGCCATGGCCACCCGAACGGCCTGCTCCGCCCTGGACGCCCGAGGGTCCAACAGCTTCGCCCTGGATGTCAAAGGGTTCATCTGCTTCGCCCTGGCCACGCCCTCAGCCTGCTCCGCCACTTCCTGCTCCGCCCTGGCCACCCCCTTAGCCTGCTCCGCCACGTCCATGTCCTGCTCCGCCCTTTGGAGGGAGTTTTACGACCCTTTACAACCATTTGTTTCCTAGAACAGTGTAAATGCAACAAAAACCTGGGCCAAACAGGGGCGCAACTACCCAGTTTCAGAGGGGTATGCAGCAACAATTTTAGCGCAGAAAAAAAAAAAAAAATAAATAAAATACAAATAAAATAAATGTAATGTAAGTGTGCTAAGTAATAAGTGAGTAGGAAGAAATGAGAGCTAACAGAAAAAAAATAAGTGCAAAATTGTCGTTTATTAACACAATATTAAACTATAGCTACTCCACCTTGATGATCCCCCCTAAGAAAACGTCTCGGTTACGTATGTAACCCTCGTTCCCTGAGTAGGGAACGGAGACGTTACGTCAGAAGTGACGGAGATTGGGGGATTTCGCATAGAAAGCCAATCCTCTTCGAGTATTAAAACACGAGCCAATGGCATGCAATGCCTTGGGGCTGCGGAATTTTGCATAGCGTACTCCGCCCTACTCCGTGAGTATAAAAGGAGGAAGTGAACGCAACCGCAGTATGTCTTCGCTGAGGAGCCAAGACTGAACTCGGCCTCTACCCAGCGATACAGCAGAAGTGGCAGGGAGACGTAACGTCTCCGTTCCCTACTCAGGGAACGAGGGTTGCATACGTAACCGAGACGTTCCCTTTCGTAGTCACTTCGAGTTACGTCAGAAGTGACGGAGATTGGGGGTCTGTGCCATCACGCCATCTTCAAGCTGTCTTCCAGTGCCCTGCGAAAGACTGAACCCCCGAGCTTTACCTACTTTTTTTTTTTTTTTTTTTTTTTGGGGATCCGACTTTGACACAGGATTACCAAGGTACACTGGGAAACATATCCCGAAGGGGACATGCAACCAGTTGCCTACCGAAGGGAGGACTTAAGAATACATATGGCCACATAGGAACGCATATGGAACACTGGAGTACCAACCGCAGGTGGCTAATAATTTAAACTCCAGGGGTGGCAGATGGCTTGCCAAGGGAAGACACATGCTCAGAGAGGCTTACAGTGGATAATACACATGAGACGGTTACCAAGGGGAACCATGCGCATGGAGGCACCTAGCTAGCATCCAGAGCAACAGCAGTGGCCCACATCGTCGGTGCTGGAGGACTCAAGACTTCAATGGAAGAACTGAGAAATATCGCACTTATCCAGTCCGGGGAGTGGAGTGGCGAGCAAGCGAAGACACCTGAGCGGGTCCAGTACCGGCCGGAACGAGTACGAGAGAGGACACTGGCTCAATTCGCAGATTATAGAATCTGGCGAAGGTGTTGGGTGTCGCCCAGCCTGCAGCTCTGCAGATGTCTGTTAGCGAGGCGCCGTGCGCTAAAGCCCAAGAGGAGGCTACACTCCGAGTGGAATGGGCCGTCACACCAAGGGGGCACGGAAGGCCTTGCTGCTGGTAAGACAAAGCAATGGCATCCACAATCCAGTGGGACAGCCGTTGCTTTGAGAGAGCCCTTCCCTTCTGGCTCCCTCCATGACAGACAAAGAGCTGGTCTGAGGTCCTGAAACACTGCGTTCTGTCGACATAGGTGCGGAGAGCACGTACCGGACAGAGCAGTGCCAAGGCTGGGTCTGCCTCCTCCGGGGGCAGCGCTTGCAGGTTCACCACCTGGTCCCGGAAGGGAGTGGTGGGAACCTTGGGCACATATCCAGGCCGGGGTCTCAGGATCACGTGAGAGTAAGCCGGCCCGAACTCCAGGCACGCTTCGTCAACGGAGAATGCGTGCAGGTCCCCCACCCTCTTGATGGAGGCCAATGCAACCAGGAGTGCTGTCTTCATGGACAGGAACTTTAACTCTACTGATTGCAAAGGCTCAAAGGGATGCCTCTGCAGAGCACTTAAAACTACTGAGAGGTCCCAAGAGGGTACGAGGGGAGGACGAGGCGGATGCAGCCTCCTCGCTCCCCTCAGGAACCTGATGACCAGGTCGTGCTTCCCTAAGGACTTACCTTCCACTGCTTCATGAGAGGCGGCAATGGCCGCGACGTAAACCTTAAGGGTGGAGGGCGACAGCCTGCACTCCAACCCTTCTTGCAGGAAGGAAAGCACGACACTGATCGGACATCTCCGGGGGTCTTCTCCGCGAGAAGAGCACCAATTGACGAAGAGGTTCCACTTCAACGCATAAAGGTGTCTCGTGGACGACGCTCTTGCGGAAGTGATGGTTGCCGCCACCGCAGGTGGCAGCGAACTCAAACCTGCCTCGTCCCGTCCAGGAGCCACACGTGCAGCCTCCAAAGATCGGGACGAGGGTGCCACAGAGTGCCCCGTCTCTGAGAGAGTAGGTCTTGTCTCAGAGGAATAGGCCAAGGAGGTGCTGTCGCGAGGAGCATGAGATCGGAGAACCACGTCTTGGTGGGCCAATAGGGGGCTACCAGCAAGACCTGCTCCTCGTCCTCCTTGATCTTGCACAACACCCGTGCAAGGAGGCTCACTGGGGGAAACGCATACTTGCGTGGGCCCCGTGGCCAGCTGTGCGCCAGCGCATCCGAACCGAGAGAGCCCCAGGTCAGAGAATAAAACTGGGCGCAGTGGGCTGAGTCCCGGGAGGCGAACAGATCTATCTGTGCCTCCCCGAACTCTTTCCAGATCAGCTGGACCGACTGGGGATGGAGTCGCCACTCGCCGGAGATAGGACGGACCCGAGACAGCTCGTTGGCTGCCCAGTTCCGGTCTCCAGGAATGTGAACTGCACGAAGGGACCTCAGGTGCTTCTGACTCCATATCAAGAGGTGGCGGGCGAGCTGCGACAACTGGCGCGAGCGTAGACCCCCCTGGTGGTTGATGTACGCTACAGCCGTAGTGTTGTCTGAGCGGACAAGCACATGCTGGCCCTTGAGCAACGCTCTGAAGCGGTGCAGGGCGAGCCGTACTGCCAGCAGCTCGAGGCAATTGATGTGCATGAGGCGCTGGGCCCCCGTCCAGGAGCCGGCGGCTGCATGCCCATTGCACATGGCACCCCAACCCGTGGTAGATGCATCCGTGGAGACGATGAGATGCCTGGAAACTCGCTGAATAGGGACGCCCGTCCGTAAAAAGCTGAGGTTCGACCACGGGAAGAAGGTTCGCCGGCATGCCGGAGTCACTGGGACTCGGAGCGAGCCGCGATGCCATGCCCACCTCGGGACTCGATCGCGAAGCCACAGCTGAAGCGGTCTCATATGAAGCAAACCGAGCGGCGTTGCCGCGGCCGCGGATGCCATATGCCCCAGGAGCCTCTGAAAAAGTTTCAGTGGAACCGCACTCTTGCCCTCGAACTGACGAAGACAAGTCAGCAGTGAGTGCGCGCGCTCGTTCGTGAGCTGCGCGGACATGGCGACCGAGTCTATCTCCACGCCGAGAAAAGAGATCCTCTGCACGGGGCAAAGTTTGCTCTTTTCTCGGTTGACCCGAAGGCCCAGACGGGCTAGGTGCCGGAGCACCAAGTCTCTGTGTTCGCAAAGCTGAGCTCGAGAGTGTGCTAGTATCAGCCAGTCGTCGAGATAATTCAGGATGCGAACCCCGTGTTCGCGAAGGGGAACAAGGGCTGCCTCGACGATCTTCGTGAAGACGCGAGGGGACAGAGCTAACCCGAATGGGAGAACGGCGTACTGATATGCCTGGCCCTCGAAGGCAAACCGAAGAAACGGTCTGTGTCGAGGTAAGATGGACACATGGAAGTACGCGTCCTTCAGGTCGATCGCTGCAAACCAATCCTGATACCGAACACATTCGAAAATGCGTTTGGCCGTGAGCATTTTGAACGGTAGTCGATGGAGAGAACGGTTCAAAATGCGCAGGTCCAGGATCGGTCGTAACCCACCGGTCTTCTTGGGGACAATGAAGTAGGGGCTGTAAAACCCGGACCTCACCTCGGCTGGAGGGACCGTCTCGATTGCACCCTTCGCCAGCAGGGTCGCAATCTCCGCTCTCAGGACTGGGGCATTGCCACCGACTATCGTGGAGCGAACTCCCCTGAAGCGGGGAGGAGACCGTGCGAACTGAATCGCGTAGCCGAATCTGATCGTTCTGATGACCCAGCGGGATACCCCGGGAAGCGCTAGCCAGGCTTCCAGGAAGTGAGCCAACGGGGTCATGTGAACCACAGACGTCCCCCCGGAGGGGCAGCGTGGCGGGTCGACTGGCACGCGTGCGGGAGTTACCCCGCTCGGATGCGTCGAAGCCCGCTCCCCGACAGAAGGGACCAGGGAAAGCGGAGCGTTCCACGGGGGTCCGTTCTGCCGGGGGTCTGGCGAGAGAGGGGGAAGGGATTGGTGTAGCCCGGGGACGACACACTCACCCTTCCGCGCCCTCCGAGACAGAGAGGAGTGAGTGGGCCGACACACTGGGGCATCGGGGGCACTCACTCCAGTCTGTGAGCTCAGTGAGGATGTCAAGTCTTTCTTTAACCAGTTCAGGGTGCTGCCCACCCGTGGGTGAGCAGCGGGGAGCTGAGAACAAAAGATTCTCCCCCGGCCCTCCACCGGGGGAAGGAGGGGGCCTGCTACCGCATCCTGGGAAAGACTCGAGATCGACACTGAGCTGCCCGTGTCAGGATCTTCGCTTGGCCTGGCGTTTAGCGGGGCGAGCGGCCTGAGGGGGCTGTGACGCCGGCCTGCGGCCTCCTCGACGCCGGGGCCCGGGTGAAGGCTGCTGCTGGGGCCGGGCGGGAGGGAGGGGAGCCGCAGGGGGGCGTCCTCGGCGGCGAGCAGGGGGAGGCACCTGTGCCGACGACTGGGTGGAGGCAGCAGCTGGTCGTCGGGGCAGGATGTGTTTAATGGCCTCCGTCTGCTTCTGGGCAGTGGAGAACTGTTGGGCGAAGTCCTCGACCGCACCGCCGAAAAGGCCAACCTGGGATAGCGGAGCGTCGAGCAGACGAGTCCGCTCAGCGCTCCGCGTATCCGCCAGGTTGAGCCACAGATGACGCTCCTGAACCACGCTAGTGGCCATCACCTGACCAACGGCGCGAGCAGCCACTTTCGTTGCCCGGAGAGCAAGGTCAGTGGCGGACCGCAGTTCTTTAAATGCCGTCGGATCAGTCCCGCCCTCGTGCATGTCTCTGAGCAACTTCGCTTGGAAGACCTGCAAAGTGGTCATAGCATGCAGAGCGGAGGCCGCCTGTCCCACCGCTCTGTAGGATCGCGCCGCCATAGCAGACGAGAACCCACAGGCTTTGGATGGGTGCTTAGGAGGACCACGGGTGGAAGCGCTCTGTGGACACAGCTGCATCGCAACAGAGCGCTCCACCGGGGGCATCCCAGTGTACCCACGGGCGGCCCCGCCGTCGAGGGGGGGAAAGGCGGGGGAGAGATCGCGCTCTCGAGTGGACAAAGGAGCCCCCCAAGAGCGCGATAACTCCGCATGCAGCTCGGGGAAAAAAGGTATTGGAGTCGGCCGTGGCTTTGCAGCGGCAGCCTTGTCCAAAAACCAATTATCCATCCGTGAGAGGTCGGGGCAGGATGGAGGTTTCCATTCTAGCCCGATACTCCCAGCGGCTCGAGACAGCATGGCCGTCATCTCGGGATCTGACACGGACAACGCTGGAACTCCCGAAGGAGGCAACGCAGCCGGATCTTCCTCTCCCGAGGAATCAAGCCCGCCTAGTGATGCTGTGATAGACATCGCATCATCATCTGGGGCGCTGCTCGAAGCAGCCGGTGCCGCCGAAGAGACAACCGACCGAGTCGAACTAGCGCCCGCTGGCTCACGCACTGAGGCGGGAGGTGTGGCCCGAGGAATCGTCGGGGCTTTATCCCACACCGTCACCGTTAGATCGCCCGGTCCCCGGGTCGACGGGCCCCCTTTTGAAAAGGAAGCCGATCGAGTAGGGGGGACCGGGGCTCTCACTCTAGTGAGATCATTGAGCCGCGACCTCAGTGTGGAGATGGTCATGCTCCCACAGAAGGAACATGAGTCATCCACGAACGCTGCTGCTGCATGCTGAATGCCCAAGCAAACAACGCAGCGTTCGTGACCATCAGATGACGATAGAAATCTACCACATCCAGAAGGGCACGGGCGAACCATCTTTAAAAAGACGTGCCGCGTGCAGCTCTTTTACAGAGAGGAGAGAAATTCACTCTTTCAGCGCTGAGGCTGCCAGGGAGAAGCGCAAAGTCTGGCAAACCACTGCACAGATCGCAGGCAATGCAGAATCTCGCTGGGTACCGCCGTCACACCAACACTGAAGAGGACGCTCGTCTCGAAGAGTCTTGAATCAGCTTTGAGGAGTGAAGAGGTTCTCTTGGCTCCGAAGCGAAAACATACTGCGGTTGCGTTCACTTCCTCCTTTTATACTCACGGAGTAGGGCGGAGTACGCTATGCAAAATTCCGCAGCCCCAAGGCATTGCATGCCATTGGCTCGTGTTTTAATACTCGAAGAGGATTGGCTTTCTATGCGAAATCCCCCAATCTCCGTCACTTCTGATGTAACTCGAAGTGACTACGAAAGGGAACTATAAGCTCCATTAGAACAGCAATACCAGTGTTTCTCACAGGATTTTAAGTAAAACTGTGGTAGGTTGACCTCTGTTTCTCTAGGGGGAATCGGGGGCATGCTCCCCCATAAGAAAATTTTGTGTTCTGTAATGTTGAATTCAGCTGGCTGGTGCACTTTGAGAGTTCAAAATTAAAAGCTCCAACCCATATTCAGGGTGCAAATTAAACAGAGAAAAATTTGATCCTCTTTTAGTTAGTGTCTGTCTACATTACACTACTACATAATAATAGTTATAATATTAATCCCATGATAGTAATAGCCATAAAGGCTATTGTAAAACAAACGCACAGAAAAATAAAGGAAACTTTCATAATTAGTTTTGCACTAATTTCTATACTTGAAAGATATAAGCGCATAATGACATATTTCATGGGCCAGTGTGTCAGAAAAAAAAAAAATAAAGCTGACTTTTTTTGACCAATGCATTACACCAGCACAGCACCGCCAATTAAGCAAAAAACAAAACAAAAACAAAAACAAACAAACAAATGGGCCGCCGATGTATGAGTTTTGTGGGCCGTTAAGACAAATAAATTAAAAAAGGATGAAATGTATTGTCTGAAAAGCACGTCGGCCCAGCGGGAATCTCAGTTCCGATGGCCTGGCCAGCCACCGAGATATAGATAGCCATGCCTGGATGTCACATTTTAAATCCTACCTGTTGGCTTTCAGCAATTCATGCAGTTATTTAGCTGCTGTCGTATCAATTCACATGCCATCTCCTTTTCTCTCTTTCTTTTTCTATTTTTAGCCCCACAGCATTTTGTTTTATCCATCTTTTTCGACGACAACTAACTACTCGTACCTGCTCGCTCAGCGCTCACGGCGCCCCCGCCCGCTCGCGATATTCTCCATGAGGGCGCCTACTCTAGCCTGGCTGTTAGTCCTCTAAAATTTTATATAACATTGAAGGAATGCAGAAATGATTTAGAAACGCACAACAGCAGCTACATATAGAAATAGCTGCCGTTATAGCCTATATATATATATATATATATATATATTTTTTTTTTTTTACCATCGCTTTGGCGCCCCCCATTGTGCTGCGCCCCTATGCACCGCATATAGCGCATACCCACTTTTTGCGCCACTGGGGCCAAAAATCCCCTTTTACAAATCTACTGCAAATGTTGGCCAGAACGAGACTTCCTTATAGATTTCCACGACGCATGTGCGAGATTTGCGATCTGCTAACACCAGCTTACACTACTTCAGATCGCAATTCTCGCGCATGCGGCGTGGAAATCTATAAGGAAGTCTCGTTCTGGCCTACAAGGAAGAAAAGAAATAGTCGAATAAACTCGTTATTTTTGTTTGTTTTTTCGCACAAAAAGTATTCGCGTCGTTTGATAAACATATAGTTCTGCCACGGTAGTCACTTGAGATATTTAAACATTTTCTTCATTGACTTTCTGGGCCGTCAAGAGGCAGTCCTTTAGGAGCCAATGTGGTAGTTATACAGCTCTCAAATTTAATCAAAAATATCTTCATTTGTGTTCCGAAGACGAACGAAGGTCTTACGGGGTTGGTACAGCATGGGGGTGAGTAATTAATGACTTAATTTTCATTTTTGGGTGAACTAACCCTTTAAGATAAATGAAATTCATGTAGTAAATGCAGGTAGTTATTTAGCATTTAGTAGTGGTCAGTTGTCAGTTAAATGTGTTTGTGAGCTCATCTAAAGTGAGGACTATTAATGCTTTGTAAAGCATTTATAAAGGAGATTTAAAGGCGCATCAATCTTCTAAAAAGTAAAATGTAACAAACACAGTGATACAAAACATAAGTATTTAACAGCCTTTAAATCTCCTTTATAAATGCTTCACATGGCATGAATAGTCCTCACTTTAGATGAGCTCACAAACATAGTTAACTGACCACTACTAAATGCTTTATAACTACCAGAATTAACCCTGAATTGCAGCATAAATACATGTTAATAAAGCATTTTTTAACACACTAACCATCACTATATGTCTGAATGATAAGATATATGAATCTACATTTAAAAAAAAGTTTATTAATCATTTACTTACACTTTCTAAATAATTTTATGAACCACTGAAAACTATTAAATAACTGGTTTAAAAAAATGCAATTCTTCATTTAGAAATGATAAATTGATTATTAATAAATGACGAAAATAAAATTATTAAACAAATTATAGATATGCTTTTATATCAAGAAGAAAGCATTTATAGCTATATTTATAAACTGCTTATTAATGTCTATTAATGCTTTATGAATGATGAATTAACTGTTTACTCATGCTTAACTAATGATTATTAGCGTGTAGTTATTATAAAGTGTTACCTATTTTGCTATTACACCAATAAACCATAAATTAAATTACTAATCTTTCTTTCATTTTGAGCTTGAATTCCCAGTTATTATCAAAATAATTTATTATACAGATTTTATTGTACTCAAATGGATTGCATTGATAGTCAAAAGAAGGTTATTGCAGGAACATATTTAAAATATAGAGCAACATAATAATAATCGAGATGTAGCCAAGAGGTAAGGCAATATTATTTTAAGATCATCATACTTCTTGACTGGACAGATCGATATCGCAGAAGCTTGCGTTAAACTGTATTGGGTGTTCCCTTATTTCTTAAGTAGTAGTTTGCTTTTATTAATTTACAACACCATTAGCCTTATTAAGAGGTGAAAAAAACTGAAAAGAACCAATGGTTGCCCTGAATTTAGTTTAAAAAAGCATGTTTTGTTGGAAATTGTTCACTGCTTGAGGCCTCTCTTTTTTTCCTCTGTTTGTGTCATCACAACAGTTTGGGAGAGGAAGAATGGAGAAGGAGAAAATGGGTGTTTGGCATGTTGGGTGTGAAGCAGGAGGAACAGAGGGGAAAAAGGGCCAAGCCAGTGCTTCGACCGGTGGAGAGAAGGGGTCGTCAGAACCTTGTGCCCCTGATTGCACTCCATGTAAAGACTGGTTCCTCTATCATAAGTGATGAATGGCGGGCATATCGTACGCTAGGTGAGCTCGGGTACGACCATGTGACAGTTAATCACTCCAGGTGGTATGTGGATCCAAGAACGGGTGCCAGCACCCAACATATTGAACGTGCCTGGAGAAGCATCAAGGAGCAGGTTTGGAGGCAGAGGGGGAATCGAACAGAACGCATACTGTCTGACAATCTTTGCCTTGTTAAATGGATGGAGTGGCTGGGCAGGAGACACAAAGGTGGCCCTCTCAGAAGGCTCCTGTCCTGCATGATATAGCGAAGACCTACCAAGTACCAAGTTAGGATGTAGCATGTATTTTTTTTTTTATTTAGTTTTTTTTTTCAAGCAACTACTTTGTTGTAATCAAAATTAAAATCCCTGCAGCGCTGGGCTGACATGCTGAGTCAAACTAAGTCAGGGCAAAGTTGTCTACTGCTGCTATGTGTGTGTTGTGTGTTTTTCCTGAGTTGAGCCCTTAGCCTCTCCCTTGCTACATCACAGTTAAGTCAGAGGAGGGATTCGTCTTTATTAAAACCTTCTTAAGACTGCACCAAATTCAGCAATGCTTTCTTCATTAGCAACAAACCTAAGCTAATTTTAAAGTAGATTGGATGAACACTTCTTGAGATATGGAAGTCACTGAGTGAGAGAGGGAAATAATTCAATTTTCTATGTAGTAAGTCTGTTTTAATTTGCGTTTAGTTAAGTTATGAAATGTGTATTATTATACAAAAAATGTCACAGTGTGATTTCCTGCTTCACAAATAAAACACCATTTTTTACAAACATTCCTTACAGTTCCCATTTTATTTTGGGTAGCTGCAAGGTGCATTGTTAATGGTTAATAAGTGCATAATGAAGGAGTTATTAATTTAAATAAGACACTGTTCCCACTTTATTTTAGTTAGCTGCAAGGTGCATTGTTAATGGTTAATAAGTGCATAATGAAGGAGTTATTCATTTAAATAAGACACTGTTCGCACTTTATTTTAGGTAGCTGCAAAGGAGCATTGTTGCTGTGGGACAATGTGGGAGACACCAATAAAATGCAATATATTATTTTAAATATTATCATTACTATAGTAGAACAATACGTAACATACATACATAACACATCATTTTAGGTTTACGTTTAGAACTTTTAATATTTAATATTGCACAGACCACAACTGGCCAACAAATAAGTCGAAAAATATATTATGCTTAAATGTACCAAATAAATAAATAAATAAATAATACAATATACATACAATCTTTGTAGTTGTTGTGTTGGCTTTAAATGTTAAGCTGAGTTAATATGCTTGGTCACTAGGGGTTGCTATGAACCTAGAGTGTTGAAGGAAAAGAAAGAGGAGAATAAAAGAAAATGGAGTGTTGAGCTACTGCACGTTTGTTTGCTGCGTTTCATTTTATTAGTAATAGTATCAAGATACAACATTTTGGCAATGAGGATGGCAGCTCTCAGTTCTCACACAAAGGTGGCCCTCTCAGAGGCTCCTGTCCTGCATGATATAGCGAAGACCTACCAAGTACCAAGTTAGGATGTAGCATGTATTTTATTTTATTTTTTTCGTTTTTTTTTTTTTTTTGCTAGCTCTGGTAATTCAAGTGAGATTAACTAGTTCAGAGAAGTGCAATTTGTTGATTGTTTGTCCTCCGGATTTAGTTTTCTTGAGAATAACTCATCTAAACAACTTCACAGGTCCCACTATTTGCAGAGGACTTTCAAAACAGTAAGATTAAAACTGATTTTAGCCGCTGGCTTGTTAGATCCTCCACAATCGACCTCCATACTGTGGCCTGGTTCAGCTCTATCACTCATGTTCACTTCTAGCTGTTTCAGAAGTGGTATTCTGTTATGGCTGAGTTAATATGCTTGGTCACTAGGGGTTGCTATGAACCTAGAGTGTTGAAGGAAAAGAAAGAGGAGAATAAAAGAAAATGGAGTGTTGAGCTACTGCACGTTTGTTTGCTGCGTTTCATTTCAATGAGGATGGCAGCTCTCAGTTTACCTACGCCGGCTTTGTTCTTGCCATGCCCGGGCCATACCTCAGTACCGATTCATACTTGGCGGAAGATGTTTGAAAACTTTCTTGTCGCCATCGATGCTACAGGAGATCGGTGGCCGGAGGAGAGGAAGCGCGCCGTTTTACTACAATACCTGGGGGCCGAGGGGTTAAAAGTATTCTACACGCTGCCTGATACAGGTCGATCTGTTGCCGATGCTTTCAAGGCTTTGGAAGAACATTTCCAGCCAGCTACCAATGTTGTTTTCGTACGACAAAAATTCAGACAACGCGCCCAAAGGCCAGATGAATCAGTAAAGGATTTTGTTGTTGCCCTACGTGAACTCAGTGTACACTGTGACTTTGGCGATCATACGGAAGAGATGATCCGGGATCAATTAGTGGAAAAGGTATCCTCCGCACGTATTCGGGAGAGTATCTTGTTACAGCCACAGTTAACATTGAAGGACGCGCTGCTGATGGCTGGCCAAACAGAGACGGCCGTGGGGAACACTCAAATGCTCGATGCGGCATCAGTGCACGAGATTAAATCTGCTCAGCGTGGCGTGTCAAAACGAACTCAGAAATACCATGGAAACCATGTGAGTAAAACACGATCACGGTATACTGCACAGAAAAATCACAGTTGTTTTCGTTGTGGGTCTGGCTCTCACTTGGCTAATGCTTTAAATTGCCCTTCTGCCAAAGTTAAAAGTAAGAGTTGTGGAAAAGTGGGACATTTTGCAAGGGTTTGCCGCTCAGAAAAAAAGTGCAAGTACTTGACACCCCTGAAATGGAGGTCCCCGAAATAGTGCAGGTGCTTGAAGTGCAAGGGAAACCGCTGTGTGAGAAAATAAAATGCACTGAGGGAGTGGGCCCCGTCCCGGTCGAGCTCACAGTCGACACGGGCTCTGCCGTTTCCATCCTCCCTCACCACCTTTATAAGCGTCATTTCAGTACATCTTCTTTACAACCTCCCCGTGTGAAACTGGTGACTTACTCTAAGGCGGCACTGCCTGTTCTTGGATGCTTGTGTGCACATGTATTTTACGGAGATGCGGTGGCCAGTACTAGTACTATAGTACTATACTAGTACTATATATATTTTTTTTTTCTATGTATTTTTGGGGACTGTGTTTTATGCCTTGTGGTAATGTTGCGTGTTGTGCCTTGTATTTTTACTGCTGGCTGTACAAATAATTGCCCTCAGGGGACAATAAAGTAACCTTAACCTTAATCTATGTTGTTGAGACAGGCACCCCTATACTGGGCATGGACTTAGTATCTGGCCTAAACATTCATATTGCTGGAAATGAAGTGGTCCCACCCCCCTCTCCTACCATGGTTAGACAAGTGACGGCCACAACTGAGGCCATCGGATGCGCTAAAGGCTTTGTGCATCGGGTGAAAGTAAGAGAGTCAGTAGCGCCGGTACAGCAAAAGCTGCGCAGACTTCCTTTAACGGTTAGGAATGCAGTCTCCAAAGAACTTTTTCGGTTACAAGCTGAAAACATCATTGAGAGAGTGGATGCTTACCCATGGGTGTCACCTATTGTGGTGACAAGAAAGAAAAATGGAGAAATTTGCTTATGTGTGGATTTGCGGGAACCAAACAGGGCAGTAATAATCGATAGCCATCCACTTCCACACATTGAGGACTCATTCACTGAATTGAAGGGGGCCACAATATTTTCAAGCATCGATCTGAACAATGCATACCTCCAAGTAATGCTTCACAAGGACAGCAGAGATCTGACGGCTTTCATCACCCATGAAGTGTTGTTTAGATTTTGTCGGGTACTGTATGGTTTGGCCTCGGCACTGGCAGCTTTTCAGTCTTCTTGCTGCATTACCGTGCTACACCTCATGCCGCCACTGGTGTTGCTCCCTGTGAACTCTTGCTTGGACGCAAACTGAGAACAACCTTAAAAGTTTTGCCCACCCGGCCCTCTGCTTGTATGGATGCTACAGTGCAAGCTCGCGTTCATGCTCGTCAGTCTCAAGTCAAGATCTACACTGATATCAAACGCGCAGCGAAACCATCCGCGTTAAGACCAGGTGACAGAGTGCGGGTGAGGATACCTACATATGTGAAAAAGGGCAGGCCGAAATTCAGTCCGCCTTGTACAGTGCGGGGACAAAAAGGTCAGGACACATACATCCTGGATGATGGGAAAGTGTGGAATGCAAAACACCTGTCAATATGTCCGGGTAAAAACCATTCGGATAATGATCCTACAGAGGTTCCAATGCCGGTTGTTACACCGGTAGCTCAAAGACAGTCCAGAATCAGACGTCCGCCAATCTGGCACAAAGACTTTGTTACATAAACTGTACACAGGCACACTCATCACGTCAGTACATCTCTACTAAAGTTGTTAAGTTTCCAGATGTTGATGTTGTATAGTGTATCTGCACAGTTCTGATGCTTCTGTATTGTATGGGGAGATTACTGGAGTCCGTAATTGTTGATGGATATGAAGGAATATGCATCTTTTTGAGTTATGTAATAAGAGACCTTAAGGTACTTTCCACATGATAACCTTAGCGAATTAGGTATGTTAAAACAGTTGTTCTTTGGTTATTGGCTTGTTCAGGATTGCAATAAGCTATGTTAATATATCTTCCATTGCAACATGACATCATGACTTTTGCGTAAACATATACGCCACTTTCGAGTCAGGTGGCGTGTTATCTCTACGCATTTTGTGCTATCCGCGTGTATCCGCGTGTATGCGTATGTCTACGCCATTAACTTTCGCGTCATTCCGCGTGTCTGAACACGCAGTCAAATCTCCAGTCATAAATGCCATTAACCCCAGTGACGGTTAAGTTTAGGGATGGGGTTGAGGTAAGTCATATCTTTTTTTTTACCTAGGATGGTAAGGGAACAGTCATAAATGCCATTAACCCCAGTGACGGTTAGGTTTAGGGACGGGGTTGAGGTAAGTCATATATTTATATAACGTTAAGTCAACGGCGTTCATAAACACGCTGAAAGGCGATTATGCGTCTTGATAGCACGCCAAAAATGGAAATACGAATTGGCGTGTCATACACACGCTACTTCATGAGATCAGTCTGTCCATTGGGTAATATTCTTAAAAGTGAGGAAAGTGTTGTGTTGGCTTTAAATGTTAAGCTGAGTTAATATGCTTGGCCACTAGGGGTTGCTATGAACCTAGAATGTTGAAGGAAAATAAAGAGGAGAATAAAAGAAAATGGAGTATTGAGCTACTGCACATTTGTTTGCTGCGTTTCATTTTATTAGTAATAGTCTCAAGATACAACAGTAGTGAACATTAAAACTATAAACAGTTTCACAAGAAGTGCTCCCAGAACGTTCCCTGCAGGTTATTTTTTAGATTTAAAAAAAAATCGCAAAAAATCAATCTCGCCTAGGGCAACCAAAGGGATAAAGCCGGCCCTGGGCACAAAATAACCAATTACTTATTCATTTTGATGTTTTTGAATGCAAAAACCAAGCAAATGTCATAAATTGATCTCAGACAACAATATAATAAAATTTAAAAAGCCAGTTCATGACCCGTTAATATTCTATCTGTGGCGCTGCATTAAACCTTTGACGTGTTTCAATCATCAAACAGAAAGTCATCAAAGCTTAGCCTGCTGTTGGGAGGGACTCAAGGTGTACTTGTCCTTTATTAGATGACATTGATTGTTTATCCATACTTCTTAAATGACTGACACATTCTCTCATAATGGTTTCAATTCCTATTTCTTGTGCAACAGCTTGTGAGAACTGAACCAGCAGGAGGACAGGCGGATCTTTGTCATTCCTCTATCACCATGTGGAGCATCATAATGATACTAACGTCTTTCACACATGCCTGCTTAAGATTTTCTCTGAAAGCATGATCTCATTCACTCCGCTTATGATGTTTGAAGGGAAACATGCATTTGGAAGCTGCTTTTATTTAAAGTGACTCACATTTCATTAACGGAATACATTTTATGCCTTTCCTGAGAACTGAACCCTTGACATTGGTGTTGCAAGCACAAGGCTTCAAATCCCCCAAACCCTTTCAAATGAAAGAAAATAGAAAATTAATTTAGTATTTTTAGCACTTTAGCATTATTTTATTGTATAATTTATATTTTTTATTATTGTCATGCACTCTTATGCATGTGTTTGTAAAACCCGATTAGAGACTATAGACAAAAAAAACTTGCAATACTGAAATGTGCGCAATCCTTGTAAATCCAATGAATAATGCATATTACATTTTATGTAAAAAAATACATATTTTGAGGCTAAAATTTCTCCAACCTAGGTTTATTGAAAAAATGTGACTGTGGTGACATGCTAGCAAAATATTCCACTGCTTCTTGCATTTTTCAACATTTTCAATTGAAATGTCCATTGAGGGTTCAAGAAGCATATTCAGTTTTTTCCAAAACTGAGAATCTTGAAATTGGCAACATGCTATTGCTAATTCACTCCTGCATTTAAATGCATTTGTAACTCCTGAAACTTTGCAGTGTTTACATAGTGACCAAATCTTCTTGCAGGCTTCATGTCCTTTGTTAAGAGGAGACCTTTATTTCCTGATGGAATGATAAACGCTGTGGCCGTTTCTGTCCTTGTGGCCGTTTCTGTCCTTGAAAGCAATTATTACGATCCATAAATATGCCGTGTGCTGTTCACAAACACTGTCACATTGAACTGTCAAATGAATGTCGACAGCGACACACATGGACAGATGCAAGTGAAATGACATTTGAAGTCCTTGTCATCTGCACAGATGCTAAAAGAATTTTGTAATGTAAGCATGAGCTTCAGGTCGCAACAGACATTAAGTTCCCTCTCTACTCTTGGTAATGCATCTCTTACTGTCTTTTTCTCCTTGTGTTTATGAGCAGATTATTATGAGCTGGTGGGAGAATGTGGGTTGAAGGTTAATGTCTTTTGGCTGCTTGTGTATGTACAGTATGTTTCTCCGTGCTTGATGAAGAAGGACAGCTCACTTCCTCGAGACATGTCCAATAAGGACAAACAGCCGTCTGAGAATCACTGCGAGACCAATGACACCGGAGCGGAGCGTGTTTTTCCCCAAGACGCTTCCTGAATTAGAGAGGTTTGTCTCTGTCTGCGGCAAATGTCCTAATGGCTAATGCAAGAAAAGCCCCCAGATCCACTCATCCTTAATATCACTGATGAGACCAAAGACACCATCTTAGTCTTCTGTCCTTAGATGTCACCAAAATAAATATGAATTATTTATAATTAATGACCCTAAAAATTTGATTAAACCATCAAAATATGAGAGAAAATATTTGACATTTTTGAAATATTTTAAATATGAGGGAACAAAATCATCAAAATTATTTGACATAAAAGACAATCTATGTGCCTACATGTTGTATTTAAAAAAAGCATAGAAAAACAAAAAGCTCCTGCAGGGTTCCTGCACACTTTTTTTAAAGTAAAATTTAAGGCTTTTTATGACCTTTTTAAGACCTGAAGAAATCAAAATTAATACCATACATTAGGGGTGTGCAATATTGACAAAAATATATCTCGATATTTTCAACGTTTTGTTGATAATAATTAGTTGATATTTTACTGATTGTGTTTTTGTGCTGGTGCCATGGCTGGTTTAGCCCTGTTGTTGACAGCAGACTCGCGGAGATATTTATATTTTTCATATTCTATGCAGTGGTCAGCTCACAGCAGTGACAGAAATTATTAATTAATGTGCAATATTTGCCACCTTAAATTGATTTCCAGGGGCATTTTCACCTATTTATGGAGTTTTTTTCTAAACTTATTTAGAGTTATGCATCACGTTTTATGTCAATTATACAGTAATTATACTTATTAATACAATAATATTTAATTACACAATAATTATACAGTACCACTGTTAGCAGTCAAATTAAATCATTCAATCAAAAATCCATCTTTGCAGTGCAGAGGTGACACAGAAGTAGCATTAGAGGTGGCATTAATATTTACACTCCATTTACAATTGCATAAAAGATATAAATATACGTCTTTTTATATTCAATCAAATCAATATTCAATATTCAATATTTAAATGTGAAATGATTTCTAATTTTAACGTTTTACTTTTAATATGAAACTAAAACCGCCAGTAGGCGGCGGTAAATCGCTGTCTTAATTAGCGAGTTGAGGGAGTCATTCATTCAATCGATTTGTTCAAACGGGAAAGAAGCAAGTGATTGAATCGTTAAAATGACTCGTTCAAAACGCGGATTTCCTTCAAGAAATCATCGCTGTCTGTTGCATTCTGCTACGGTTTCATTTTGAAATTCTAGTCAGCGAAATAAAGGGAAAACAAACAATATCGATAATGTTATGTCTAAAAACTAACTCACAATGTCAATTTATTTTTAATTTAACTATTGTATAACATAAATATCACACTTGTGCATGGCAAAATGGCACTCTTACTGATGTGATATTCTAATATAACAACATGATATAAATATAAGGCAAAAACTAATTTGGGGACATACCTACAGTATAACCATAGACATAATAAATAACGTTACATGTCTATGCCTATAACTGCACACAACACGAGAGACAAATGCGATGTCAGCTCACACTCACAGTGCCTCGTCCATTGTTAAAACAATTAGAATATCATAATAGACAATACACATCGCACACCTCTACGCACATAAAGAATAACTTGCGACTTAACTGACATCTGCCAACTTTCTTCTCTCCTCCTCTCCTCTCTCGCGTGCAGGAGACAGACGTTATTCTGCCGCGAATGTGACGCGAAATGTCATGTGAACAAGCAAATCCACAAAGATAGATAAAAAATTAATACGTACGCAAATTTGACGGTTTTAATTTGGAAAACATTAAGATATGACTAAGTCGAAGTGTCATCTAAAATTTAAGACCTTTCATACGTAAAAATAAGACTTTATAAGACTTTTAATGGCCTTAAATTTGAAATATCTAATTTAAGACTTTTTAAGACTTTTTAAGGACCCGCGGGAACCCTGCTGTAACCTATGTTCCCTGAGAACAGGGAACGAGACACTACATCAATTGACGCTATGGGGAACGCCTCAGGTGCCTGACAGGTGTCTGAAATCAAATACCAACTGACAGCCCATGCATTATCAGCTCGAATGATGAGCACGTCAATCTGGATGTATAAAAAGGGCACCTTGAAACCGTGACAACATCCTATCGTCTGAAGGGACTGTTGCAGGCAGGCCCTGAGGCATGGCAAAGGGACGTATTCTGTTCTCAGGGAACATAGGTTACAGTCGTAACCTGAGACATTCCCTTCCGAAGGGAATTCAACAATACGTCAATTGACGCTATGGGGAACGAAATACCCACTTCGCCATGCTGAGGGGAGTGCATGCCTAAAGGCAGTGATAGCTGTCAGAACCAGTAATTCCAAGGAACACTGAAACCACTCACCCTAAGTCACATCGGGCTGTCAGTGACAGCACTCCCTACCAGTCATAGCCCAAGCTAATGATCCAAGAAAAGCCAGAACGTAATAATAATCGGGGGTAAATCTGGGCCAGCTCAAAGGCTTAGGACCACAACTTCCAAATAGATAGGGTCCCTTTTAGGGACTGTGGCTAGGGGCCCACAGGGACCCCGAGCCAGTCAATATTCAGGAGACTACGCCTCCTGAAATGCCCCCAGGCTGGCCTGGTGATCTGACAAAGACACACAGTCTGGCCATAGCCTGTCTGTCCAAGACAGAGCCTCTGGAAATTGCCTAGGAAAGGCATCCAAAAACTGAAGGTCTGCGAAGCCGGCAGGAACCACTGAGTTTCGGATCACGGAGACAGGATCCTCCGGCGAGTGTGACTCAACCTCAAAATAACAGGAGTCGTCTACTCAATCCACGGGTCTACCCAGTGCTCGCTCTTGAGCACTGAGGAAGTAAGAGAGGGATCAAAAATCAGGAAGGTCTACTGAGGCCCAAGACCTGATGACCCCTTATGTGGGGGATCAGATACATGAGGGCTCATGTCAGGAAGGCCATTCACTTGTGCGGCCTGAAATCCGATGACCACAGCATGTGGAACTTGTGGAATGAAGAACGTGGAATGAAGAAGGACAGCTCACTTCCTCGAGACATGTCCAATAAGGACAAACAGCCGTCTGAGAATCACTGCGAGGAAGGCCAGAGGCCTATAACCTGACAGAACCACAATGTGGGGCTACCTTGAAAAAGGCCTAATGAGAAATAAAACACCAGTTGTGGGAGATAGCTTGAAAAAGGGAAGTGCCTGTTGTAGTGTCTGGCGACAAAGGACACATCTAGAGTGGGACCCAAGGTGAAGAACCGGAGTCTGAACCACCTAAAAAAGGGGGTGAAGTGTACAGCGCAAACCCCTTCCATAAATATGGACAAACGCAAACACGAAACTGCGTGTGCATAGCCATTCTGGAACCAGGAAGGCCTGGTGTGGCTCAATCAGTTTATAGAATCTACTGAAGTTTGTGATTCAAAGAAGTGCAGTGCCAAAGAAACAACAGTCGTCGCGGACTTGGACTTTTACTTTATCAAGTGTGGGAAGTCAAGACACCAAACAAAAAGCGTTGGTAGATAACCTTTATGTATGGTTTAATATCTTTGTATGGTTTTCTCAGATCAATGTTTTTACCCCGTCAGGTTCTGCTCACTTTGGTCGTGGTTGATTTCAATCCAATGTTCAGTAAAATTTTAATAAAACACAATAAAATATCAAAAAATAAACACTGTCATGGTGATTTGCATATTTTGTATTAGTTTATTTTGTGACCACATAGCAAGATTGCACCAAATGACAATGGCCCTCATTTATCATTCTTGCGTAGAAACAGGCGTATATGTTGTTGACGTGAGATTATGCTTACACTCCTCTCACCGCCTGATTTATGAAGCTGTGCGTACCTTTGAAATCCAGGTGTACGCAATACCTGCCCTTGATAAATCCTGCGGCCGAAAACGATCGTCATTAGAATAACACGCCCCTAAATATTCAAGTCTCCGCTCCCCCCACGCCCTCATTTTACGCCATGGACACACGGAAGACGGCAAAGAAGAGAAACTTCTCTGACGTGGAGGCGAAATGACTTATCACAATGCATTATTTTACTGCATGTCTTTTGAATTAGCATTCAATTTCGAATCATGTCACATTTATAATAGTGATGATGATGATGTGATGTGAAGTACCATTCATTCACATTAATAATTGCATGACAATTTGTAATATTCTTCTTCTTATTATTATTTGTATTAATGACACTTATTGTTATTTAGAAGAAGAATGTCGTTATTATTATTTGTATTATTATTATAATTTAAAAGAAGAAGAATGTATTTTTTATTATTTTGCCAGTCTGAATTGAGATGAGATGAGATGAGATAACCAATCAAATCAAAGTAGGCGGGCTTTGCAGTATATTCACAGAAGCTGAGCGCGAATTTTAGCAGCACGACTCGACTTCAGCGCACGGGCAAGTGCGAGATATAAGTGCGAGATGTAGCTAAACTTATTAACGTTTTTTGAGGTCATGTTGACCAATGTTAAACAAATGACAAAAAATAATCAGGAAAACTAATATAGTTCTATAATTTTGCCCTTTTGAACTGAAATTAGGCATGTAACGTCAGCCTAATGTAATAATTCGTTTACTGTCATTGTGAGACTAGAAACGTTAACAAATCCGTTCATGTAAGGTACATGATTAATAATGAATGTGTACATATTGAAAATATAATACAAATTGTAGCCTTTAGTAAATAAAAAAGCTCAGCTTTAGGAAGGGGAGCGAAAGGGCACGATGAGGAGACAAGCGAGATGCGGAGAGAGCAGGTATTGACAAATTAACTGACTGTCTTCAAACGTCTTCAAATGCACATATCAGAGATTCAAAATTTAACCTTCTCAAATGTAGGACCTCTGATTATAAAGCCCTGTCCACGGCCCTGTATAGGCATCAGAATCAGAAAGCGCTTTATCCCAAGTGTGCTTTTTTGTACAAAAATGAAAAGCCTATTGTCAGTCAAAGCACAACTTTAGGAGGGGAAGAGACAGGGCAAGAGAAAAACAAAGAGAAAAAGAGTGTGATGCTGATGAGGAGAGAAAAATAATCAGCTGCCCACTGACATGGTTTCATTTAAAAAAAAAAAAAAAAAAAGCCTTCAAAACATCTTAAAATGGACATAATAGTTCAGAGAATTCAAAATTTTCTCGGGGAAACCCCGAACCCCCAACTATCACAACTCAGATTCAGGACTACAGTGGTTATAAAACCCTGCAATTTCATGGTAATGAAAGTGAGCATTAGACCCTAAATTAAACTTTTACCTTGTTTTTTTATTTTTTATTCATAACCACGCGACTTTCTGTCGTACGATAGAGACATTACTATATAGACAGGAGGAGAAGCTTGCAGGCAATCTTTCACTGTCTATGAGGCAATCCGGGGGACATGGAGGCACAAAGTCAAGGTAGAAGCCCATAAATAGAGAGTCCATAAAAGAAACGCGACAAAATATTTCAACAATGTTTTTGAGGAATTAGCTTATTCAGATTTGTCTTGGCAAAGCTACTAGAAGATTTTCAACTGTCAGACTGTCATCACGCTTAGTTTGAGCCTGCACAATCGCTCAGACATCAGATAGGAGTGCAATAATCAGGCTTCAGTCTTCTTCGTTGAAATCAATGGGGTTGCTGTGTCCATTTCTTTTACTGTCTATGGGTGAGAGACCCAGCCTGGTGACCACAACCTGCAGTAGCTACTTTCAGGAAGACCTGATAAGGCCTGTACCCTGACAAACCACACCAAGTGGAAGCTACTTCCAGAAGTTAGCCAGAAAAGGGCGTTTGTCGTAGCCTACTTCAGTGACAGGACGCCTCTTAAAGTGGGACCCAGAGAAAAGATCTGGGTCTGAGCCACATAAGAATTGACCGAAGCATACTGCGCTTGACCCTTACCATAAAAAAAATGGATTTTAGAAAATACACAAGACATCTCGTCGTGTGACTTACCATAAGAATAGGTGAAGTAGAGGTGGATGTACTTCACTCTGTATTCAGGTTATTCAGAGATTACACAAAAAACGGATACTTTTCAAAGTCTGTTATTGTGATTTATGTTTCTGATATTTAAATACACTGTAGATTACATAAAGAAATACGGTACAATGTACCTGTAACGGTCACCAGCTGGAGTGCCCATGAGATCCACTCCAGATAAGACTATTATTGCTCACTGCTTGGACTACATTTCCCATCATACACCTCCCTGGACTGATTACACCAGACACCATACACCTGTCCTGCACTAATTGCACACACACCTGCACTGTATTTACACACATACATAAAAGACATCTTCACTCACCACTTCCCTGCGAAGTCTTGTTTTTCTGTTGTGAATATTTCTAAGAGTTTATTTCTGTGACTGCCTTATTGTTTTGTGACCCTGCCCGTTTTGGATATTTCCCTGTCTGCTGCCTGCCTACGTTACCTCTGCTTTGTTCCTTGACGTTGTCTGTGTGCTGCCTGCCCTGATCTTCTGCCTGGTAATTCGACCTCGATTCAGCCTCTTTTCCAGTACTGTGTCTGCTGTCTTTGACCCCTGCCTGTCTGACGAATCCGTTAATAAACTTTATGCTGCACATGGATCTCTCTGAGTCTGGTGATTCACAACAGTACCATACAAATTTGAAGGATTTTTTTCCGTAGGGTATTTGTCTTTGTTTTAAACTTAAAAATATGAATGCTAGTAGCCTCTTTCACTTCACTTCATCATATCTGGGGGAGATGAGTCCGCTTATCGGGATGAGGTTGAGCAGCTGTCTGAGTGGTGTATGGATAACAACCTAGTCCTCAATACCAGTAAAACCAAGGAGTTAACAATAGATTACAGGAAGAATAAAACCGATATTACACCCCTTTTCATCAGAGGGAAATGTGTGGTGTGCCGGTTCTTGGGCATACATATAGAGGAGAACCTAACCTGGAGCACCAACACCACAGTATTGGTCAGGAAGGCACAACAGGGACTCTACTTTCTGAGGATTCTAAGGAAGCACCATCTCAATTAAAAGGTGCTTATGTCCTTCTACCGCTGCTCTATTGAGGGTATACTGACTTTTTGCAAGCTGCACAGAAACAGAGAGGAAAGCGCTTCAGAGGGTCATCTCCACCTCCCAGAACATTATTGGCTGTCTTCTCCCGGCCCTGAACGATCTTTATAGTTCTCGCTGTCTCAAAAAAGCAAAAAACATAATTAAGGATCCATTCCACCCCGGACATTCCCAGTTTGAACTGCTGCCCTCGGGTAGACGTTACAGGACAATGAAGACACGAACAAATAGAGTAAAAAATAGCTTTTATCCAAAAGCAATAGCAGCACTAAACACGATGTTAATACAGTTTCCACGAGATGTATCATGCATTGAATTGTTGTGTATGTGTGAGTGATGTGTTTTTATTTATTTTATCATCTTTTTTATTAGAAATTGTACTCTTTTATATATATTTATACATGTATCAGTTGCACTGATTAGATTGCATCTATTTTCATTGTACAGTACATGTACAGTACATAATGACAATAAAGATTCTATTCTATTCTGTCTATTCTATTCTAACATGATTGCTGTGAGTTGGTATTGGATTTCAGACACTTGTCACGCCTGAGGCGTTCCCCATCCCCATAATATGCCAATTGACATATTGTTGAGCTCCCTTCGAAAGGGAACATTGACTACACCAACGCATTCTCACCCCAAGGCGTCACCTTTGACCATGCTTCAATATTTGACGTTTTAGGCGCCCTTTAGCGTCACTTACATGACGCGATCCTACGGCGTCATCTAACTGACGCTAAAGGAAAGCGTCAGTTAGAGGACGCGGTTAGGTTTAGGTGTGGGGTGGGGGTAGGGTACACGCGATCCTAGGGCGTCATCTAACTGACGCTAAAGGGCGCCTAAAGCGTCAGATATTGAAGCATGTCCAAATGCTTCCCAAGGCGTCAGTTAAGTGACGCCTTGGGGGTGAGAATGGGCTGACAGTGACTACACATAATCAGTTATTAAAGGAACTGTACCGTATGTAAGATTGTGGCCAAAACTGGTACTGCAATCACTTTCAAATGACTGTAGAGGTTGCCGATTAGCAACGTTGGTTAGCAACCGTCTACATCTTTCAAAGGCAGCTTCTATACAAACCTTTGTTTTATTTCGGACTTTGTCGCAAAGTATTTCGAAATCATAACAAGTTTTTTTTGGATTTGTAATTTTTTATTTAAAAAAAAAAAAAATTTATCCGACACGTTTGTAGCTACAGCTGTGGTAACGACAGCAGAGCTGACAACCCGGATGCCACAACACTACTGGCTTTGTGATTGGTAGATAGGTGTGAGGGTGGCACATCAGACCAAAACATAACGACCCTCATTTATCAAAAGTGTGTACTTGTCTTCCGTGTGTCCATGGTGTAAAATGAGGGTGTGGGGGGAACGGAGACTCGAATATATAGGGGCGTGTTATTCTAATGACAATTGTTTTCAGACGTGGCATTTATCAAGGGCAGGTATTGTGTACACTTGGATTTCAAAGGTACACACAGCTTCATAAATCAGATGGTGAGAGGAGTGTAAGCATAATCTTACAACAAAATATATGCCCGTTTCTACGCAAAAATGATGAATGAGGGCCAACATGACAACATCAACATCAGTTAAGGGCTGCAACTTCACTTTTGAAATGACAATATCCTGGCAGGACTACTGTTGTCAGTGATATAAGTATTTGAAATGAACTTGATTTCTTAATGTCTATCAGGGCCCTTATATGATTAATTGAAATTTGACCGATGGAAATTTTTGACTGAAAGCTTGGTTTAAATTTGTTTTAAGGCTTCAAGTGTGCGGACAGTTTATTTCTTTTTTGAGTTTTCTAGTCTTGTCTCTCTGGCACCTTGTTTATCGTGAGTGCGGTGAAACTCCTTCAATATGATTAACTGAAATACATTTCTTACATACAGTTCCTTTAATATTTCATTGGTTCTCTTATTTTTGCATGTGTTCATAATTTCTTTGTATGACAGCCTGGCCAAAAATTATGTAAATGCACAGTTTGACATGCTTTATTGCGTTATCATAAATGAAACCATTGACTCCAAGCACAACTATACAATATGCTTAAAAAATCTGTTACAATTTTTTTTTATTAATATTTGAATAAAGGGTGAAGCCGGACATCAGTTTTAGCCAGTATAGCTGCAAGCCATCATTACTGTTTTCATCACAGCATAAAGAAAAGGAAAATCCCAAATAATGTATATCTCAATGACTTCTCCAAGAGAGCAATGAGAGTAATTACATAGCAAATGGATACTTTTGCAAATTAAAAAAAAAAAAATCACTATAAATGCAGATGCATTTTCTGTAGAGTTTTAGAGATCTCAAAATGAACAATTTGTTCTCAGTACGATCTCAATATGTATCAGAATTTGATGAGAACTTGTTCACAACCTGAATGGTCGGTTTTTATGACATATTCCATATTTTGAGAAGGAATTTATCGAAAACATCCAAAACAATGCACTTTGTGCACTTTAAAATATGTGAATAATCGTACATACCTTATTATAATAATTGTTTAGATTTTTAAGTCAAAACAGCATTAACATTTTTTTTCAAACATCCATTGTTGATTTTCGTATTCACTTTTTAACTCTAAATATTTAAATACTTAAAAGTCGGGAGACAACATTTTTGTTTCAAACATTTGTTTACACACACATATGTTTGCATTTTAATCTAGACATGCAACCCTAACCCTAACATGCCAGCCGAGAAACAAGATTATTCGCTTATCACCAGCACATTTGTTAGTAACCAACCAACGGTTACTAACAAACTTGGTAAAGCTGCTAATCATTGTCTGTGGTAAGTGACAGTGACTTTAGTGAATAACAGTAGGTCTGCCCCAGCGTTTTGGGAAAAGAATGATAATATGGTAATATTGTAACGTAAGTAACTCAAATGATCATGCCAGTCTTCAAACAAGTATATTTCTAATGATTCCTCACCCCAAACGTATCCCTGTAGCAGCCGCATTCATTCTCTACTAGTTTACTTAGCTAGCTTTAGCCGTTTTAGCTAATTTTGGTAGTTTCTTTAAATGGCCATAACTCCTCACAGGTACCATGTCAGGTTCAACCCATTTTATTGAGCTTTTGAGACTTTGGCTCCCTGACTATTAAATGGTTAAAGGTGCTCTAGGCCAGTCTATCTCCAGCTCTAGACACACCTGAATTAACTCATCGGCTCATTATCACGGGATATATGTGATAATGAGCTAATGAGTTGAATCAAGTGTGTTTGAATATGGAGACAAAGACCAGTGTTGGGGGTCCTTCAGGAGCAGGGTTGGGAAACTCTGTTCTAAGCAGTGTCATGCATTTTTTAGGCCAAAATTTTCGTCACATGCAGCAAACATCTCCTCACTATCCACTAGCTGCCTGTCCCCACTGTAAAAACGCGGTCTCTGTAATAGAGCCAGACCGATATATCGGGCGGCCGATATTAGGCATTTTCCAAAATATCGGTATCGGCAGTTATAATGGCTGATAAATGAATATTTAAAAAATGAAATAAAAACGGACAAAAACACGCTTCAATCATCTCTCCTTGGCCTGTTATATTGAAAATGTCTGTTGTACAATTTGCAGATTGATGTTATCTATTGCTAAATTATGGCTCATCATAGACTAGCTAACCACAAAGCCATCTAATGCCACTATCATCAGTGGAAGACCGCTAACGTTAACATTAATGAGCTTGGAAACCACAATGAACTTTTTCTGCCTAAATAAAGTAATGATTACTGTATTTATAACTAGCATATCCCCAGTTACAGTCCCAGCATTGTAAAATGTAAGTTATACTTGTGAGGAGTGAACATTTAGACATAGAGAAAAAGTATCAAACGTATCTTGTGCAGAAAAGTTAGCTTTTCTTTTACACGTGTGTGAAATCCCACAATATTTAATAAAAAAAAAAATTTCGGCCGATATATCGGAATATCGGATTTTAAAACCCAAAAATATTTGTATCGGTATCGGCATTCAAAATCCTTTATCGGTCGGGCTCTACTCTGTAGACAGCCCAGGCTCCACAAACAGCAACAAAAACAAACTGGGCCAACCCCCACGAAACATAACAAGCAATCTTCTAGCCAATAACCGACAAGAAGGATTTTGGGGTTGCTTTGGAGGCGCATAAGGATGAGGGAGGGTCGAGCTAACCTCTGTTTTGCTTGACAAGACTTCGAACGTCAACAATAAGTGACGTCATCCAACATCACTTAGATCACCTATAAGCGGAATAAAATGGCTAAAACAACATGTAAACCCATTAAGACTCAAATATATGTTTATATATAAACTATCATGATTTTGAGTGGTATAAAACACGTGTCTAATGTGACAGTAGCCACATTTTAATTATCCTTCAAATTTTGCAAATTGAAATGTTCATTGAAAATACACCCAGTGGACACACGTCAATTTAGCAAAAACTCCAATAAATCATTAAAAAGTTTTTACAAAAGGAATTTTTCATAAAACTACAACTACAAACGTAAAACAGTACATGATGTAGGTATAGACAAAAGACGAGACGTAGTTCTTTATTAAACTCATAAAAGACGAAAGATTTATAGGAATACTGGCCCTCATTTATCATTCTTGCGTAGAAACGGGTGTATATTTTGGTGTAAGATTATGCTTACACTCCTCTCACCGCCTGATTTATGAAGATGTGCGTACCTTTGAAATCCAGGTGTACGCAATGCCTGCCCTTGATAAATCACGCGGCCGAAAACGATCGTCATTAGAATAACACGCCCCTAAATATTCAAGTCTCCGCTCCCCCCACGCCCTTATTTTACGCCATGGACACACGGAAGACGGCAAAGAAGAGAAACTTCTCTGACGTGGAGACGAAATGACCTATCACAATGCAATAGGCTTGTTTGAGATGCGCCGCGCCTCGCCTGCAATGTAGTCGAGAGTAGGCGGCTGCAGTGAGGGGAGGAGTGAAAAAAGCGCAATAAAGCCGGACAGATCTCGGTTCTCGCAGTGAATCAGACACCTGTGAGATCAAAGGCGGATATCGCGGGATTAACGGGATTCACGCTCGTGCACGTGTTGCTAATAAACTGTTGCTTTTATATAAAAATAAATATAATGAACAAGACACCCAAAGTACTTGTTATTTAATTACATTCCAAATATGTGTTTATCAATTTTTTTTTCTTTACAGACGTGTTTTTATGTAGCCTATTGTTTTAACAAAAATGAAATATAACCCATATGGTACTGTCAGAGAGTTTATTCACCCATATGTATACACATAAAACATGATATCAGTTTTAAAATCAAACATTTTAAAAGAGAACAATTCATCTGTCGTTCTTTTATTTTTATTTATTTTACTTTTTTATTAGAATGTAAGTTACAAACATAGCCTACCTACAAGCACCACAATTCGTGAAACAAATAGGCCTATTATACAGCGACAAATAAATAAACATCAGAATAAAATTAATAATAAAATAAATAAATAAATCAAAATAAGCTTAGCTTAAATAGACAGACTTACAAACTTCATCATCTATAAAATGAGAGCTATTTTTCACTTGAACATTTTAGAGTAGGCCTATATTTGAGTTACTGACTAGCTTTCTTATTTTTAACCCGTTTAAGAGATTCACAATATATATCAGTTTCAATAAATAAATAAATAAATAAAACATGGCCTTGATTTGGAAAATTTAGCTTAATGAATATGGAATTTACCTTCATCACTATTGTTTAAACCAATGAGCATTAAGCTGTGTCGTCAGCAAGTCGTTTCCCATCATGCTTTTGATCAGCGCAGTCGGTGGAGAGCAACTGCGCGCGACTGCAGAATCCGACAGGTGCGCCTTGCGCTCGCGAGAGTTTTTTGACATACGTCGACATGACATCAGAGCCAGGCGGACCGTTCTCGGACACATTTCTAACCGGCATGCATCTCGCGCTGATCACCGGTGATCGATTCTGCGCAGATTTTGCTCATCTCAAACAAGCCTATTATTTTACAGCACGACTTTTGAAATTAGCATTCAATTTCGAATCACGTCACATGTATAATAGTGATGATGATGATGTGACGTGAAGTACCATTCATTCACATTAATAATTGCATGACAATTTGTAATAGTATTCTTCTTTTTATTATGATTTGCATTAATGATCCTTATTGTTATTTAGAAGAAGGATGTCTTTATTATTATTTCTATTATTATCATCATTTAAAAGAAGAAATGGTAAATGGTAAATGGACTGCATTTATATAGCGCCTTCATAGACCTAATGGCCACCAAAGCGCTTTACAGTTTGCCTCACATTCACCCATTCATACACTCTTTCATACACCGACGGCGGTGTCAGCCATGCAAGGCGCCATCCAGCTCGTCGGGAGCAGCTGGGGTTAGGTGTCTTGCTCATGGAGTCATGGACACCTCGACACTTGGTCAGGTGGAACCGAGGATTGAACCACCAACCTTTCGGTTCGTAGACAACCCACATGAACCACTGAGCCACTGCCGCCCCGTATAAAAAGAATGTATTTTTTATTATTTTGTCAGTCTGAATTATTTTTTTGTCATTGAAAGCCTTTCATTAGGCTACCGAACCCAGTCCGTGCGCACCTGCCGGGGATAATCCTGAAACGTCAGGGTAAAGCGGGCTCGCAACTGAAGGAATATATGCTTACAAATCAAATGCTTTGGTAAAGTCACACAAATTAAACATTGAAGTCCACGTTACACAAAAATAAATACTGAAGTTTATAATTTCTATGTTGTTTTTTTGTTTGTTTGTTTTACAGTGGGTCATAATATATCATATCTTTTAGTTTGTCAGTGCATTTTGTGGTGTTAGGAATTTTTCTGCGCATTTCCTCACTAACTCAAAACGTGCGTACACCACCTCCTGAGCTGGTGTAGGATTCGAGCGTGCCGTACGCCCACGTCCATATTGATAAATCTCAAACTCACAGTGTACGCAAGGTGTACGCTGGAAATTTGGTGTACGCACTTTTGATAAATGAGGGCCAGTGTGTTCAAAGAAATGCCACAACCAAGACCTTGAAGCAGATATGAGGGAGAAATACCAAAACAACTCATACATGGCCTCTCCCAAGTATGAAGGGCTTTCCTTGCCATTAATGCTTAAATAACACGCCTACGTCTTCTTCGATTAATATAATGGCTGGTGTGGTGGCTGCGATATACGTAAACCTACCAACATCCATTGCCATGGTTTTTGGAATGACTTATCGCGAGAGGAAAAAATGTACGTTTTAGTCGCATAACATCCATCAAGGCGCAATGGAAACACCATCAAGGCACAATAGTCTTTTAATGACATTTAGAAAATATTATAAAAGTTTTGCGCAAATATGTAATGGAAATGCGGCTAGTGTCACAAACTGAACTTGATTGTGAAACCAGCATGTCCAGTGCAAAGGCTTTGATTTTTTTAGGCTTCAATATATAACATTGTTTTATTTATCCACTATATCCTCACAAATCGGCTGTTTCTTGTTTTTCACTGGCATGTTTCTTAGGTGTTGAGAAAAAGAGCATCTTTGAGCCTATTCAGTCTGAGTAAAGTACTTCAGTGCTGTTAAAATCAGTTAAAAACAGATCACCTGGTTTCACAGACAAGGCTTAAGCCTATAGTCCCAGACTAAAATGCATGTTTGAGCAGTTATAACTTAAAGTAACTTGCACCAAAATACCTGTACCTTAAAATATGCAGTGCCATTGTTTTGTCTCAAGATGCACACCAGTAATGTTTTGTTTTCTAAAGCACATTTAAAAGTATCTTAAATGTCCTGATGTAACTAAGGTCTAATCCTGTCTTAATCTAAGCCCTCTCTATGAAACTGGGCCTTAGACTTTTACTCAAGTGGTGAAATTGGTGATTTGTAATGGATTAGCTGTAAGTAATCTGTCCTTTTACTCAAGTAGGCTATGATTTTCATGCGCTGTACACCTGTGCATGTCCTTGTGTCTATTGATTAGGACAAAGTTGATATTTGTAACCAATGAGAAATCATGAGCTTTAAAACAGCAAACTCTTGGCAAACCTGCTTAAGTTATGAAAAATGTGAAGTTCATGAGAATCTTAAGTGTACGTTCTCATGTCATTATATCAGTCCTGTTTTAAGATTTTTCATGATGCCCAAACCAGGCTGTTGAAGGGCATATGCATATCAGTCTCCGCCTCCTCGTGTGTGTCCTCAGCTCTGAGCAGATTCATGAATCACAGCATGTGCTGTTTTTTGACACAGAAAAAGGGCATTTGATTTGTCTTTGTGTAATGCAGGCCAATAAAAGCTGTGCGTGTAAACCCTGTTTCGCTGGCATCAAGAGGCGCTAGAGGCCGTGGTCTTTATCATCCTTGTTAGCGTGCCCGCTTCCCACACCGGTTTGTATCCAGCTCGGAGCAGGTTGAGTATGACTGGTTACATTTGGTGCTGTGACCTGAATGAGAGTGAGGTTTAGGGGGTGAGTGTAACAGATGTTGACCAGAAAGAGCTTTGCGTGTCAAACTCTCTCCCCACGCGAGGCCATAGAGGAAAACCGAGGGTCAACAAAATTAAACAAAGCGTGAGCTGATATTCAGCGGCTTTTGTAAAAGGTGCAGCAAACACCTTCAACATTACTCTAAAGCATTCTAATAGGCCTCTTTTCCCTTTGAGCCGCTGAGAGATTGATGACATGGGTAAAACGCATTACTATATACCCATGGGAGGCAAAATATTGGCTGATTGCTGGTTTGGAGATTATGGTTTTTAAGATGTCAGTTTTTCATGGACAGAAGACAATTATGGAGCATCACCCACAGCACATTATGAAAGTGTTAACCACTTTCTCTTCAATTTTACAAAATCTGCATTAAACCGAACTGTCTGATGTTTATGAGGAACCAAATGTTTGGAACATGTTTTCTTTCAGAAGCTCGCACCACATCTGTCATTTTACATGCTTGAGTTTGACCTTTCCAATATGGTGGCAATCTCTGCAAGTAGCTAATGCAGAATCGACATATTCATATTTATGGTCTCTTACACATATGCTGAGCGATGAGGATTGTTTTGAATGAAAATGTGGCGGGTCTAATTTCCCTCCTGCTGTCTCAAAAATCAACAGTGTGTTACCACATACTGTGATGAAATCTGTTGTTGTGTAACCCACAGATATTGTTAAGAGCTGATTGTGGCCATTCAGATGAAAAAGAAAGACTCATATTGAGGAGCAGTTATCATAAAAATAGTGTGAACAACTGAATTATAAGGTAAATGCCATGGCATCAGTCAAGAACATGTCATAATTCACCCCCCAAATCTTAAAGAAATGATATACAAAGTGTTTTACAGCATTTGCATTCTTTTTTTACATTTGCATTCAAGTATTATAGTAAATTACTAATATAAGTTTGAGTAATGCGAATTTGGAGGGCAGGGTTAATTCACTCCCACTCATACAAGTAGCCATAGGAACATGTTTCTATTTACAGATATGACGAGACACGCACGTGTGAGTGATGTATTCCATGAGGGGGTTTGGCATCACAGCAACTTTGTTTCCAGGGGAGGAATGCTAAAGAATGCGACACACACGTCAACAAATCAGATGATGCCTTCAAAACTCCTGAAGTGTTTCCAATTTTGTATTACATATGCATCAGACGTTCAGCCAGCGGTCTGCAGGCGTGACGTCTGAGGCTGAGACTAGCTTACCATAGTAAATCAGGGTAAGACAAAACACATTTTGGAAGAAGGATTAATAATGTATTGACTCATTATTTAAATTTGGTTAATTCTGAATTGAAAAAAGTTACATAGTGTACCTTTATATCAGGGATGACCAGGGCATGTTTTTTTTTTTTGTCAAACTCACCCCATAACTCCCTCTGAATGTTCAATGATATAATGCTAATAATTGAGTGTGTTAATAAAGCTTCTTTCCTAAAAAATGTAAAACAATGAGACCTTCATTACAATTTCTCACTAAATATATTTACATGACATACAATTTGCCATCAGTGCAATACATAGGAATGTTGCATAAATACCAAATGTTAAACTTTTTCCTCTGTAAACAAAAATAAATGAGATGACAGCGATCGATATGACTCTTCTTGTAAAGTAACACTTACCACATTCATACCAGATAAAACAACTTCACAGAAATCATCCTGAAAAACTCAGAACCCAGCCCATAAACACAATCAGATATGACTCAGCAATACTATAAACATGATTCATGTACAGTATGTAGCATGTGTACATAGTATATACTGATTTTCATACAGATCATGAATTGCTTTTGTATGAATATTTTCATGTAACTTTGGCAGTTTTTTCTTCTTTTGTTTTTGAATCAAAGTTGTTTCAAAAAATAAAAAAGATGATATCAAACAGTCAACAAATGTGATGTAAGCTTGCCTTTCAGAGCCCATGTTCACAGTGATAATTCAGAAAGGCTGAAAGCCTATGGTAACAAAACAAAAAAAAAAGAAAAAAAGAAGGAAACGCACAGGAACTAAACATATGAAACAAACGAAAATAACATCCCACCCCTCCTGCCTGGAGCGACAGCACTCAAGGTGGTTTTCATTGTTGTCAACGACTATAAAATTACAAACACGTATGAAGAGATTCGTAGCAGTCATCGCCATTTTAAAAAAATGGTCTCTTTTTAAAGTCGGCTCAAAATACAAAACGTTGGAGGGGAGAGGGTCCGAGCCGATGCCCACAGTCACTGCGAACACATGGGAGAGACGTCACCAAGAAAACGAGACATGCACCACCAGTGCTGTGTGAGAAAGGGTGAGTTACCAAAAATGCAAAAAACAAAAAAAAAAAACAAACAAACTACAAAAAATGGTGTGAGAATGAAAAGACGAACAAAACCGTTACACACTTAAAGAGAGGATGATATACACCGGACAAAAGAATCGAGCAAATTTAGAAAGATACCAACTTCACCAATAATTCATGTGTTTGTTTTTTTGTCTTTTTTTTTAAACTCATCAGGTTTGGCACTTTATCTGAACAAATACAAGATCTGTTCACAAAGACTAATCGTCATACAAAACTGTATTCAACGTCTCTTGAACATAACTTTGTAGAATATAATATTTGATAGAGAGCATACGGTAGGTAAACACTTTTGTACGTACTTGTAGTTTAAAATGAACATTCCAACAGATGTTTTACACACATGCACAAAAACAAACACAACCATCTTGCATTGCAATATCCCTCCCGCTCTTTTTTTTCCTTCCCACCGGTTCTTTACGATACCTCCTCGGCTGACCGTGTGTCTGATTTGAGACGTACGAACTCTTTGGCCACTTCGTCGTTGGTCCTTTGCGAGAGTATTCTCATGATGGTCAGACCGGTATCGTCCATAGTTACGCTCCTGGCGAGTGGATAGCAAGCATTCAGGCTGCCCTTTTCGGCCAGTTCTCTGAGCTGCAGGACAGTCAAGCCGATGATTCGGTCCTCTCGGGCGAAGCAGTAGTCCTTCACAGAGATGTGAAGCTCGTAGGCCTCTGGGCCATGTTCGTTACTCAGCACGCTGGACGGAGAAGGTACAAGAAAACTTATATTAATACACAACAATGTATTATATTTAATTGTGATGATTATGGCCTGCAGTATATGAAACCCCCAAATTCAAAATGTAATATTGTGAAAAAGGTTTTTACAGTTGTAAACCATAATCATAAAAATGATAACACATAAAGGGTTGAAATATCTCACTTTGCTTATTAGTTTCACCTTTTAGTTAAATTAATGAAAAACTAACTTTTGAACAATATTAATTTTTTTTTTCCGAGTTTCACCTGTAGTGTTTAGCATCTTGAGTAAAGAAAACAATGTACTTCTTCAAACAAGCAGTTCTTTATTTACCCTTGCAATGTTTCAACAGGAACACAGACAGTGTGTTTACACCGGGTCCAACTGTTATAGGGTGCAACAGCTAAAAGCCGTCCACACTGGACGCGACAAAATAACCGTTGCAAATCCATTTTTTGATAGTGTCAGAAATAGAGCGAGTATGTCATAAATAGAATCAGTTTATTGTCTGGGATATGTCATGTTCCATTGCACTGCAACCAATGTAAACAGAACCACTGATTATAATGGGTTTTATTGTATTCTGCCATGTTTGTGAACAGTGTTGGGAGTAACGCATTACAAAAGTAATACATTACAGTAACATATTACTTTTTGCTGTAACGCAGTAGTGTAAGGCATTACTAATCAATTTTCAGTAATATTTTACTCGTTACATGTTCAGTGAGGCTTGTATTACAGTTGTATTACAATGTATTGTCTGCTTTTACTTCTTAAAGGCAACAGACTATGTGAAAGTTTTAAAGCAGTCTTTTAGTGCCAGTTCAGAGCGGTCACGTCTGTAGCATTGTTTTTTCCTCATAAATGCGAACACGAAAACTAAAATAAAATGAATATTTTAAGTTCTATGGAGACTGGAGAGCCAACCCTTCCTCATCCGATATGCGCAGTGTAATTAACAGAATTACAAAAATATATTTTGCCTCCACGCATGAATGTGTGTCTTTTCCCTAATATTAAAAATAAAACATAGACTGATATTTGTCTAATGTATGGAGTCCTTTAAGGAAGTAGCCTATATACGATTCAATACATGTATTTTCTGAGAATTTTTATTTCATTTTTTGACTGCAAATGTCATGTCCATAATGCTGGACTTCCCCAATTTTAAATAATTTATTGTGGTAGTTTTGTGGTGTAGGTCTACGTATTTTAAAATGTTAACTTCAAATAATACTAATAGCCTAATTTAAAGATAAGGCAGCATTGGATCTGGACGGTAAGGAGAATAACGTTGGAGTTGAAAGGTGTGTCGCGATTCTGTAGGTTCGTGGATCTGAGTCGTGTGGCGAATTGCGATTTCGGTTCCATATTGCATATCGTTACAGCCCCAAAGTTCAGTTCTACTTAGTTATTTTGGTGAAAGTAACTCAAAAGTAATACATGAGTAATGTAACGCATTACAATTCTGAGAAAGTAATATTGTAAGGTAATGAATTACTTTTAAATAACAGTAACAAGTAATACCTAATGTATTACAGTTTGGAAGTAACTTGCACAACACTTTTTGACAGTTTGTGAAATATTTGCTGGTGCTTTTCGTTGCCAATTTTCAATTTCAAGTAAATAATCTTTCATTTGTAAAAATATTTTAATAGGGGTGGCATATTATTTCTTAAAGGTTTAAGGGGGTAGGTTTGAAAACCACTGCTTCATCTACGATAGAGACGACGTTGAGAAATGCGGGTTGACCGACGGTTTGATGATCCAATGGAATTACAAGGTTTAGTAATAAACTCTTTTTAATAATTTTTCATTGGTTAAGGGCGATAGTTGTGACCTAATGGTTAGTGAGTCAGACTGGTAACCTGAACATTGTGGGTTCAATTCTCAAAACTGGAAGAAAAGGACTGAGGTGCCCTTGAGCAAGGCACCAAACCCCCAATCGCTCCCTGGGCACCACAGCAAAATAGCTGCCCACTGCTCCAAGTCTGTGTCCACAGTTTGCACTATGTGTGTGTGTGTGTGTGCACCAACTTGGATGGGCAGAGGACAAGTTCAGAGTATGGGTTATATACTTGGCCTTCACATAAATATTTGCAAAACCCACAGACCATTATTGCGCCTCATTGTAATTGGGTCCCGGGAAGGGATGTGCGAGCATAAGCGAACATGCTTAGAATGCTTATGCATAAATCTGGCCCTGCACATAATGCATTTCCAAATGGAAGTCATTGCAAGCCATTGTAATGTGCTTACAGAACAAAACATTAAATCGAAATAAACATAAAAACAAAAACTGTTTGTAAAAAATAACTTACTTAAAGTAAGTAATAACTTACTTACTTAAAGGACTTACTGTATAGGTAACACTTTTTTTCATTCATTAAGATTAGATAACTTCATTAGTTAAAATGAACTAACAATGAACAAAACTTCTACAGCATTTTGGTAATTCTGCAGAATGATAAATTGCAATTTGTATCTGTTAACATTAGTTAATGCACTCTGAACTATCATGAACAAACAATTAATAAAGGCATTTGTACTAACTAACATTAAGAAAGGATAATACATTGAGGGAAAATGTATTGCTGGTTGTTAGTTCATGTTAACTAATGTAGTTAACTAATGTTAACAATTGAGACCTTATTGTAAAGTGTTCTCCTGCCATCGGCATGACAAGTTGGTAAACTTGTAACTTTTGCATAATATGCTCAATAACTGTCACGGTGTGGGTTTTGTGTCTTGTTCCTTGTTCTTGTCTCTCATGTGATTCCCTGTTTGTCAGGTGAGGCTGCCATGTGTCTTGTCAATTGTTAATTGTCTGATCATTGTTCACAGATGTTCCTTGTCTTGTAATAAGTCAGTGTATAAAAGCCATCATGTTTTCCCTGTGTCTTTTGTCGAGGATTGTATGTTTCTAGTGTTGACTGTTTTCTGCCATGGTTCTTGTCTCATACCTTGTCCTTGTTTAATGTTTTGAAAAGTAATGTTTGCATTTGGGTCCTCACCAGCTTGCCTCCAGTGGATTGTTTCATAACAATAATACTGCCAAGTGGTTTTAGGACAAGTAGTAATAAAACTATAAATCAATAAACGTATATGATCAACAAAAATGCAAACTTCACATTTCAACTATCCAGAATGTCTTGCTTCAAAGACTTCCTTTATAAACGCATTACTGTTTTATTTGGGTGAGGAAAAATATTTGTGGCATATTATTATATTAACTCTTTCCCCACCATTGACAGAAATTTCTTTCATTTGTGAGAAAATGCTTCCCCACCATGAACGGAAATAAGCATCCAAACATTTTAACGATGAATGAAATGAACGGTAACCCATCCTATAACTGACCACTTTTGCTTTCAAATTCATGGCTGACTGTGAATACAGCATCTTTACAATGAATAAGTAACCTTTGCATGGTGCTTCATTTAAATCACTAGTTTTCAGAAAGTCTCAAATGACTAAAGATCAGCCAGCAAAAATAATAATAATAATAATAATAAATATAGCTGCAAGCAGCAATACCGAGGCCAAGCACAAAGAAGATGACAAGACATGACAACATGTGGTAGACCAACTGTAGCAAGGAGCAACTGAAGACATTTAAAGATGAATTTAGGCAAAATGGCTGAAAAATCACATACATTAACTAAAAATGTGATTAAATGGATTATCACTTTCGACCAATAGGTGGCGTGGTTACAAAATAGATGAACGATTAAAAAGTGACGATTAAAAAACCTTCAGACCAGTGGCATTAAAATACGCAGATTTATTCAAAAGTTATAAGCATTATTAGAAATTTTGTTATAACTTTGACCAAAAGGTGGCGCTATCTTGAAATCTTTTGAGTACCTTCAGGGGATGGTGCTCATGGCACAAACTGAGTTTCGTAATGTTACATCAATGCATTCATTAAGTATAGCATGTTATGTTCTATTATAGCGCCACCAAGAGGCAAAATCTCACTTTTTTTTCATGTGTCCTCAGAATGAGCCTATGCATTTGTGTGCCAAATTTGGTGAATATATCTCAATTCACTTCAGAGTTATAGACATTTATATGAAAAAACACTGACACGAAAAAAAATGACTGACACGTGACTTTGATTGAATTTTACTACACCTTACTATCAATATTTTTGCATTTGGGCATTAACATAAAACCAGAGACATATGTTTCCAAACTTTGATCGGACAAATGGTTTTGAAGATATCGGCAAATGTTTTTTAAGCACTAAATTACTGCGTTGCACAAACCATATGATGGAGCCTGGCAAGTCTGGTATTGTTGGACTCGGCAACGATTCAGGAACACAACGAGATGAGTCTTGTTAAAATATGTCAATCAGAGTCAAGCATTTGAAAATGTAATTTTACCACTAAGTGGCACTGTTTCAAAACTTCTCATGTTCCTTCAGGGCATCGTACAGATGACCCATAGTGAGTTTCGTAACAATTCGTTCATGCGTTAAAAATACAGCATTTTAGCACATCATTCAAAATGGCCGACAGCCAAAATGGCCGATCTGGGAAAATTGGATATCAGTTGACTCGGTATGACGCCCTAAATCTAACAAGACTACGATTTATGATTTTTTAACAAACCGTTAAGAAGTTATGAGCACAAATAGCCATTTTTCATATCTCCGGACCAGTAGGTGGCACTGCCCAGAAACACAGCATGTAACCTCAGGTCATGCTTATGATGACATGGACCAAGTTTGGTCAGAATATGATAAAGCATTGCGGAGATACAGCCTTATGTCTGTTTTTGCAAGGGCTACATAAAATTAATTTGCATGGTATTCAAGAACAGGGGTTCTCAACTCCAGTCCTCGCGACCCACTGCTCTGCATATTGTGTATGTCTCCCTTATTTAACACACCTGATTCAGATCCTCAGTTCATTAGGATAGACTCTATAGGCGCTTTTCCACTGCATAGTACGGTACGGTTCGGTTTGGTACGTCTCACTTGTGGTGCTTTTCCACTGCATGGTACGGTACAGTACGGTTCGCTTCAGGTCGCTTTAAATGGTACCTGGTCTGTTGAGGTTCCAAGCGTACCATACCGGTACAAAAATGTGACGTGAAACACTGCAGATCACTGATTGGTCAGACAGAATCGTCACTACCAGCGTCACTACTAGCGTCATTGGATTTGCGACACGAGACACGAGACACTTTTTTAGCAGTATTTTTGTTTTGCTGCCATCAGCCTCATTTTAAACACATTTTTCCGTCTAGCAGTTAAAAACAACCACATACCGAGAATCAGGAACACCATCCCCTCGATAGTCTCCATTGTTACTGTGTTGTGGGTTTGAAAATGTGGCGCTTTTAAGATGATGTCATGGCAGTAGAGGCGCGTGCAAATAACGATCAGTCCCACACACTTTGAAGGGGTACTACTGCAGTGGAAACGAAAAGCGATCCGAACTGTTCCGCGCCGAGTCGAAGCGTACTGAGCCGAACCGTACCGTACTATGCAGTGGAAAAGCGCCAAATGTCAATACTAACGAGCTGAGGATCTGAATCAGGTGTGTTAAATAAGAGAGACATACACAATATGCAGAGCAGTGGGTCGCGAGATCCCCTTTTCTAGAACGACTTGCAGCGTTTTTATGAATTTTATAACTTTTGGTCGGCACAATCTGGAGATGATCTGGTTCAATTTTGGTGAGAATCGGAGCAACGGCCTAGGAGGAGTTTGAAAAAGTAGCTTTTTCGGATAATTAAAAATGGCGGACAAATTGTCATAATGGAAATGACATCACAGGGTTCAATCAAATCGGCTTGAGCCAAGGAATAAGACGACAAAGGAATTGTGATTCTAGGCATTATGGCTCAAAAGTTATTAGCATAAACATGAGTGAAATTTTGGACAGTTAGTGGCACAAGAGGGATTGAGTTGGAGACTCTAAATTTGCCGACTTTTCAGACTGTTCTGTCAGTGTACCAAATTTCTTTCCTGCAAGTATGGGCTGCCATCAGCAGAAGAAGAAGAAGAATAGGTGCCTCCACACCTTTGGTGCTTGGCCCCGAAGAAGAAGAAGAAGAAGAATAGGTGCCTCCACACCATCAGTGTTTGGCCCCTAATAAGAACCGGAACAGATACAATAGGTGCCTTCGCACCTTCGGTGCTTGGCCCCTAATAAGAACCGGTAAAGATACAATAGGTGCCTCTGCACCTGCGATGCTTGGCCCCTAATAATAACCGGAATAGATACAAAAGGTGCCTCCACACCTGTGATGCTTGGCCCCTAATAAGAACTCGAAAAGATACAATAGGTGCCTCCGCACCTGTGGTGCTTGGCCCCTAATAATGATATACAAAACATGAATGTAAATGTCTTCTCTCCAGGCATGTCTTGGATCTGATGAGTCTGTAAAGTACCCTTGACAGTAGTACACAGCAACCAGGTCAGCCTTTTTTTATCAGCTCAATGTTTAGCATCTATCAGACACAGAAATCACACTGACAGAGTGAAAAGACCCACACAGGAGCTATTTTATGATTCCACACAAAAACGGCTTAAGACTCCATTAGGCTAAAAGGCCCTTAACAACCAAAGGTTGGTTTGATTTCATTTTTTAATTTATTTATATTTTTTATTTATGTGCGCTTTAAGTGAGAGGTTAATTTAGAGTGTCTTTGAGTTTGTGCAGGGCTTCCATCATATTTGATGTCAGCTTTGAATGCCATTGAAACGCCAAATGCAGGTCTGTCTTTTGAGCCAACTGTTCTGGAAAGTCTTTCTTAATTATCTTTTCTTCCACAAGGGTATTTTAGACCTAAAAGGAGACGTTCAGAAGTAAATCTTCATGTGAATGGTTTATTTCTGTCCTGTTGTTCAAGTGCAGTTATGCAGCTTAAAGCCGACAAGTCAATGCCACTGGTGAAAAACCAGGAAGTAGATGAGACAGTTGCTGATGTATAATGCTCTATTTACAGTCAGACATGAATATTTATTTAACAAGAAAAAGGGACCCAATAAAAAGGAAGGTTACCAAGATAAAGTGAGAAGTATTCATCTGGTCCATGAGCACCATATAAAATACAACAGCTTTGCGTAGGGTGCTTTCACACAGGCAGTTTAGTTTGAAAATGTGGAACTGTGTGAATGTGAAAGCAATTGCACATAGTGAGTGCAATCAAAATGGCAAATCTATGGCTTGCAATCCGCTGTCTCCTCTGCAAACAGCAGAAAGCCAACTTAATGCGATAAACCCAAGTCTCTGCTGTGCATTCTGTTTATCATCCACCGTGCACGCTTGTGATGATGTAAGATGCAAATGCACTAGGGTTCGATAGTCAAGTGACTGTGAAACCACACCAACGCCGCGGGAGACGCCAGGAACAATCACACTTGGACTGCAGCAAACGTCTCCAGTGTGAAAGTCCTCTTAGGATATCGAGTCTTAGGTGATCTTTCAAAAGTACAATTCATTTATTTCTGTTAAAGTTCAGGACAAAAAGACTGAGTGAAAAATGTGATTACAGAGGGAATAGTAGTGATTACATATTGAACCATGACTTTATCCAATTACTAGCTAGGGTGTCATTTTCAGTAATATAACCCTATGGAATTGCCATCCAGCTCTTAAAAATTAGTTCTATGATGGTATCAGAAGGTACTACCATTGTACTTTGATGCATAACTGTTCAAAAGTTCAGGGTCAGTAAGAAAGAAGTACACTCTTAGTATATGTACTCTAAAATAAAGCAACAACAACAACATAAAAAGTTTAGTTTAGTTTAGTTTCCATAAGAATGTTAAAGGTGAAGTATCTACGATTTTTATGTTAAAATACATTCACTTAACCCAGATTATTGTTTATTGTTCATTGACTAATCTCAGTCATTCATAGGTTTATCTCCCCCAAAGGTATGAACATTGAGCCCCTCAGGCACCACTAAAACCCTGAAAGTCGTCCACTCAGATCCGTCAATATCTTTCCAGCTCTACCTATTAGGGGTGGGGGAAAAAATCGATTCTCGATGCATCGCGATGCAGACGTGGACGATCCTGAATCGATTCACAAATGTCAAAAAATCGATTTAAAAAAAAAAATGTATATGTATTTATAATAACGTAATATTGACGGAACGCGAAAGACGGAACTCTGAAGCGCGGAAGTGCAGTGGCCGGACCGTCTGTGGCGTGCACATAACAGAGATGAGATGGCACGTGAGATCCAAACACCTTCCTTGTTAGGTTAAAAGCTGACGTGTGGAAATATTTTGGCTTCTGAAGTTGAAGGGGGAAAGGAGCTGGACAAGAGCCGCACTAGTTGTACGCTTTGTGGAATAAAACCAACGACGGAAACACGACAAATATGATAAGCCATATGACACCTTTCCAGCCAGAGGAGGAAAAACACTCGGCTGCACCAGTCGTTATATTATTTATTTACTACAAGTATGCTCCTAGTTCAGGCACACATTTATTTTCCTGGTCGTTCTTTGTAATGTTAATAAAATATATTGTACATTAATTCTTTATGGGTCATTACTTTGTACTTTTAAAGCAAATTATTTATAGTCACACACAAAAGATTCAGATAATCAATTTGTAACATTATAGATGTCTTGTACTTTAACTTTTGATCAACTTAATTTATCTTTGATGAATAAAAGTATAGATTTCTTTTTTCTTTTGCCCAAAAAATTAAATAAAAATTCTTACCGACTCCAAACATTTGAACGGTATTGTTTAATGTTACAAAAGCTTTCTTAGAAATTTCTTAGAATAGAAATTCTATTTCAGATAAATGCTGTTCTTTTGAATTTCTGGGTGATTCTCTGAATCGGGTGCCCTTGAAGTCCCCCAAACTTGCTTCAAATATTTTCAATTGAAGGAAATCACAAAATACATTTTAATGCTGTCAATTAATAGAACCAGGTGCATTTGCATTAATGCAACACAATTGCTTTTGAAAAAAAATTTAAAGTTAAGAAATTTAAAGATAATGAGTTGCCTAAGTAGTAGACAACAAGCATGTTTGCATGTCCTCACTAACCATCATTATATTTTCAATGAATATCAAACAAATAAAAAGTGCAATTAATACCAAAATGTTGCTGCTACTAATATAATCATATGTTGGTCTAGTGTATTTTCGTTTACTGTTGTGAAATGGAAAAATCAATAATCGGTAATCGAGAATCGTTAATAATCGAAAATCGACTGTAATCGAATCGGGACTTCAATAATCGTAATCGAATCGAATCGGGAAATCAGACAGATTAACCACCCCTACTACCTATAGCATATGAGTTTGGGGTGTGGCTACTGTAGTAGGCAGGTGGAGCCAAAGAATGATTAGCATCTATGGGATCGTGACTGACACATAACATGGGAAAAGACAATTCAGCTTCGATTACAGACGTGCAAGCCAAAATTCAGTACATTTAAAAAGATTAAAGTGATAGTTCACCTAAAAAATTAAAATTAGCACATGATTTACTCACCCTCAAGACATCATAGGTGTATATGACATTCTAGCATTCTAGGATCTAGCTAGTTATTTTACTTTATAAAGTTTTATATACGGATATTTTTTTTACAAAAACACATCACTTCACTTCAGAAAACCTTTATTAACCCCCCGGAGCCGATAATATTAGTGATACTGGCTTTCATTCATTAAAAAGATGCCATTTAATCTGTAATACTTAATAAATAAATGGTGCCATTGAAGATCAGTCGTCGTAGTCAACACCCCCCCCCCCCCTCCAAAAAAAAAAAAGTTCAGGCTCAGGAATTTTTTTCACTTTAACCTCTGGCACAAGGTCTCTGTGTTCGCAAACCTGCTCTCGAGAGTGTGCCAGGATCAGCCAATCATCGAGATAATTCAGGATGCGAACCCCGTGTTCGCGCAGGGGAACAAGGGCCACCTTGACAATCTTCGTAAAGACGCGAGGAGACAGAGCTAACCGTTTACTGATATGCCTGTCCCTCGAAAGCAAACCGAAGCAACGGTCTGTGTCGATGCAAGATGGAGACATGAAAGTACACGTCCTTCAAGTCTATCGCTGAAAACCAATCCTGAGGCCGAAAGCACTCGAAAATGCGTTTGGCCGTGAGCATTTTGAACGGCAGTTGGTGAAGAGTATGGTTCAAAACGCGAAGATCTAGGATCGGTCGTAACCCACCAGTCTTCTTGGGGACAATGAAGTAGGGACTGTAAAACCCCGACCTCATCTCGGCTGGAGGGACAGTCTCGATTGCACCCTTCGCCAGCAGGGCCGCAATCTCCGCTCTCATGACCGGGGCATTGCCACCGACCACCGTGAAGCGAACTCCCCGGAAACGGGGAGGAGACCATGCGAACTGAATCACATAGCCGAGTCTGATCGTTCTGGCGACCCAGCGGGATAGGCCGGGGAGCTCTAACCAAGCTCCCAGGAACCGATCCAGCGGGGTCATACGAACCACAGACGTCCCCCCGGAGGGGCAGTGAGGCGGAGAGACCGGTAGACGCACGGGAGTTATCCCCTACGGGTGCACAGTCGAGCTCTGCTCCCCGACAGAGGAGACCAGGGAAGGACCAGCGTTCCACGGGGGTCTGTTCTGCCGGGGGTCTGGCGTCCGGGGACGACACACGCTCCCTTCCACTCTCTCAGAGACAGAGGGGAATGAGTGCGGCGATGCACGGGGACGTCGTGCACACTCATTCTAGTCTGTGTGCTCAGTGATGGTGTCAAGTCTTTCTTTAACCAACTCAGGGTGCTGCCCACCCATGGGTGAGCAGCGGGGAGCTGAGAACAAAAGATTCTCCCCCGGCCCTCCACCGGGGTAAGGAGGGGGCCTGCTACCACCTCCTGGGAAAAACTTGATGCCATCACTGAGCAGCCCGTCTCAGGGACGGCGCTTTGCCTGGCGTTTAGCGGGGCGCAGAGCCTGAGGGGGCTGTGACGCTCTCCTGCGGCCTCCTCCACGACGCAGCCCGGGTGGAGGCTGCTGCTGTGGCTGTGCGGGAGGGAGGGGAGCCGCAGGGGGGCGTCCTCGGCGGCGAGCAGGCTGGGGTGTCTGAACCGACGGCTGGGTGGAGGCAGCAGCTGGCCGTCGGGGCAGGATGTGTTTAATCGCCTCAGTCTGCTTCTGGGCGGTCGAGAATTGCTGGGCGAAGTCCTCAACCGCACCACCGAAAAGGCCAGCCTGGGAGAGGGGGGCGTCAAGCAGACGGGTCCGCTCGGCGTCCTGCACATCTGCCAGGTTGAGCCAAAGATGACGCTCCTGGACCACGCTAGTGGCCATCACCTGACCCAGGGAGCGAGCGGCCACCTTAGTCGCCCGGATAGTGAGGTCAGTGGCAGCACGCAGTTCGTTAAAAGCCCCTGGGTCAGTCCCACCCTCGTGCATATCCCTGAGCAGCTTTGCTTGAAATACCTGCAAGGTGCTCATGGCGTGCAGGGCAGCGGCCGCCTGTCCCGCAGCTCTATAAGATCTTGCCGCCATTGACGACGAGATCCTACAGGCTTTGGAGGGGTGCTTAGGAATACCCCGAGAGGACGCGCTCTGAGGACACAGTTGCATCGCAACAGAGCGTTCCACCGGGGGAACCCCAGCATACCCACGGGCAGCCGCGCCGTTGAGCGCTCACGGGAGGTCAAAGGAGCCTTCCAAGTCTTCGTCAGTTCCCCATGCAGTTCGGGAAAGAATGGGATTGGGGTCGGCTGTGGCCGTGAGGCGGCAGCCTTGCCCAAAAACCAATCATCCATCCGTGAGCGATCGGGACAGGGCGAAGGGTTCCACTCTAGCCCAATGCTCACGGCGGCCCGAGACAGCATGGCCATCATCTCGGGATCAGACACGGGCAAAGCTGGCACTCCCCGAGGAGTCTAGCCCATCTTGTGATGCCGCGGAGCACCGAAGCACCGACACAGACGGTACCTGCGAAGAGGCACTCGTCTGAATCGCTTCAATGATTGCGGGTTGCAACACTGCTGCGGGGGGTGTGGCCCGAGGAACAAGCGTCTGGGCTTTATTCCACACCGTGACCGTCAGATCACCCTGTCTGCGAGCCGAAGAGCTACCCCTAGTAGAGGAAGCAGAACGGGTAACGGATGCGGGGACTCTCACAGTAAGATCATTGAGTCTCAATCTCAGTGTTGTGATGGTCATGTTCCCACAGAAAGAACATGAGTCATCCACGAACGCTGCCTCTGCATGCTCAATGCCCAGACACACAAAACAGCGCTCGTGCCCATCAGAGGAAGACAAGAATCGACCGCAACCAGAAGAACACGGGCGAACCATCTTTAAAAAGACGTGCCACGTGCAGCTCTTTCAGAATGAGAGGAGGAAATTCATTTTTTCAGCACTGAGGCGACCAGGGAGAAGCGCAAAGTCTGGCAGACCACTGCACAGATTGCAGGCAATGCAGAATCTCTCTGGGTACCGCCGTCACACCAACACTGGAGAGGACGCTCGTCTCGAAGAGTTGTAACTCAGTGAAAAGTGGCTTGTGGAGTGAAGAAGTCTCTTGGCTCCGAAGCGAAAACATACTGCGGTTGCGTCTGCTTCCTCCTTTTATACCCACGAGGTGGGGCGGAGATACGCTATGCAAATTCCGCATCCCCAAGGCATTTTCATGCCATTGGCTCATTTTTAAATACTCGAAGAGGATTGGCTTTCTATGCGAAACCGACATAACTCGGAGTGACTACGAAAGGGAACTCTCACGATCGCAAGGCGGATGTGTTGGATTCTGCAGTCGCACGCAGTTGCTCACTACCGACAGCGCTGATTAAATCCATGATGGGAAACAACTTGCTGACGACACAGCTTAATGCTTATTGGTTTAAACAACCATGATGTAGGCTGTTGTTCTCTTTTAAAATGTTTGAATGTAACATATTATTTAACATGATATCATGTTTTATGTGTTTAAATTATGTGTGAGTATTCCTAAACTCTCTGACAGTGATCTCTATGGGTTATTTGATTGATGTCGTATATACATAAAAAAAAAATATATATATATAAAACATGTCTGTATTTAAAGTAAAAAATATTGAAAAAGATGTATTTGTATTGTAATTAAATAACAAGTACTTTGAGTGTCTTGTTCATTATATTTATTTTCATATAAAAGCAACAGAACTTAAATTGCATTAAGTTTATTAGGAACACCGTGCCAGAGCGTGAATTCTGTGATATCCGCCTTAGATCTCACAGGTGTCAGATGAATCACTGCGAGAAGCGCAATATTGCAATATCCGATTATATCGTATACCCAAGACCCGCCCTCAACATGCCCCGCAGGAGACTTCAATGGTGACATACACCATAAACAAAACATGTTGAGTTTGGCTACACTTTATCTAATGATAGCCTGGAATTCAGCTAGTTTATTTAATGATTGAAACGCCTACATTTTTTACCTTGTTTAGTTTGAGCTTGAACGAACATAAAACATTAGCTTTGCTGTTATGTTAGTGTTGCTAATAATTTTCACACGGTTCTTGTCGCAGACATGTTTGAAACAAATTTTGTTTCGCAAGGAGAAATGTTGAATACAACTGAACAGAACATACCCCAGTTTGGCGATTGTAAGGATAGTGAATGCATGGTGCTGTCAAGGTGTCTTGCTTATTTGTTTTTCACAAGGTCCGATTTTTCTCTTTCTTTTTTTGCAGTTATCGCCTGATTTAATGATGATAAGTTTAATTTCCTAACTATAACGTGCACTGTTTTTAAACTTGTATTTAAACTACAAATAATATATTTGCTATTTGTCTAAAATTAGGGATTAAAACGAATTGTTTTGTTTCCCCCTCCAGAGTTCCAATGTCTCCTTAAGCCACTTACGAAATAAAAAATACTGCTTTATTTATTTAGACACAGAAGTCATTAATAATTATATTTGGGTTAAGGCACGGGCTCGTGCCTTCAGATCAGTTGGACATGACTGTGGTTACACGAGTTAAAAATGATATAAATAACTGTTTGTTTTCTCACACAAACCACTCGTTTCATGTCTTAGGCCATCAATGTGTACTTACATTTACAAGTCACTAAATCATGTTTAATTTTGACTTCTCTGTGCATGCTCTTTGAGGTGAACCCAGCGTGGACCCCCTAAACCTGCATTATTTGACTGATAGACAACAACGGTTTGACCGAAAAATATCAAAATTGAAAATACTGTGGACACAAAGACACCTACATCTTGGATGCGCTTGAGGTAAGCTAAGACATATCAAAAATTAATTTCAAAGTGAACTATCCCTTTAATGAATGCTATCAAGAAGAATCGCTTTTCTATTCCTAACCCTACTAACTAGTCTATAGAAAAATTTAATTCATGCTATTGCATGTCAATAAATATGTGTGTATCTAGAGGGCTATGTGAAATATGTTTGTCTTTTTTTTTTTTTTTTAATTGGCGATTATTGTCTGGAAACAGACATCGCAATACTTGCGTGACATCGATAATATTGTCATATCGGCCCAGCCCTATTGTGTAGTCAGCTTCAGTGATTATAATGGAACTTTTCTATAACGGAAGATTGCGATGAACTAACTCACTTTATTTTTAAGGGTTTCTTTAAAGGGTTAGTTCACCCAAAAATGAAAATTAAGTCATTAATTACTCATTAATTACTTAATTACCCTTAGATTTCCACGACGCATGCGCGAGAATTGCGATCTGCTTACACTACTTCAGATCGCAATTCTCGCGCATGCGTCGTGGAAATCTAAGGAAATCTCGTTTCTGGCCTACAAGGAAGAAAAGAAATAGTCGAATAAACTCGTTATTTTTGTTTGTTTTTTCGCACAAAAAGTATTCGCGGCGCTTGATAAACATATAGTTGAGCCACGGTAGTCACTTGGGATATTTAAACATTTTCTTCATTGACTTTCTGGGTCGTCAAGAGGAGCCAATGTGGTAGTTATACAGCTCTCAAATTTAATCAAAAATATCTTCATTTGTGTTCCGAAGACGAACGAAGGTCTTACGGGGTTGGTACAGCATGGGGGTGAGTAATTAATGACTTAATTTTCATTTTTGGGTGAACTAACCCTTTAACACATTCTGTTGACTAAGTAACGTTGTATTAGTAGTAGAGTATTAGTAGACTGGTAGGGTTTGGTTTAGAATAAGTTGACATGTAGTTACAAAGTTACTGTTGGGGGACCAACATAAAGAGTTAGCAGATATTAAGCACACAGTCTATTAATACTCTAATGACAGTTAGTTGACATGTAGTTGCAAAGTTACTCATGGTCAACAGAATGTTAAAAAGGGACCATCAAAATATACCAAAACCCACATACAGTATGCTTGCTTTTCAGTTAAAATTATCAGTGGTTTGTGAAACCAAGCCACTTTAGTTAAAAATTATTTATCGGGAGCATTTATGCTCATTATGTGGACGTTTCTAATCTCTTCAACTGAATTTCTGAGATTAAGAATTATGGATGTCTATACATTTTTTGTTTAAATAGTTCTAAAACTTAAGTCAACCCCCTTGGCTCTCCCCAACAACTGTGTAATGCTGGCTCAATAGCTTCCCCTGTGTTTGTAAGTGTTTCCTTAAAGGCAGGACAGGCAGTTTGTTTCTAAAACACTTTTTTTTCAAGAACTGTCTTTATATACCAATTCATATCTAAAATGAGAAGCAGAATCAATCGAATGTCTGTAGTCATCTCAGGGCTGCAATAAACACAGCTACTCTTTCCATTTGGAATGAATGAAATGATTGTCTGGGCGACTGTCACTCTTCCTCGCTACCAAGGCTACCACCCCTGCTGCTGCAGGAGCTGCCCATATGCGTGCACTCGGTTGACTTGCTCATTTCAAAAGAAGAGAGGCACGTACCGGCCGGAAGCTTGAAAGTCTCACAATTATGGCAGAGAAAGAGCAGTCAAATTTCCACCTGTACCTGCATATGAAGAGTTCAGATGCAAAACCCTCTAAATGCCATTTGAAATTTTCTTCTTTAATGATGATTTTTATTAAACTTGTATATTTAAGTTCAGTAATTTCAGTTAAATAACAATTAATAGGTAATTATCATTGCCATTTAAGTGAAATCACTGAACTTAAATATACAAGCTTGATAAAAATGATCATTCTAGAAGAAAATTTCAAATGGCACTTAGAGGCTTTTGCACCTGAACTTTTCATATACAGTCAGGGCAGGCAAACAAGACACAAAAAGGTGATGTCACTCCATCACGCGTTCATGTGTTTTGGGGACGTAGCTTTGGAAGGAGCCAAGAAGTGAGGGGGTGGGAGCAGTTTTCTGCTAGTTTCTCAAACGTACCTACTCTTTAAGTTACAAATAAAAATAAAAATTGAGTCGTCTTTGATGCCAGCCTGTCATTTGAGTCTATTGTGCAGAACACTGTTAAGACCTTCATTGAATAATAAGAAATGTTTCTTGAGCAGCAAATCAGCATATTAGAATGATTTCTGAAGAATAGTGACACTGAAGACTGGAGTAATGATGCTGAAATACATCAGAAATAAATTACATTTTTAAATATATTCAAAGAGAAAACATTTATTTTAAATTGTAATAATATTTCACAATATTACTGTTCTACTCTATTTTTGATCAAATAAATTCATTGTTGATGAGCATAAGAGACTTCTTTAATAAAACATTTTTAAAATCTTACCGACCCCAAACTTTGGAACAGAAGTGTATGTGATACTGAACATGAGCAGCACTTACAAAAAATAAATAAAAAAGCATGACATTTCCATGGTTCTGTCTCCATAAACATCATACTTTTATATATTTTTTTGTAAACACCAACTGTTATGAGTATAAACTATGGAAAGGTTCTAATCCTGTATTAAATGAATACTCACTACTGGAATGTTTCATTGAATTTTGGGGACCAGTTGTTGTTCTTGGTTTTGGTGCTAAACTTGCGTTTCTTGTCCGCCAGGTGTGGGCCGATGGCGTTAATCTCCACGAAGGGGCGAAACATGGCATTGGTCTGCCAGTTGATATTGTTCACACCCACAACTGCAGAGAAGAAGTGGATGGTCTCGAGTTAGATCATCAAACACTACTCTGGTGAGACAGACATTGAAGTCACCATAAAATCAAAATGGACAATTCTTCTTCTTCTTTTTTTATGGAATAGGAACATTGTAGTATTTATTACAAATGACACATCTGTGGACATCATTATTTTTAAAGTCAGAGAGAAACATGCCAATTCGATTCATTTAGACCTCAGAGTTTCTTAATCATAAATTAATCGCTGTGTGTGTGTGTGTGTGTGTGTTACCTTTGACGCTGACTTTGTGCTCTCCAGTCCCGGGGTGTGAGATCAGGTCCACCTGGATGGCGACCTCCCCGTTGGATGCAGTCGTGGACTGACCTGGAATCAATGTTGAGTCACATGAACTTCATACTGTATGTCACATAAGAGCAAGCGCAACACACTGATCCACACACCAATATACAATAAAACCATAGAAATCAGTAGTCAATTATTGTGATCCAAATTAATTATTATGTAAGTGTAACATATCAGTAGGGATTCAGTACAATAAACATTCAAAACATTTTTTTTTCCAGAAAGTGTTTGTTTTATTTCTCATATCTTTGTAGATAACTGGTATCACTCCAAGACAGGTTTGTTCAGTAGTTTTCCAGATATTTGCCAGAAGGTGAATGGAAAACCTACTTAAGAGGTTGTTCCACATCATTAAGCAAGTCACAGTTCTGAAGCAATATGGGGAGGAAGAAAGATCTTTTTGAATATGAAAAGCATGCAAAGTCTTGCAAAAGACATGAAAACAACTGATATTTTGCGAAAACTGAATAGAGATTTTCAAACTGTCAAAAGATTTATTAATTATTTACAGAACAGAAGAACTCGGTCAGATAAAGGCTTGTAAAGGAAAGTTTCAGTCAAACACAGGGCTGTCACAGTGAAGGAATTTCCCTTGCGATAATTTTGAGTGGCTCAAAGTCAATAGCGCGATATGTGATATTATTGCCATTCATTTATATTTATTTATTGCTATATAAATAAGTGTTACGATGTGATCAGTAAGCATGAAAATGAGGCCATGTTCAGTAACCAATGAAACCAATACTAAACAGAGCGTTGAAACAAGAAGTGAAGTAAACAGAAGAGAGTGTCAAAATAAGGGTCAACATAAATCTGACAATAAGCCTGTTGTGCTATTGTTATATTATGTAAAACAGTTAGTTCCATTTTTCTGTCCGAGTCTGGCCCGCGTCTGACAGGGCAGTACCAGAACCCGACCCGAGCCCCACAGGCATTAAGATATTTATGTCTGAGCCCGACACAGTTAAAAATCTCTCTTTTTTTTCTCATACTAATGACACGTATGTTTGTTTGTGTAGAAAGCCCGCTTTTATTTAGCAACTGGAAGACATTCGGAAATGTTTACAGATGTGCGCAGTGCATCAGCGTGCGCCAAACACAGCCAACAAAGCGCATGTTAACACAGGCGCGCACAAGAGGCCAATCAAATAACCAATAGTAATTAAATTAACAAAGCTAGGTCTATATTAAATCATCCAAGCTAACAGAACAAAACATTAACATAACACAAATGCAGCTTATTGGAATGAATATCACTCTTACCATTTTTCTCGAAAACTGTGTGGCTAATAAAACTGTAACATGGGATCTGTTCACATAATCTATCCTTCAATGTTCAGAAAAAGGATTGCATCAATGGTGGATGGCTTCAAGGCTGTCCTCCTCTGCGCGATGGTCCTGCCAGCAGCACTGAAGTTGCGCTCACTGCTTTTGCTGCTGGCTGGAATAGCAAGGATGCCGCAGGCAAGGACACTAAGCTTCGGGTAGTTGAGTTGATGATCGCTCGTATGATTTTGAGTCGAGTATATATCAACTTCGTCTGTGGCATCTGCCACAGGTACATTTTCCTACTCTTCAAAGTCAAGTGCAGCTTTCTTGGGCGTGAGTCTTTCAGTGGCGGTCTCCTGGGTGCGGAGGTCACTGAGCTGTCTCCGAACCTCCTGGAGAAGATTGTCTCTCTCTCTGAGGACTACAAAATTCAGAGCTGGCTATATTTAGGCAAAGTTGCAAAATTGAGTTGCAATTTTTTGGAGTTCTTCGATCTCTACTTTACGCAAAATCCAACTGAGATGCCGCTCGCAGATGATGGCTCGATAGGGGCTGTCAGTCGTTTTTTTGTTGCAGTGGCGCTTCAGCCGCACAAACCACAGAAACACCAGGTTTATGGTTGGGTACTGGTCACCTTCAAGTTCACGCTGGGCATCGTAAAATGGTTGCAGGAACTCGACAAGAAAGTCAAGGACATTTGTAGATATGGCATCGATCTGTCAGCCCTGCGCAATCATTTAGTTTTTCGCGTAGTTCTTGATAAACTGAGCGGACAGAGTTTAAGGTCAGATATACCATGCTAAACCTTGTGTCTGCCATTTGGATGACTGTTTTTTGACAGCAAAGCTGCCATGCTCGATTTTTTGACATATTTGACCAGTGCCTTGGTAGCTTGCAGAGTGTCTGCAACAGTTGGAGCATCTTGGGCCAGTTGTGTGGGGTCTAGGGCGTGTCTCCTCACTGTATTATAAACGTGATCTTGGCAGTCAAGTCTTCGATATGGTCTGAGGGCACTGACGATGTTTGAGCCTTGGTCTGTCACCCACACACCTTTATTCAGCAGACTCATATCCAGGCCATACTCCGTTAGAAGTCTGATGATTTCTCTTCTTATATTAACCCCGTCTTAGCCTCTTCCAGTGGGAATGCGACTGTTGTTAATACGGTACTTATCATTTTAAATGATCGTGTCACGAAATGGCCAGTGATGGTCAAGTAGCTTAATTTGTGGTAGTCCTCCGTCCAGATATCCGTTGTCATGCCGATCGAATTCACCTCAGTCAGAGTGTAATTTAGCTGCTCAACAGGCTTTGTGCGTTTCTCTATTGCCAGCTCACGGCACCGTTTTGACACAGTGGTGGGATCAGGTAGTACATCCTGCGCTGCCACCAAATGTAGCACTGCTGGGCCAGCTTAATGAAACCCTCTCCTTCAATGGAACGAAATGGCCTTATGTCTTTACAGCAGTACTCAATGCATTTTTCAGTCAGTTTTTGTTTGTCCTGCTGAGGAATTTTTTTTGAGGAACTGGCAAAGGCAGTGATGCTCGACTTACAATTTCTATCCACATGACGATGCAGGGCGGAATTCCCGGTCCTCTTGCTGTCATATTTCATGAGAAATCCACAACTCTTGCATTGAACATAATCAAAATGTTCATCACTATCAGCCTTGACAACTATGTAGAAAAACTTCCACACAGTCGACTTTCCTTTATTTTCGGTGGTTTTAAAATCTCCTGAGGCCAACTTCTTTTTAACGTCTTCCTTTGTTGCGCTGCCAGCCACATGTAGCCAAATATGCAATATTATGCACGCACATGTTGCGCGTTGACACAGCAACATAAACAAATTTCCGCACACATGAAGATGGAGGTTTGGGTAATATTTTTAATTAATTTTAATCACAAAAAACAAACATTTGCATCCAGTTAAACATTATAATAAGCTGTTGTAAATTTCATATGTTCAATGCCTTATCGCGCCGACCGAGCCCGACCCGAACCCGAAAGTCATTTCAAAATATGTGCCCGAACCCGGCCCGTTGGGTACCGTCGGATCCCGTCGGGCTCGGTTTGGGTATCCATCCTCTACAACGGACCATCTTTGAGCGAGTCATTAAACCATTAAACCGTTCATTCAATGAACACGTTCAAAAAAGCTGATTCATTTAGGCCTAAAGATAGATGTAATGAAACATGCTGTTTGAGCTCCACTTTTCAAGGCATTGAAACTGCATTGCTCTGCGGTTGGCTTGTCAGTATCGCGGTATTACAATATTGCGGTTAAAAGAGAAATGGTTACAATTTTAACTCTATCCTCACTGGAGTAAATTCAGACAGATCGCTCCTGAACGTGAGAATAAAGGAGGAGGAATTGGTGTGTTCTGTATCTTTGCATTTGCCCTTCAAGGTTTGAAAACAGAGAAACTGTCAAGGCCACATTTGCCAAAACTAATTCAAGAACACATGACATGTGTCGGCTAAATGAACAACTACAGAATTACCTATAGCGTCCACGGCAGACATCAACAATCAATCAATATTGGATTACCCTTGTCTCTGCTTTCATTTGCTCTCTAACCTCGTAACAAACACTGTGTTTTATAAAGAGTCACTTTGGCAGATGCCTGACGGGCCCCTGGTTTTATTTTCCAAGCCAAAATTAGACAGGGAAATTTAAAAGACTTTTACTATAACACAAAAAATGGTAAACTATGAAAAATGTTGTGATCGCCAGAAATGTTTTCATTTTCAATTTTCATGGATCTTAGATTTTCAGAACTTTTTCCTTTGAATTATTAATCTTTTACAATGCGAATCAGCATTAAACAATCTTATTGTAATGGACCTCATGTAGAAAACTTAAATAATAAATATATGGTGTGTTATGCCCACTTTAATTTAAAAAAATTAAAAAATTAAATAATAATAATAATAAAAAAAATCTCTTCTTCTCTTCTGGTCAGACTGAAAAAAAAAAAGAAAATCCTGTCCAGAATCATTCACGTTGACTCTGAACTACAGTGAAAGGGTGTCGTAGCATTGCTGGCCCCCACTGGATACATTTTCACAGGCCTTTTCACAGACAAAGAAAACAAACTTGTCTCTGGAGGGTTTTTTTTAAAGTTAGTCCAGAAACAAGTTTTCCTCCCCCAAGAGGAAGATTTAAAGTTTAAAGTTTTCCTCCCACAAGAGGAAACTGGGGGACTGTGGGAGATTTTCACTTGAATCAGGGAAAGTGAATCGATCATTTCCAAAGCTAATGGGAGGGAATCAGAGGTCACAGCAACCAATGGAAGCACTAATTAAACTGCGTTGACATTTCTGCATATAACTGAGTTAGACTTTTTTCTGAGATGAGAACATCATCTAAATCAAGATAAAAATAAACCACTTCACATTTCTCAGCGGGTTTGCACCATTATCACATCATCACTGCATTGAAATACAGGACGACACACTGTACCAAGAAGATGCACACAAAGGCATCTTGACTACTGTAGCTAGATATGGAAACAACAGGTGAATATATAATGATAGATAGTTAAGTGTAGATGTATAATGCTGTTAGATAAAATTTTTAACCCAGTTTAAACATGCAAAATAACTTTTTCGGCATGACCCAGTGTGACGTGTCTGTTGTGTAAAATCGCCAGAGATTCTCCTTTTGAACCAAGGGTACCCTGGATTATATCAATCACCTGTTTTCCGAAAGAAAATTCTCTAACTGCAATGATGAATAACTCCAAACATGAAGTTTAATGAATTATAAACAGTGTAAAGGGAAGTAAACACATCCTCACCTCAAAACACACACACACACACTGTGTAATAAAGAAATCATATTCTGTACGCAGTCTTTGCCTCAGGAGATCAGAAAGAAAGAGAGACAGGAACTGAAACTGTGTTAGTACACTTTACAGAACACAGCACAATATGCTGTATACTGTATGCTATTAAAAATCAGTGTTTAAGGCTACGTCCACATTAATCCGGATACATTTGAAAACGGGGTTTTCGTTTAAAAACGCTCTCCGTCCACACTAGCGTTTTCAGGTGTTTTCCGACGTTTCAGTGTGGATGAGAAACTTCTAAATTCACTTTACTGCGCATGCGTGAAACTTCACAAAAGCTCACTGAGATGATACAGATGGGAAAATAAATAATAATGTCATCGCACAATAACAGGATAATTTTATTTAGCAAAATATCTCACCATCACGGATGCGTCCAGGTCACATTCAGTCACCATATAAAAACGCAACTGCTCTCCTGTTTTGCCGCAGGACAACAAATGTGAGTAGACTACACTGTTATCTTTGCAGTACTGTGCTATGAAGAATAGCACATATTAAGTAACATAGAAAGTAACATATTTTAGCAATAGTGTAAAAATGAATAACACATAACAGGCACAATACCGATAAACATGAATATCTATTGGTACTACATGGATCACATGACTAAACTTACGTCATCGTTTTGAAATACCACACTACAACGCGAAAACGGCGTTTTCAAATTTATCCACTTTGTAGAGCGTTTTCCAAACTATACGTTTTTGTTGACTTAAAACGGCGTCTCAGTGTGGACGGAAGGCCAAAACGGAGAGAAAAATGTACGTTTTCAAACGAAAAAGTATTAGTGTGGACATGGCCTAAAGCAGTAGGCACCAATTAATGTTCCAAACAGTAGTGTGGTTGTTGTTACATGACCACAGTGGAAATAGAAAGTCACATCAATCAAGTTGTATTGTGGGATATAGTGGCTCTGTTCCAAAATCTAGTGAGCTGCATTGCTGTTTACGGTCTACATAAGCAACTGCCTTCCAAACACTGTTGTTCTTTTTAACTAAAACTAATAAAATTGCTTTTGTTTATTGAAATAAAACTGAAATAAAATGACTATTAGATGAAAAACCATAAAACGTAAAAATGGGAAATGTTGCTGTACCAACTAAAATAAGTTTAAGTACTAAAATTTGTAAAAATGAAATAAAAATAAATTAAAGCTAAATAGAAATATTAGAAAACTCAAAAACTATTAAAAATGACAAAAGCACATTCCAAAATAACTAAAAATAAATTAAATGAAAATATAAAAATAAAAGCTCATTTAATATTGATAAATATAATAAATACAATAAGAATATAACCTGTAAATAATATTAATTAACGCTGCCTCTAAAGCAGCATGGTGACTGAAATGGAACCTAATAAGTAACCAATTTGGAACTTTCAATATAGACAATGTGTCCTAAAAGTAATGCCTGATCTACACTTGAAGCATGTAAGCTATGCAATGCCATACTATAATATTAATAAGCATAAAAATGCACAGCACACAGAAATAACTGTTTCACTGTGAGTAAACCTATCTCTCTCACTCCCTCCAGTCCTGACAGAGAGATATATGATGAGGTCTGCCAGGAGCACAAACATGGTCTTACCTTGAGAGGTTTGGGTGCATATATATTTCTTGATCAAGGCATCTGTGGGTTGAGTGTAAAGGCTGAGGGCGTATTTCAAGGACTTGAGATCGGGGCTCTTTTCCAGGAAGGTTTTCTTCAGACCGTTTCCACCAGCATGGAAATATTGCTGAAAGGAGAAACGAAAGCACTGGTTACTAAAAGAGTCAAACATGCTGTTTGTAGCTACGGATCAGCCATCCATCACAGCCTTAACCTGAAAAATCATTTATTCATTGTGACTGAGCAAAATTACCATATGAAATAAAACTTTTTAGCTGTCACTGTGGGAAGTAATTCAGGGATATTCGCAACAAGGGTTCTCATACTAAGCAGCACATGTAGATGTCATAGAAATCATAGTTAATTTTCTTTTATCTCAATATCACAAATTAGTGAAAATGGGGCACAGCTGGAAGAAAACAAAACTAGAGGTATTTTGCATTATGTGGAAGGACAGTGTTACTGCAAACAGAAAAAAGTCATGAAATCCGAAAACATCTTTTGAGAAGTTAACAGATATGTACAAGGTTACACATCAATAAAAAGTATCCATTTTTTTTCTTACGGTTTAAAAATAAAAGTTGAACCAACGTCATGAAAAGTGGTCCGAATTGCAGCAGCTAGAGTTCTTACTAGAACCAGGAAGTACATTATGTCAACACTGCATTGGCTCCTTATTAAATATTGTATACATTTTAAAATCGTAATACTTTTAAAGCCCTAAATGGTTTAGATCTTTAGTACTTGAGCGAGCTCTTAACGCAATATAGTCCTTTACGTCTGCTGGGGTCAAAAAATATTTAGATTGGGGTCTCTTTTTCTTATTTACATCCCAAACTCTGGAACAGTCTTCCTAACGTTATTCGGGGGGCAAACACACTCTGTCCGTTTAAATCTACAATTAAGAAAGAGTCACACGTCTGGAAATTCCGTTGGGTCGTAAAATTCATCAGTCTTGTAACAGAGTTCTGTCAGTGTTGACTTCATTAGTGGGGGAAGTTTCATAGAGTCTATGTATGTGTGTGTGTGTGTGTGCTGTGTATGGATGGTCCCTGGTGAAGATCGCCAAACCATAAAAGTGTCTGAAAGTTCCTCTTAGTCCCAGACATGTTGGTACCATTTTAGACTTAGATTGTCACGATTTCTGATCTACATTCGCGAGTTCAGAGTCTAAAAGCTTTGGGGATTTCAGAAGGAATGTGCATTATTTGTGTTCAGATGAACCATGATTCTGGTTCAATCATTAGGGTGTTGGAATGCATGATTCACTCTGGTGTGGCCCAGAGACCCTATAAAAGCATTATTTAATTAAATAATTATATTTTATTTACTGACAACAATTAGAAATATTAATTAATTAGTAAAAGAATGAATGAAAGTAATCATCACACAATAAACAAATGTATATAAAAGTCAACACATGAAACAAAGCTTTATTCAAACTACAATCATGTATGTGGACTACAGGCACTGAACCACTTCCCACTGCCATCTCAACACAGCGGTTCCCATTCTGTAGCTTTATTCTGATGAATCAGCTGACCGCCAGAGGTGAGCCGCTCCTTCGTGCCTGAGGTTGTTGCATGATGTGTTGTGCTTCACAATCTGAGGAAATAAGGGCAGGTGGAGTGATGGAGGGTCTCATCCATGGCACCACTTCCAGGATTCAGCTCTGAGCTCCTCATTCTCAGTGCTCACAGCAGTCTGCAGACTTCAGATCCTACAAAAATGCACAAACATAACACAAAAGCAGTCATTTTAGCAACACAATGTAATTTGATTTCAGAATTATTTAGAAGACAAACACGCTTTTTTTGCAAATCCATTCAAGAATCGTAAAAGTGCTGCAATAGCTCTGTTTGAAATTACAATCATTCAAATAAACTACAACTTAATATTTAAATAGTTGTTAATAATTTCTGTAGTATACTCACTCAAAACCTTTAATGGCAAGATTCAGCTTCATGAGCCACTCTCCATTGGATAAACACACATTTGTTCATCTGTGCCTGTAACATCCTGACAAGATTCACACAACCTCTGTGATTTATGAGCTCAACACTATATTTATATGTTGAGGTTGTTCTATCTTTTTAGCCAACATAAATGATCATCAATTTATCAACAGTACTAATGGACTTATGTTTAGTTTCTTTATAGATTTGTTCTACATAATAGCACACATACATCACTCAGATGGCTATTTCATGTTGTGATGTGCTCTTCTGCAATACTTATTGAAGATTTTCCTGTCAGATGTAAATAGACATTTACAATCAGCGTCTTTAAGATGTATGCTTTATGTAAATCCACTTTAGAGATGTAACTTACGTGTGCTTACTGGAGCTCCCCTGTTAGCTATACATAATAAAACGTGTTTTTACAGCAAAATCACAACTATACTATACTGTCTAATGTCTTTAAACCTTCAACAATTCAACAGTTTACAGTAGTTCAGCACATGCAATTTTAACACAAAGGACTACGAAACTCACATTTGATCTCTGCGATTGTTGATAATGACGTATCCTCTCGCGTGGCCTCCTGGGATAGAAATGTATCCATCTGATGAGCACTCGAAAATCTGTCCTGAACAAGGGGGTAATCAATCGACTGGAAGTTGAAGCCGGCCGGGTGCCGCCATCTTGAAGCAGAACTTCACTTGAGTTAGCATTTCCATTGACTCCAATTAATTTTGGCGTCACTTTGACAGCGAATAACTTTACATCTGAGGCATTTGAAGACTCCATTTGTCCATTATTTAATTCTAAAGAAACACGACAATGTATAAAATGCTCCATTACCTTGTAGCTTAAGTTATGGCCCCGTAGAAGCAGTTTTTTGTAAAAGTAGGCTAACGATTGAGTCATAACCACTAGGGATGGGCAATGATTAATCGCGATTAATTGCATCCAAAATAAAAGTTTGTGTTTACATAATATATGTGTGTAGTGTGTATAATTAATATGTATATATAAATACCCACACATGCATGTATATTTAAGAAATATGTGCATGTATATATTTTATATATATTTATTCACAATTAATATTATATATAAATATAAATATTTGATACATTAATAACACATTTTTCTTAAATATATACATGCATGTGTGGGTTTTTATATATACAAATTAATTATACACACTACACACACATATATTGTGTAAACACAAACTTTTATTTTGGATGCGATTAATCACGATTAATCGTTGCCCATCCCTAATAACCACGCGACTCTCTGTCACACAGTAGAGAGATTACCGTATGGTCAGGAGGAGAAGCTTGCGGGCTATCAGGGAAACGTGGAGGCAAAATGACAAAATAATTAATCAGAATATCTAGCAAAAGTTTCTCCTGCTCCTAGTTCATGGACAGCTCCTACTCACACTCTCCGCCTCTGCAAGTTTCAGAAGGGAATGATTCAGATTTCTCATGCCACAGCCACTAGAAGACAGACGGGTTGCTCACGTCACATCTACGTCGTCAAGCTCTGTTTGAGTCGGACTATATTCGAACGGACTATAAGTATACACGTCTGAATCTTGCGATAATTAGTACGTCACCCAGGTATTCTCGCCTACACTTTTATGAATACAGAGGATTCATACATACTTTTTCTCTTGACTACTCTTTTTCCCCTTCTATATACCGGGGAAGTATGCGGTTTCGTATGGGATTAGATTTCGGTCACAATTCTGCACGCGCAAGATCATATTTTGAGCGTGCAAAAGGGCAAGGGCAAAAGGGAACTGGGATTTGCGGAGAAACGTTCGTCTTGCAGATAAGAAAATATTTAGAGTGAACGAAAATCAACTTTGCATTTAAAATAAGTATTTGGATGTGCACAGACGTTCTCTTTCGCATGTGCAAAGTATCACTTTCTTGCTCCTCTCATACCAGCCATAAGCGCTCTCGAAGCACAGACGGCTCGCGTGCTCAACACAACCCAGCATTAAAATATGCCATAATTCCAGCCAATCAGAGATGAGGCTGCTAAATTTTGATTGGCTGGCTTGAAAACCAACCACAAGACTCCCTGCATCACAAACTGTGGACGAGGAAAATTACATGTTGGAAGATGTTTATGAGCAGCTAAGGGGTATGTGGCGATCCCCCCAGTGGAACGGGCTGTCGCAATGCAGTTGTGTCCGGCGTCTGCTTCCTCCTGGCGGGGTGACCCACACCTCCCATCCAAGGCCTGGAAGTTCTCGTCCGGTCTAATGGCGAGTGCTTACAAGGCCTGTGGACAAGCTGCTTCCGCTCTTCATGGCATGGCATTCCTGCCGGTCCACCAGGCCCAGGCGCTCATGGACATGAATGAGGCTGGTCCTGACCCAGAGCTCCTCCGGGAGCTCCGTGTGGCAACTGTCCTCACCCTCTGGGCGACGAAGGAAACCGCACGTTCAGTCAGTCAGGCGATGTCCACTTTGGTGGTCCAGGAACGCCACCTTTGGCTCAACCTGGCGGACATGAGGGACACGATAAATATCATTTCCTGGATGCCCCTCTCTCCCAGGTTGAGTTGTTCAGCGAAGCGGTCGAGAGCTTCGCCCAACAGTTCTCGGCTGCCCAGAAGCAGACGGAGGCCATTCGACACATCCTGCCCCTGGCGGACCGCTGCTGCTCCCACCCGTCCGCCAGCCGCAGACCCTCCGTCTACTCGTCACTGAGGCCCAGAGACGGGCGGCCCAGACGTGGATCAAGTTGCTCTTCAGGAGATGGCGAACGCGCCACTCCTTCCCCCGGTGGAGGGCCGGGCGGAAAATCTTTTGTTTCCTTTTCTTTTAGTTCCGCCTTTTCAAAGAAATAGCAATTTGTCCCACCTTTTCAAAGAAAGAGCAATTTCTGAAACCTCTGGGCCCCAAGAGGGCGCGCTTGGCAGTCGACGACGCCATGCCTTTTCACTCCCAAGCCCCTCTTTCATCACCAGCGGGCAGCAGTGGCTGTGTCCTGGATGCATTGCCGCCTCCGCACACTCACTCTGCCCTTCGACGGAAGCAGGTTCATGTTGCACCACACGCTCAAACCCCACTTCGGGCCGCTGTGCCGTCCGAGTCGGGTCCCTGCATTCCGCTACGCTGCCCCACTCTGGGTACGTCTGTGGTGCCGTTGATCCTGCTTGCTCAGTCACTGGGAGCTTGGCTAACACTTCCCAGACCAGCTCGCTGGCTCATCCGTACCATCAGACTCGGCTATGCGATTCAGTTCGTCCGGCGCCCCCCGTGCTTTCAAGGGCATTCTTTTCCCTCGTGTTCTGGCAGACAGTGACCCTGTTCTCAGGGCGGAGAGCCGGTCCCTCCAGCCGATATGAAGACCGGCTTCTACAGCCTGTACTTCATTGTACCCAAGAAAGGAGGTGTGTTAAGGCCAATCTTGGACTTGCAGGCTACCGTTCAAGATGATTACGCAGAAAAGCATTTTCAAGTACATCCGTCCCCAAGATTGTTTTGCAGCGATCGACCTGAAGGATGCGTACTTTCATGTCTCGATTCTCCCTCGACACGGACCGTTTCTTTGTTTTGCGTTTGAGGGACGGACATATCAGTACAAAGTCTCATCCTTCAGGCTGGCCCTGTCACCCTGTGTCTTCACGAAAGTCGCGGAGGCGGCCATTGCTCCCATGTGCAAGCGTGGTGTTCACATTCTCAACTACCTTGAAGACTGGCTGATTCTCGCCCAGTTGAGAGAGAAGTAGTGCAAACACAGGGACATGGTGCTCAGTAACCTCAGCCACTTAGGGCTTCAGGCCAACTAGGAAAAGAGCAAACTCACCCCCGGGCAGAAGATCTCTTTTCTCAGTATGGAGTTGGACTTGATCAACATGACAGCTCGCCTCACAAAGGCCCACGTCCAGTCTGTGTTGAACTGCGTGAGTACGCTCAGACGCAAAACAGCGGCACCACTGAAACTTTTTCAGAGGCTCCTGGGGCATATGGCATCTGCAGCTGTGGTAGCGCCGCTCGGATTGCTTCATATGAGACCGCATCAACAAGGCCTCCACGACAAAGTCCCGAGATGGGCGTGGTAGAGCGGCTTGTGCCGGGTTCCAGTGACCCCGCACTGTCGCCAGACTCTCAGTTTGTGGTCGGACCCTTCGTTTCTGCGGGCAGGTGTTCCCCTAGAACAAGCGTCCAGGCACTCTGTGGTCTTCACGGATGCCTCTGCCACTGGATGGGGGGCCACGTACAACGGGCATGCAGCTTCAGGTCTGTGGAAAGGGCCTCAACTGCATTGGCACATCAACTGCCTCGAGCTGTTAGCAGTTGCGTTGAGCCGCTTCAAAACACCCGCTACAAGGCAAGCATGTACTGGTCCGTACGGACAGCACTGTGACCGTTGCATACATCAACCGTCCGGGTGGTCTATGCTCCTGCCGCATGTCACAACTTGCCCGCCATCTCCTCCTTTGGAGTCAGAAGCATCTGAGGTCACTTCAGAGACTTATCTTGTCCTGTAAGACAGTTCTCCTGGTTGCATTGGCCTCTATCAAGAGGTTAGAGGACCTGCATGCATTTTCGGTCAACGAGTCGTGCCTGGAATTCGGCCCGGATAACTCTCACATGATCCTGAGACCCCGCCCGGATACGTGCCCAAGGTTCTTACCACTCCCTTCCGGGACCAGGTAGTGAACCTGCAAGCGCTGCCTTCGGAGGAGGCAGACCCAGCCCTGGCTTTTCTCTGTCCCGTTCACGCTCTGCGTCTTTATGTGGACAGAACGCAAAGCCTCAGATCAGCTCCTCGTCTGTTACGGAGACCACCAGAAAGGGAAGGCTGTCTCCAAGCAGAGGATGGCCCACTGGATAGTGGATGCCATCGCCTTGGCTTATGAAGCCCAAGGCGTGCCCTGCCCGCCTGGGTTGAGAGCCCACTCCACTAGAGGTGTCGCTTCTTCCTGGGCACTGGCACATGGCGTCTCGCTGACAGACATATGTAGAGCTGCGGGCTGTGCGACACCTAACGTTCGCTTGGTTTTATAGCCTGTGTGCTTGCTTTAACCAGCTGGTAACACTGAAGTTCACGCTCTAGTGTCGGCTTACTGCGCCACTCCCCTCCACGGAGCGGATACATGCGCTTTTTGCTCCAGTCGAGTTTCCCGTTCGGCGAACCCTGCGAGTTCCTCCGCACCCCGGAGCATCCAATGCCAAGCCTAGTACTCGTATGCTTGTGTAACTTGTGCTAGGCTGGGTTCCATATGTAGTGATCCCTGCGGCGATCCCATATGTCTATTCTTCCACGACCATCTCCTTGCGGTGAGCCTGTGTCTTCCCTTGCCAGAGTCTACCGTCACTGTCCGGTGCTCCCCCTTCGCTGGAGCCACCTCAGTGGCATTCCATATGTTGCACTGCCCCTCTGGCCAGTCCATATGTGTATTGTCCACATGTTACCTCCCTTTGGCAGGATGTGGTTCGGCAGCGCCCCCTTCCTCTGGAAGGGTACACTTTCCCAGCGTTATCCAAAAGTTCACTGTTTGGGGTATAATGGAACAGCAGTTGAACTCCCTATACGCAGGTCTTCCGCCCCAGCAATTGGGGGTCTGACCTGTCTTGCGTAGGGCACTGGATGTGGCAGCAACCGATGGCGTTTTCCATGGGATCCCCTAACGTTGTCACATTCAAGCCTCTGGTTCTGTGAGCCTCTACCTGGCCTAAGACTGGTGCTAAGGTATACATCAAGCTACAAGTTTCTTGTGTTCCTCCCTGGTCCTTCCTTTGGAACTGCCTCTATTGCACTCACATCATTACCATCTTAGGCCCCGTCCACACTACTGCGTTTTCGTTTAAAAACGGAGACCTTTTGCTACGTTTGCACCTCCCGTCCACACTAAAACGGGAAAAACGAAGACCTAAAACGGAGAAGTTTAGAAACGCTGCAGCTGCGTTTTGAATATCCGGAGGGCGTTTTAGTGTGGACGAGACAAAATGGAGAACTTCAGAAACGCTGACGCAGAGGCTGACGCTTGGCTCTATGATTGGGTGTTATCAGTCATGATGTATCCTTCCCTGATTCGTCATTCTCTGTTTACACCGGCACGCGCATGCCCAGTGTTGGTGAATGGTCACGTGATCCGCGTTTTCAGTCGTTTTAATGTGGACGGATATCGTTTCTAATACGCAGATAAAACGCTGGTGTGGACGGATATCGTATTGGTTTTAATTCTCCGTTTTTAAACGAAAACGCAGTAGTGTGACAGGGCCTTAGGCTACGTTCACACTGCAGGCTGAAACGACCCAATTCCGTCCCCTATATGACCTGTATCTGATCTTTTCATGACAGTCTAAACGACACAGATCCGATCTTTTCAAATGCGACCCAGGCCACTTGGGTATGTAGTCCAAATTCTATCTTTTGAAATACAACTTTGATCTGAACGGCCAGGTCACATGTATCTGACCCGCACGTCATTGATATGCATCATAAAAACGTCGCAATTCTGCATTGAAGTAGGCGGGGATGAGAAGATTGTAATTGTGCTGGCTCTGTTTGGAAAATAACTTTAATATCGCTAAACGAGCTCCACTGTTGACATCCATGTTTAGCTACTTCCACAAACAATAAGTAACGTCGTTAACAGTTGACTACTCTTCTGTGCATGTGGGTCACTTCTGGGTCATTTCATGTTCACACAGGAGATCACAAAAGGTTGCATTTAATTGGAAATGTGAATGGCCTTGCAAAAAAAAAAAATTGCTTAAAGGGTTAGTTCACCCAAAAATGAAAATTAAGTCATTAATTACTCACCCCCATGCTGTACTGTACCAACCCCGTAAGACCTTTGTTCGTCTTCGGAAGACAAATGAAGATAATTTTTTATTAAATTTGAGAGGTGGATCACTGCTACATAGGCTGCCTAAGGGATCGAAACTTGACGGCCCAGAAAGTCGATGAAGAAAATGTTTAAATATTCCATGTGACAACAGTGGCTCAAGTATAAGTTTATCAAGCGATGAGAATACTTTTTGTGCGAAAAAAAACAAAAATAACAACTTTATTCGACTATTCCTTTTCTTCCTTGTAGGCCTGAGACAAGAGTTCAAGAGATTTCCACGCGCGAGAATTCCTATCTCCTTCAACTACATCTTGTTCAGTTCTCGCGCATGCGTCATGGAAATCTCTTGAACTTTGACGAGAATGAAGCCTCATCACCACTACTGTTAAATGCTGAGCGCGCCTCTCCCCGAGAGACTGGTCTCTTCCCTTTGCATGCACACTAATGTCCTTGTGGGTCCAGTAAGGGAGGGATAACCGCGTCGAAGGAGCTGTGACCCGCAGTCCGAAGAGAGAACATGCATAACGCCGCTGACAGGCTAGGATGTCGGGCTGCTATTCCCCTTCGTTGTTGGGGCCTAGAGAGGACAATCCGTGATGCTGAAACTGCCGCCCCCTCGTGCCTCAGACCAAGGAGAGAGAGAAGTGTGTGCGACCGCCCCCTTACCTGGACCCACCCCATATCTTCACTACCCTACCTTCACGATTCCCTGCCACAACGAGGACACCAGATCCCCTTTTGTTTTAACACTTTATTTCCCCCATTTTCAACAATTTACGTTTAATTTAATAAATGCCTCTCCGAGGCTTGACACCACTTCCACTGTGTCTGTCGTTTGCTCCTCCCACCAAAACATGTACTCATAATATTGCATTGCCTTGTTTATTCTGTTTTGTATTGCCTTGTTTATACTGTTATGCAACATGCACACACAGAGAAAAATCATTAATTCATTAGAACAAAACGCATGAATTTGAACATAATAAATGGTTCTTAGTGGAAAATCACCACAGATGCTACAGGAGGCAATTCAGCAATATTCATACCTCCACATTGTTAATTGAGTTAATCTCTAAGTTACATTGAGACATAAGACCGATGCAGCATCTGTCACATTCACCTCCATCAGCTGAACACAATCAGGGTTAAACATGAGCCCAGAGCTTCAGGCACTGCCACAGAGTTATTGGCATATGGAGATATACGACACAACTAGACATTAGTGTGAGGGGAAGGCTGGCATTTGATCAGATCTAGTTTATTATTCTATTAGCATAAAGGGCGATTAGAGAGGGAATGGTGTGGATGGAGCGGTGACGTTTTCATGCCTGATGTGATTGAGATAAATGAGATTTCCACTGAGGAATCAATTGTTCCGGGTCTGCGGAAAGGGCAAAAGTCATTTTCAATGTTTGTATTTGGGGTTTCCCTCACTTAATAAAAATAAATAAACTAAATAAAAAATAAAATAAATTAAAATAAATACAAAATAAAATATTTCATTTGTTCATCAATCATTTCAGTTTGTGTGATGAACAGTAAACAGCTCCTCGTTTTCTAGTGACGAGAGCCTCTGGCTGTGTGCTGGATTTTAATAAAGCCGACGATGAATGGCTGATATAGTTGGTCTGCAGTATAGATTGGTCAGGTAGAGCATCACTTTTTTGGATTTCAAATGCATGCTTTTCTGATCTTCCGGAGGCCCGTTATTTTAGCTGCATTATTCATAGAGCTTTCTCTATTGAGATCAGTTTGTGTGTGGTGGTCTTCTGAAATGAGGAGGCAAAGTATCTTATTACTGTATCTTAAAGATGTTTCGATATTTCAATGGAAAATGTTAATAGGATATGTTGTATTTTGCAGTGCATCGATTCATAAATATTTAAAAAGACAGTTGATGACAAAGACATCAGAATGTGTTTGTTCTCCTCTCTTTTCATCTGTCTGTGTATCTTGTTTTTCACTCACCCATTAATTATTTTTCTCATTAATCTCTTCAGATGTCTTCTGTCGTTACTTTGCCACCTCAAGCACAGAATCCTGAGCTCATCACTGTGTGCAGCCATTTCCATTGTCAAAAATTTACTCAAGGCTTTTGTTAACTTCCCTAATTAGCTTCTGTCCTCAGAATACCAATGAGCATAATTCCCACTCCATGACTGATTCGAACAGGGAGGGGCGCGTGTTTCCAAGGAGACGACTGAATCAATAATATCTCTGATGATGCATGTATCTGCAGCTCACATGCACATTTACACCACAACTAAAGACACACCATTCTAACCGTGTGTGTGTGTGTGTGTGTATGTATGTATATGTGATGCAGGATAAATAGAGTAAATGCTCTCTTACACCGCCCATCTAATCTGGCTGTGTTCCATAACTGAATAATAATCTGCTTCGGGTGTTTGAAAAATGGACTTCATGTCATCTCTTAAACCGTTTATTTGACTAATTTAATTTGAAAGAAACACTAGTGAGTCACGTCTAAGCATAAGTTTATGCAACTGTCCCCTGAAATGGAAGAATCATGGCGGAAGATACCTTGATGGTGGGAAGCACTAAATCCATGGCGGCACATTGTCGAGGAGTGAGACTACGAGCTTCCTCCCGTATCACATGCTCCTGTGTGAGAGAGAGAGAGAGATAGAAAGAGAGAGAGAGGGGATTATGATATACTGTTTACATTAAGATTAAAATGTACTTAAATCTTTTCTACCATCCATTTACATTGGTCAGCTACATAAACTACCTCATATTAAAGTGCCATGTTATACACATTAATGAGTTTTTCCTTCTGCCTGAAACACTCTTTTTAGTTCGTTTAAAACCCGCCTACTGAAAAGTGCTGTCTTCTCTGATTGGTCAGCTGTCCCAGTCTGCTGTGATTTATCTACCGCTTAGAGTGTGTACTGGAGATGTAACACCCTTTTTATTATATCTATAATAACTAATTTTTTATTTCCAACTGTTTTCAAACTTTTACTCCACCTTCTCCAGTCAGCTGCTCTAACACCAGGACACTGACTGGATGATATTAGGTGGAAGATTCAGGTAAAACAAAAGCTTTTTGTGAATCACTAGTGTGCATCAGTGAGTTTTTGCATGTATACAACATTCAAAGG